>JARHVA010006759.1:245000-836877 GCA_037957365.1 Torreya grandis | reverse complement strand
TAACTTATTCATGAGCATGATTTATAGTAGGATATGTATGTTTGTAAAGAACTTCAACATCTTGAAGGATCTCAATGTATTATTGCCAAAATTTAGTTAGTTTTCTTGGTCATTTTTAGGTAGGACAAATTGAGTAGCATCCTCATCTTTCTCTTTAATAACTATAGGCCTATCAAGAACTTCAAAATCCTCAATGGAGTCATGATATAGCTACAAGTTTAATTTATCAATATCTATATCTTGATCACTAGGAGCCATTACAACTTATTTCAAACCTTCATCCTTCTTATTTTTTAAGCCATCACCTTGTGATACCTCTACTTCCACTTCACTAATCATTTAAATGTGATTTTTAACTTTATCATGACCATTTTAATCTCTTTGAGGTTCCCTAGGAGGGAGGATGTCATCAAACAATATTTGAGAACATCAAACAAGTTAATAACTAGATTTGAGAACATAAAACAAGTTAATGTTAAATGAATTAGACTCTTGTGATGGTATTTTTAGGAAATTTCTCTCCTTGGCCTTAATCTACTCGTACTCTCCTTGTAAAAGATTATAACCTACTTCTAAGACTTAAAACAAATATTGTGGTTGTAATTCACTCATTTGTGGGTCAATTTCATCTTCTTTGATTCCTTAGAGACTAGTATGGTGTTATCAGTAAGAATGGAGAAAGAATTAAAATA
This sequence comes from Torreya grandis, assembly GCA_037957365.1. Lineage (NCBI taxonomy): Eukaryota > Viridiplantae > Streptophyta > Pinopsida > Cupressales > Taxaceae > Torreya > Torreya grandis. Next base: position 836,185 of record JARHVA010006759.1, on the reverse strand, counting down.
TTATCCTTCATTATAAACCATCATAACTTCAATTGGGCTCTCATCCTATTACCTCACTATATCATTCAATTTTGTCATGTTAAGGTTTTTAATATCTTCAAGGAAAGCATGGTACAAGTGTTGCCAAGCATTATCAAGATCATTAATAGTCTTTATAACTTCAATCATGAGTTCATTTTATTTGATTTCAAAACCATCCTTTTGTGGAGTGATTATTTTGAACTCATTTATATCTTCATCAACTTTTTCTATCTAATTTTCCTCTTCTTCCATGAAGTATGAGAGTTAATCTATTGAACAAAAGCTTAGTTCGTCATGTGTTCCTTGTCCCAATCTTGATTCTTCTTTTCCCCTCATGAAGAGGACTACCAATGGTGATATCTTCATCATAATCACTTAAGACACTCTCTTTATTAGTTTAAAGATCTTCACTTTCCCTCTAGACAAATTTTTCTCTCTCCAAAGGGGGAGATGGTGGGACGGTAAGAGGGCTCATTAGTTTGTTTGAAGCTTGAGAGATTGTGTTTCCAACTTGGGATTTTGGGGGTAGTAGACTAATTGAAATATTCTTAGAGAAATGGAAAATAAAGTTATGTTATGGATGCTCCGTTATTATCTTTCTGCTCCCTAACCACTCTATAAAACTCTGATATACATTGATATTCATGGACAACTCCAACTTGAGGGGTGGGTGAAGGACTTAAAGACTTGGAAACTCTCTTGGTTTAACTTCTATTACCTTCTCTTTTTTTTGACTTTGGATTGGTATGGGAGAAGGTTCTTTCTAAATATTTTGCATGATGTAATCAAGGCTCATAGTCCAAGAAGGCCTCCATGATGGAATGTTTTAAGGCTCTTTAGGAAAAGTGGATGGAGCTTGCATAGACATAGGATTTTCTTGAGGAGTGAAGGTCATCTAAATTGGGATATTGAACTTAGGAACTTGTTCTTGATGGTATGTTGAAACTTGGGATAGGTTAGGAGTAAAATAAGGATGATTTTATTGATTTTTATTCCTCTCTAAAACCACTAACCTATTCTCTATACATTGAATTAAGCATCTTATCTCCAATATGTCAATGATTGATAATTGTTGATTCTCTCAAAATCTACCCACTCACTCTTAACCAACTATAATAATTCCCTCATACTTTTAATTACATGTATATGGATAATTATACCAATATCCTCTTATATATTAAGATCTCTCAATATCCTTTCATAGTCTAATAGGATTTATTCCAGTCTTGGTAAGGATTGAGTAAGAATGTGACTATATTGACTACAAACAACATAGTTTTGACAAGATTGATTATAGGGATATGTAAGTTTCCAAAGAGGTTGACTTGGAGTACATGGGGAACATAAATCATAATAAAATTTATATGTTACTATTTGAATGATACTTGGGGTGAAGCATGAACTTTATTAGTTTGATATGAAAGATATCAAGGTACAAAAGATGAATTTATATCAAATGAAGATTGAGAATACATACCAATTTTTTTTTAAGCTGTTGGGATGATTAAACAAACTTTGGTTCACTTTTAGTCACCATTTATGTTTGATATCATGACTTTAAATGTTGATGTATTGAAGGATAGCACCAAAACTCCCTCAATAAATGATAGGCTATCCCATTAGGCATGCCAAAACTATTATCAATCTAAATTTCACCATTGAGGAGGTTGTTTAGATTTTATCATTTAAATGACACATGAAGACACCTCCAGGCTATGGGTGGCCTAATATTTGAGGTGAATATATATATTAGGGATAGATCCCTTTATTTATCACCTAAAACTACTATTAAACTTATTGCTTGCAAAGAAAATTGAAAGAGGGAAAGAAAGTAAAAAATAAGGATATGGTGCACCAAATTCATGACCACTACCATGAATTTATAGGTGAAAAATGAACTATAATACTAACCTATCATGCAATAATCCCAAAATATTTCTCTTACATCAATGTTTTTTAGATAGGTTATACATTGGAAAACTAGGAGGGAATATGATTACCACTTCTAATCCACACTTAACTCCTAATGCACACTAACTATAACCTATAAGGGAGAGATAAAGTTGCATAGAGGTAAGGGAGTGAAACAAAATCCATGAAAAACTAAATTATCACATAACTAGATCAATCACCCATAAGGTTACACTAAAAACAACCATAAGAGAAGAAAAAAATAGTCTTTTATTCATTCATGTTTACAAAAGGGTAGAGATTTGACATACTCAAGTGGAGGATCCTTTTCCAAGCTGAAATAGACCATACTTATATAATAAATAAGGAGAAAGAGATAATAGAGATGTGAAGAGTCTATCATGACTAAAAATTTGTCTTAAGTCAGTTATAAGTGTCAAGAGAAGTTGGGGAATAGTCATATCACCCCTTATCAACATGTGTTGCTTTAATTTGATGATGACCTTTACAAAGTGGCATAAGAGTGACACCTCATCTTCTCTCTTGAAACTATCATTTATTTTTCTTGATTTTGGGATTTATAAGTTCACCTAAATCAACTACCTTCTAATCACTCAAGACACATATTCATAGTTGGGTGATCTCTCAATGGTTTTATGGAGATGAATTAGGTCTTATTAGGTCTTTCAATCCTCGAAACGTACAAATAGGCTTGTAACCTATAATTTTAAGTCCTTTTATAAATTTCTACTTTCACCCATGCCAAATTATTCTTAAAACCTCATATAATGGCTTAGAGGTCATCATACAATGTCTGCCTAAGGTCATATGTGATCCCAAGATGATCAATTAGGTTTCACTTAGTCAATATCCATGAAAAATAAGTAAGACATATAGTTTTAGGCCAATTTTGTACTCGTTTTGTCTCACAAATTCCAAGTAAATGGATTATTAAGGTGTTTTTAGGACCTATAAAGGCCATTCATATCATTCCAAAATTAAAAAAAAGTACATTTAAAGTCATTTTTTAGGATTCCATTTATATTGGGTTATAAAAAGGGTTTTAGGAGGGTTTTATGGTCATTAACTTGTTAATGATTATTCACAAGGAAAATTTATTCTCCCTTATACCTAAGGCCATAAATTTTAAGTTAATAGGGTCTAATAACACCTCCTAACACCATTTTTTTATTAACTTGATCTTTTGAGTACTCACGTGGTGAAAGTGACCATTCTTGAGTGTGTAAACCTATCAAAAAGGTCAAGGTGATTATTTTGGTCAAAAAGTCCTTAAAATATTTTTTTAAAGTTGGAGTTACTTCTATGAGATATTATTCACCTCCCTTGATGTATCCACACAGTTTCCAAATCAATTTTACCCTAATAACTTCTTATAACCTACCTTAACCCATCTCAAGGGTTTTTAGATGACTTTGGAGTTCTGACCTAGTTGTTATATTTGGAGGATTTATCCTCTTGATAAAGATTAAAATCTCATTATAAACCTCTTATAATGTATTTAATACATTTAAAAATCATTCACACTTATAATATCACTCAAAACCTACATGTTCTCTCTGTATTTATTGTGGAGTTATAGCTTCTCTTTTAGGCCTAAAAACCTTGCTAAGACTTGAGGGTGGATTTTGAATGGTTTCCTATTCTTCACAATAATCATTATTAGAACTTTATCATGATTTTTACAGACTTATTGATCTTCTAAACATCCTATCTAGTATAAAAATGTATTTTTTCTCTATGTTCTAGGTGAAAAATATAGGTTGATGTTCTAAGTTTAAATATCATTCTAGCCCTATCTTTGAATTGGCTCCCCTAACTTTATAAATTTTGGGTGATTTTTAATAAAATATAGATTTTATTTACAAATGTTGATAACCTAATAAATTAATAAATGAAATAATATTTTTTTAGGATCCCTTTGTCCCAAACTTACAAGCTGAACACAACCTATAATCATGCATTTTATAGCCATTCTATTTATTATTTTTTATCATGAATAATCTTGCTCCTTATATGATTAAGATAGGATTGATATTATATATCCTATTAAAATCATCCAAATAATGTATTAGAGCTTTAAATTTTAGCCATAGGTCTGCTACCTATACTTAGACACTTAGAACCTTGTTTAGGAACCATACTTAAAGGACTCCAAATCTATTACTTGTTACATCTTTCCAAAGATGACCATGTATTTATTCCCTTATCCTAGACTCTAATTTTTCCAAAAATATTTTATAACGTCTAATAATCTTTTTAAAATATCTCAAAACCTCATGTTTCACTTCAAACTTGTATCCTCTATGTCCTCTGCCAGTAAGCCTGTAGGATTAGTCTTTGACTTGAACATCACTTGTTTGTAGTCTATCTGATTAAGGTTAGTGTATGGTCTATAATTTAGTAATACCTTTAATAAACCTTGTATATAATATTTAAAAAATTATAAACTAATTTTTTCTATTGGTTTCTTCAAGGCAAAAAATTCATGGCTATGTTGTCATCTTTAGGCCTCTTATTGGCCTAAATAGCCACTCTTTATTTCACTCAATTTTTTCTATTATTTATAAAAATGTAGTAAAAATATAAATATTAGTTGTGGTAGGAATACCTACTAAAAAGTGTGCATGCATTGAATCAAAATATTTTAAAGATCTCCTCTTTAGCTTGGGAAGATAACCTCTAGAAAAGAAATCACTAAAGCAAACTTGTTTATTAGACAGATAGTAAGGTGGATTGCCTAATGCTAGCTAAATCCTAAAAGTGAGAGCTTCCTTAGGATCTATCAATCCGCTATTTTAGAATAATTAAGTTAATAAAATAGAAAGAAAGTACTTGCATCAATGATAAAAAGTGACTAAAACTAATAACAAGAATTTCTTGATAAAGAGATATGTTAGAATGATCAAATTAGTGATAAACTAATTAGTGCTAGTGGTAATGGGTCAAGGTATGGCTCAAAAGGTTTGGAAGGGGTTTGTGAATAATCAAAAACTCTAAAAATTAGATTTGGATAAGTTTAAGTGGGTCAAGGTAGCTTGTTGGTTTTTTCTACCATAGGTGGCCATCGATAGTTGGGTCGACCATCGATAGTTATGCCTGACCATCGATGTTTATGCTGACCATCGATGGTTGACTATGCCAAAATTGGGTTTGATCAATACTAGGTTGATGAGATTCACAAATGAATTTTGGGCATTGGGAAAAGGCTAAATTGATTTTAAAATGTAAATAATGCACATGAATAGTAATAAACAAGGGCTTATCTTATTATAAGTGGGTTGGATGAGTAATTGGTGTAGTTGACTTGTAGGTAGGATCTGGCTTGATTTCAATAAAGTAATAGTGTTTGAAAGCTTAGTTGAGAGGTGACGGTAAGTTGGATCTTAATTGAATGGCCTAATAACATAAATGACACTAGTTGACCTATAAAAGAAAAATATAAGTACTTAAGCTCTTGATAATAATTATATATCCATTGGACCTCCTAGGCCTCTCTTTTTTATAGGCATAAGTAAGAGGTGGAAGTGAAGGTGTAACTATGGCTTCTAAATATAATTTATGCATGCATAGGATTGCAACACAATTTAGATGAAGTTATATATAGAAATAGGCCAGTGAATATTTATAAGTATTAGGTTAAGGAGATGGATCCTAATTGTCGATGGTCAGGGTGACTATCAATGGTTAGGCTAACTATCAATGGTCAGAGTATAGAGGGAAAGGGGACCTAATTGCCAAGTTTACCTTATTTGGTGAAATAGGGTGAAGATAGGTGGGTTAGGCCTAAGAAGTGTTAAATGGTCCAAATGTGGTTGTAGAAGGTCTAGTGGCAACTTCAACATTTGAGATCATAGGTATACATATTTCTAGTGTCTACATTTTTCTCCTTTTTGTTGTGCTTCTCTTTATGAATTAGTGACAAAACAAAATTAGAGTATAGGTCAAGGGTCTAGTTTTCTTCAGAGTGGGAGGAGGTATTCCCCCTCAAACTGGGAGTTGGTGAGGTGCAGCTCAAGTGAGTATAGGTTTAATAAAGGGTAAATGTGGAGTCAATAGGTGGTGACTCAAGTTGAGCATATGAGGCACAAACATGTGCACAAAATATGAAAAAATGTATGATAGACAATATCATACAAAGATAGAATTCTAATAGTAGTAAAAATAAGGTTGGTGCAAAGAAGACAAGTGACCAATGTATCATGTGACTATTATAGGCATTGCAATTAGATACACTTATTAGTATTCTAAGTAATTGTTGTGATTCCATTAGGTATCTAAGGCAGGAAGTGCTCTTAGGGAAAACATAAATGGGTCAAGTGTCATGGGTATATAAGGTAGTAAGTACTCCTAGTGAGACACAAATAGGTTGGTATGTGTAAGGTGGTGTAAAATACAAAATTTAAACAAGGTAATGTTGTCATTGTGGTCAAAATGTTAGGCAATAAGTGATCATAAAGTTGTGCACCAGAGGGGCCACAAGAGTTAATAGAGAGGTGATGAGGTAGTTAGTTTGGTAGGAGAAAGGCATCTTAAAAGTGGGCAAAAATTGGTTGGGTTTATGTTAGAAAATGCTAGTTTAATTTGTTAAGTGTCAAATTGTGTTATCCTGACCATCGATGGTTAGGGTTCTTAAAAGGTAACCATCGATGGTCACCTTAACCATTGATGGTTAGGGAAAACCCTAAAAATCCACCAGGTAAAAATTAAAACCAAAAATTACATTTACTCATTGTAATTTTTATGTGTGGTTGACTTGGCTCAGGTGATTACAATATGTGTGGAGAGAGTTATTGCTAAGTTGGTGATTGTTCATTGGTTGGAGTGTGGGTGTGACCTTTGTGGGTTTGAGATACATAAATCTTGTGGACATGATTAGGTAGCTGTTGATGGGCTCAAACCATGGAAGAGGTCATAGAATGAGGTATGAGTGAATTCAATTGATAGTTTTTGGTTGAAATTGCTTGTTTGAAGTTGCATTCATGGGTAAGTGTGAAATTTTGATAGTTTGACCAATATGGCCTAAGGTGAGGCTATTGAAATGATATGTAAAAATGGTGGCTTGTGTGTCTAGTAGAAAATGTGGGTTGGTTAGATTGGTTGAAGAAAAAATTGGATAGGGTAGTATTTAGGAAAGAATGTGAATTTTATGGGTTTTAAGGACCTGGGAGGCTTAGGGTTTAGGGGTTTCAATCAATAAGTGACCATCAGTGGTCAGGTCTAACCATCGATGGTTAACACCCTAGGATTTAGGGGTCTCTAACCATCAGTAGTCAGCATGACCACTGATGGTTAAGGAAGATAGGTTAGATTTTTTTGTTTGTTGTTGTTACTCTCTTTTCTCTCTTTTTTTTTAGAAAAAGAGTAGCAAGGAAAAAATGGGTTATGACCAAAATAGGTCAGGTAAAAATGGTATAGGGTGAGATTAGGGTAAATAAATTAATTTTAGGTAAGATGTTATAGGGTTGATAGGTAGGTTAAAATTGGTAGGTGTGATGTCAAAATGGGTAATTTGATCCATCTAAATAGAAGAGTAGTGTGAGATTAGGGTTTTAGATATGATTTTAGATGAGTCCAATAAGAGATACTAAACTAATTATATGGTTTGGTGTAGGCCAGGGATTAGATCCAAATGCATGAACACATGCCATGCATCTTTCCTAAGCTTCATGAGGGGATGACTGTAAAGGACTGGGCCTATATAGAGGAGGTAGGGTTTGGTGTGATGAGGCACTATCAACTTGTGTTAAGAGATGCATCTATGGTATTAGTACTCATCAAGAGATGGGATCCTTCTACCAATACCTTCTTGTTGCTGACTAGGGAGATGATTATACTACTAGAGGATATTCATCGAATTACTCAACTCCCATTATGTGGTGAGGTGATATACTAGATTGAGAAAGAGGAGAGGGATGAGTTTGTTGAGTATCTATATGGAGATGATAGTGGTTAGGTCCCTTGACACTTTAGAGGTTTTAGTTACTTAGCATTATATGAGAGTGCTCATGAGGAGAGGTGGTTAATGACAATGCTGATGATCATAGTGACTTGTTTTGGGATCCTAAATTCTAGTGGTAGGATGTTTCCCTATGTCTTGTTGGGTGTATTGATGAGTTACTACTTGGTATGATGGTGTTTGGTTGGGTGCCAATTTTATTAGTCTAGATTTATAGGGAGCTATGGGGATTTAGTCACTATAATTGATATGTCATCAACATGGGGATGGTATTACATTATTGGGCTTATGAGAATATTCAAGTGTTAATGTTGATGGGGTTTCCATGCCTAGGGTATATATAGGTTGAGTTTCCTATTGGCTTTATGAGATGGAGGGATGATTATGTAACATTAGGTGTAGGTAGTGGAGTACATGATGTGGATTAGTTCAAAGGAGTGCTAGGTTCATTGGTGGTTGGGGACATCACCTGAAGGCCATACCTATAGTTTCTACTCTATCTAGGCTAGAGGAGGTAGACTCTTGCCATTTAGAGTTATAGATGGATAGTGGGTCACTGAGAGGGTGAGGTGGAGATGATTTTATTTAAAAAAGTTTGGTGATAGTTTGGTTTTTTATAGGGTGTATTGGGTCCACATACATGATACAGGAGGTAGGATTCAAAGGTCTAGTTCCAGTACCCCAACCTACTTAGACAATTTTAGATGGTGGATTTAAGGAGATTTCTATTAGGGATCCCATAGATGACGTACGGTATGTAGATGGATAATGGATTAGTTCCAACCAATATATGTAGTTATAAATGCTAGTGGAGATGATAGAGGTGTGAGGCTGATGGTTGTAGATCTAGCTAACTAGGTAAGATAAGGGGGGGTGGTGTAGGATGTATCCCAAGCTCAGATACAAGTTTTATAGGGATAGGTTGGGATAGTGATAGCTAAGATAGAATAAGAACATGCTTATGTTATCACTCTATAGGGGTAGGTAGCTACTCTATAAGGCCAAATAGGCACATTATATAGTTATATTGATGTGGGTGGGATAAGTACAGTAGTAATATTGCCACCAAATTCAATGCCACAATCTTCGTATCTAGCTATTGTATAGGAGATTAGATAATGTAAGGCAATGATGCTAGATCAGTTTCCCTATGCCATGAGATTTGTAGAGTATAGAGCTAGTTTTTTGGGTGGGATTTTGGTATCTACCCCAGGGTAGTGGGATACTATAGTTAGTTAAATAGGTGTCCCTAGGGGACCACCATTAGGTATAGATATAGATGGGGCTAGTGGTAGTGGTGCAGGTGGTCTGAGTGTTCTAGGGTCCTAATTGATATATGATATTAATGATATGTATATGATTTTTGATTATAGCCTATGCACTGATATAATGAGATGTATATTTTGAGAGAGAGAGAGAGAGATAATATTGATATATTATCACATGTATTATTTTAACTATTTAATGTATATGATATATGACATTCAATGTTTTATGTGATGCTTATGTTTTTGATTTATGGTTATGGATGCTCATGGTTTATGGCTATTTGAATTAGTAGATTAGGCATGTGATGTGTAGAAATTTAAATTATGGTGTTTTAATTCTATTCATGGCTGGTTAGGATATGTTATGGATGGATACATGTTATGGCTCATGTTTATGGTTATATGTATTGAATTGTGAATGGCATATGCTATGATGTTTTACTTATTGACTTGGTTTATGATGTTATAACATGTTTAAAAGCTTACACAATGTGATGGATAGGTGAATGGTTTTAGTTGGCTGCTACATGTTTACATTATACTTGGCTCATTGGTGGATAGATGATGTTGCTTGTTGACATAGTTCATGATGTTCATGCTTTTGGTATGATGTTTGTTTTTCATGGTTATAGGCTTACATAGACTAATAAAATATAAGAAAAAAATAGAACACCTTTTCATTAGCAAAGATCAACATCAAATCCAAAATTGAATTGGCTTAGTGAACCTAAGCCTTTAAAATGTTTTGTATTAACATGCTTAGATAGATAGATAGGGATCTTGATAATTTTGTGTCAATTAAGCTCATAGTCTCGTGCATATGATATGTGGAGGAAGAATGGGTGAAACTGGAACTATTGGAGAAATCAGTATGCCTATTTTTTAGGTGTCTAAAGAGGTGGTATAAATAGGTCTATGTTTGTAGACTAATCTATATGAGATGTCTACTAAAGAGAAATGATTGTAGTTTTACCAAATTTATTATTTTTTAGGAAAGTCAATTATGGCTTTGAAAAAATTATTGGTTTTTCTCTTTTAATTGATTTTAATTTTTTCTTGAGGGTCAAGGAAGCTTATCGATGCAAGAAGCTTCCAAAAAAATTCTATCTCTAACTAATGCTTTATCTAGCCATCCTTCAAGGGAGTGGTCTAGATTTATATGGTTAGCTCAAATGATTTTTATAGTTATCCTTCTAGGGAATAATCCACCTTATTTTTTGCAATTTTAGAATGAGTTTTTAATAACTATCCTTTAAAGGAGTAGTCTATGGATGCTAAGGATAACCCATAGTTTTTATTTGATACTTGATTTTGATTTTGATTTTATTTGAGTTTTCTTGGCATAGACCTATTCATACATGCTCAATGGATTACCTTTATTAAGGCAAAACTAAGTTGACATGGGGTGTCAGTAGGTGAAGAAGACGTATAGATAACAATGACCATAGGAACTGATCTCAAAGAGATGAGAAATAATATGAGAATCATGCCATGGATAGAGCCATGGTATCCATAGTTCAAGATTTAGATATAGTTGTGATGGATAATCACATGATTAAATTTTGGCCAATTGTCCCTTTGAAAAGAGGGAAATAAATTTGGTTTCAAGGGATGATCTTAAGTTAGACAAATGATGATTTTTATCCCTATCTAACCAAAAAAGAGACACAGATGTGAAGCATTGAGAGGCTTAGGTTTTATTTTACCTTCGAGAGAAGACAAATGGTAAGCCCCTAACCCATACTTATGGGTTATGATGTAGGGTCCAATCTAATTGAAGGTAAATTTAACCCTTTTGCTTTTCTCTAGATTAGTGATATGTTGGTTTTCCTCAAGGACAAGATATCCAATGTTGAATTATTGGACTTTCAAGTGTTTGTTATAGGCTCATTTGATTTGTTCTTGATATACATGAAGATTGGAAAGGGAAAATAAATGATTCTCATTGAGTAGATAAAGTTGGGATAAATTTTCTTGATGGTAATAATCTTCTAAAATGACATCATGTAATGATATGCAAGGGGAAGGTATTTGTATTTCAAGAGGCAAGACAACCTCAACTCTAAAGATAAGAGAAAAAGTTGTAACACTAGTGGGGGTTTGAATGCTAGTATGATATATCCATAGGGTGAAGGGGATGTGTAAGTGTCAATCCTAACCTGAGGCATTGACTATTTTGGTAAGCATGTTATTAAGGTTTTTTTTAGAGGCTTCAGTTTATCAATTTACTTATGGGAGATAAGGCAATGAAAAGCTAAATTTAATACCAAATATGTCATAAATGCTTTGAACATATTTATTTTTGAAAGATTTATCATTGTCAATGATGATCTTATAGGGAAAACCAAAATGGTATATGATATGATGGGTGATGAATTCAACAATCTTTTCAGCTTTCATTGAGATAAGGGGAATAGCTTTTACCCATTTGGTAAAATATTCAGTTGTGGCAATGATATAATGTTTTAATTGTGAAGAGTGGGGGTTGATTTCACCAATAAGGTCTATACCCCATTGCAAAAAAGGCCAAAATTTGGTAGACACATGAAGGCTATTACTAGGTTTATGATGTAAATTAGCATGTTGTTAACACTTGACACATTTTTTCATGTAATTGTAACATTCTTGGTTGAGGGTGGGCCAGTAGTAGCTCAAGTGGAGGATGCACTTGGCCATAGTGAGGCCACTAAAGTGACCACCATAGATATCATCATGTGTCTCTTTGATGGCATGAGAGGCTTCTAGACCATGGAGGTAACAAAATAGGAGGCCATCTAAGCCTCATTTGTAGAGGATTCCTCCCATAATGGCATAATGGGAGGTGATCTAAATAAATGCTTGATGGGCATCCTTGGAGAGGCTAGAGGGAATAATGCCAAGGTGAAGTTACTCAAAGGTTTGATAGTACCAAAGGTCAGGCAAGATCTCCTCCACACTAAAGATGGTTAGAATGTCTATTTTAGTGTAAGAGGGCTTGGTGAGGTAATGGAAATTGACTGATAGTTTGGAGTTTGAGGGTGCTAATATGATTTGAAAGGTGAGTGAAGTAATTTGTATCATTAAATTTATTGGTAGATCATGGGGTGGTTTGAATATGGTAACATTCTAATGAGGCTAGGATTTCTATAATAGTTGTTTGTATAATTGTAAAACCTCATTCTTACACTAGTAAGTACTGGTAACTTGGTTGACCACAAGTTGGGAGTCACCAAAGATATTAATTATTCTAACTCCTAAGGCTAAAGCAGTTTAGAGACCTATTACTAGGGCCTCATATTTAGCCACATTGTTGGTGTATTGAAAGTTGAGTTTAAAGGATAAGGGAAGTGGTTCATTGATGGGGGAAAAGGAAAATATTGGCTCCCCCACCACATTTACATTTAGAACCATAAAAAAACATGGTTACTTAATTGGTGAAATTTTCTTGAGATAATCTTGCAATGGACTCATCTAGAAATATAAGAGGGGGAGGTTGGTTTTTTGCTAGGGGTGCTTTAGCCAATTGGTCAATGATGACTTTCCCCTTGATAAATTTATATTAGATAAACTCAAGGTCAAATTTATATAAAATCATGAGCCACTTAGCCATACACTAGTTTTACTATGGTTTAGAGTGTATGTATTTGAGGGGGTCGATATTGGTTATGAAAAAAGTTTTTTGGTTAAGGAGGTAGTGGTGAATTTTGGTGGCCATGAAGACAAGGGCTAGACACAATTTTTTGATGTGTGTATTGAGTCTCATATTCAACCAATATATGAATAATGTAATATATGGATTACTCTTTGTGTTGTTCATTCTGATGGGCAAACATTGCCCCTAGGGAGTGTTCTATGGTAGAGATATATAGGTAGAAAGGTTGCTTATCCTTAGGAGGTGTAAGGATAGGTGGAGATAGTAGGTACTCTTTAAGTAAATCAAAGGCCTTTTAAAAATTGATGTTCCATTTGAAATAAACATCCTTTTTCAAGAGGTGATGGAAGCACTGACACTGATTGAAGAGCTAGGAGATGAAGTGATGAATTGATAAAAGTTTCTCCTGCAAGCTATGAAGTTTCTTAAGATTAGTTAGAGGTAACATCTTGAGGATGGATTTAATTTTGGCTAGATCAACTTTGATTCCTCAAAGGGAAATGATGAAGCTAAGAATTTTGCCTGATAAGACCCCAAAAAAACATTTCTTGGGATTAAGGTAAACATGATAATGGATAAGTCACTCAAAAATAATCTTAAGAATGTTTAAATTGTCTTTCCAAAGCTTGGACTTCTTGAGAAGGTCATCCACATAGTATTTGATTATTTTATGGATAAGGTCATGAAAAATATATGTCATAGCCCATTGATAAGTTCTGTTAGCATTCTTAAGGCTGAAAGGCATGACCCTATAATAGAATGTCCCCCATGGGTGATGAAGGTATTTTTATGTTGATCTTTAGGGGCAACTAGGATCTTATTATAACTTGAGAATCCATCCATGTGTGACATCATCTCATGGCCTAATATAAGATCAATAAGTTAGTTAATATTAGGTAGAGGAAATTCATCCTTTGAGAAGGTGAAGTTGAGGTCATGAAATTTCACATAAATACATAGTCCTCCTATGGATTTAGTGATAGGTAAAATGTTTAAAACCCATTAGGGATAGTCTATGGGTTGAATGAAGTTAACTAGAAGAATGAATTAGAGATCTTATTTGATAAGGAGGGTTATGTGAGGATGTATTTGAAAAAGTTTATATTTAAAAGGTTTGGAATCATAAGTGGTGATGATGTTGTGGGTGGTAATAGCTAGGTCAATACCAGACATATCAGCATATGACTAAGGGATTGCAATGTTATACATGTGGAAGAAGGTTGAGTAGTCCTATAGTTACTCAGGGGTGAGATTTTAGCCAAGTTTGATGATGTGAGGGTTGTCTAGAGTGCCTATGTCAATGTCCATGGTTAAGGTTTCTAGAGGTAAAGATTTATGGATAGAGGAATCTGGTACACCAAGGTAGGTGAGAATAACATTATCATCTTGACATTGAATGGTGTTAATGGTAGGATATTCCTCTCCCATGAGCTTAGGATGGATCAAAGGGATAGATATGGGTGCCCCTTCTTTTTGACAAGTTAGGGGGTCAAGGGTAATCATGTTGATGAAAAACAAATTGGATGGTATGATGTCCTTATCTTCACTCTTAGGTTGAGTGGATGTTGTTAGGGAAGGGCTCTATTCTATAACAATGTTGGTGGTAGGTTTGTTTCCTTTCTTCTTATTGGGTAAAATGAAGTCAAGGTCATGTTTTTAGTGAGGTTAATAGGTCTTAATCAAGGTTAATGTGTGTGGGCCATGCTCATACCATACTAAACTAAATCCCTTCTAAGCACACCTATGAAGGTATAGTTTGGAAAAGTTAGGTTTGTCCAAGTAAGAAAAGTTAGAGGTAAATGGTTGAGGTGAAGGGTGGGTAATGGAAACATTAAGTGGCTTGTCAATTCCCCCATAGATGAAGTGAGCTTGATAGCTAGGAGGCCCTAAAGGGATAATAAATCTAATGTTAGTGTCATAACCTAGGTGGTGGTTGAGTTTCCCATATTCTTAAGGAGTAAGGATGGCATCCAAGGTGAGGAAATAGTATTATCCAAGGGTAAGGCATTTGAAGGTAGACTCTAATGGAATAGTGCTAGGTATTTGGTCCATATAAATAGATGAACTGGTAGATGCCTCCATAGGAGGGAAAATAATGGCTTTAGCTTCTATGGGTGATTACTTTTGTGGTGATTTGGATGGAGTTATGAGCATATCATTAGGTTGATAGGTCATATTACATGCTATAAAAGGGCTAGGGTCAGCTTGTATGGTAACCACCAAACCTTCATGTTTAAACTTGACATAATGATGGAGGTGAGAGGTACACAAAACATGGCACAGATTTAAGGTCTCCCTAGTAAAATATTGTACTAAAATTCACCTTCAACCATATAGAAAAATTTGGGGAGTGTGTGAGGTCCTAAATGAATGTGAAGTACAATGGTGCCTAGGATAGTGGTCATAGTGTCATTAAAGGATCTAGGGATGGCTAAAGTTTTATACATCACATTGTCTAGTAGCTTTAGTTAGTCATAGGCATGCGAAGAGATGATGTTGATATTGGCTCCCCCATTGATCATAACATATTTGATGTGGGTTTAGCTAATATGGGTAGTGATAAAGAGAGGTGGATATAGGTATTCAAGGTGGATGGAAGGTATCTCTAGGTCCTTGAAGGTGATACTAGTAGAGAGTTGGAGAGCATTGATAAAAGCCTCTATAGGTTGGGAGTCTCTTGATTTGACTTTAATAGCCTGCATAACCTCTATCATGGCCTGGTGATGGTGATGTGAGGTGGAAATTAGCTCTTAGAGGTTCATCTTAGTTGGAGTTTGGTGAATTTGCTTAAGAATGACCCTCATAATGGATTCAGAAGGATTATCTTTGAAGGTGCTTATGATAGTTACTTTAGGTAGAGCTAATGATGCACAAGGTTAGATTGAGTTTGGTGTAGGATGAGTAGGTATGTCCATGGAATGGTCACCTTGGATTCTCATTTATCCCTTTGTTGTGATTGTGTGACCACATTAATGGTATGGATAGAGGGGAATGATGTGATAAGAAGATGGGTAGATTCCTTATCATTATGAGGTGAGAGTGGAGGATCTAGTACACATTAGCAAATGGCTAGTGGTTGTATTGGTAGAGGGGTTAATAGAAGATCTTTTAGTAATAGATCATCCTCATCATAGAGATGATGGATGATGGTCTAGTGAGATTTTCATTTTTTGGTGTCATGTTCAGGTGTCCTATGATAGGAATAGATTTGACAATCATTATACCAAGCTAGTTTTGAACCAGGGTGGTCAAAGGGTCTAATAGGAGGTAAGGTCAGGTGTGAAGATTGTAACAACCTTTGAAAAATGGCTTAATAAGATTCAATAAGATGTGGGAAAGGCTTAGGGGTTGTCATGTTGGGTGGTAAGTAGGGTGTTTTCATGGTAGTGGGTTTGGTATGAAAATGCTTAGGTGAGGTGATGTTTCTAGGTAATGGTTTTGGTTTGGGCATGTTAGTGGTTGGAGGGTTCAAGTTGGATGTTTAGCCATTGGTAGTTTGGGAAAAACTAGTGTATCAAAAATAATTAGGTTAGTGTAACCAGTAGTGATGGATGACATATGTTAAAATGAATTTTATTTTTAGGTAGAGTTGATGGATGGGGACCCAAGATAAAGCATAGGGTAGTAGAAGGAAAAACTCTAAGCATGTGGATATTTGATGGTTTTGCTCATTTGGTTGGTTTGGGTGGAGCTTTAGATGGGTTCAATTCTAATTTAAGATTTGGGAAAACCAAACTGAAATGGGGAAGGTGTCAAGGTTTGTAATAGGTTTGTTTGGTGTTTCACTTGTTTAAAGAATGATTGCCTCTATTGGTGGGCAATATGAGGGGTTGGTAAAAGTTTTGATTGGTTTGAGAGGTGGTGAAAATATGATAGATTGGTTGGTTAAAGGTGTGATATAAGGTTCAAGTTTATTGATGTAAGGGAGGCCTAAATGTTTACAAAAGGTAGCTTGATCCACATCCAGTTTCAACGTAAATTCCAATTTTTGCACTAATATGGAAAAAGATTTGTGTACTAGTTTTTCTTCATGGGTAGTGGATGCAAAAGATAGACTTGTAGGTTGGGGATGCTAGTTAGTAGGTTGATTTATTTCTTAATGTTAGGGAAGTAAGGTTGATATAAATGGCTCATCCATGTGAGGTATTATTATAAATGCTTCTCCTTTAGGAATAATATCCATAGGAGTAGTGTTTTGTTGGGTGGTCAGTGGAGGCAAAAAATTAGGAATGTTTACTTATTAGATATGCTTGTTGGGGTGGAATGTGATGATTCCAAATATTTTATGAGTGTGGCTAGGGAAAAAGGGACCTCCTCAAGATAAATCTCTAAAGGAGGGGAAGATGACTCTTCTACCTCTATAAGTGAGGTAGGGGAAGAGTGGGTAGATTGGATGGTTAGGTTCTCATGTGTGGGTGTATCATAAACCATGTTGATTGTGTGGGCATCATGAGAGAATTTGGCCTATGTGTCATCATATTTGACAAGGGAATGGTTGGGAAAGGGATTTATAAAGATGTATACGGCTTGATTTTGAGGGGAATTAGGGTTATCCAATTTGAGCTCCCCCTTATCAATGAGGCTTTGAGAAACATTATTTAAAGTATTTCATCAACTAACATCATGTCTGATCACTCGATGAAAGACACAAAGGTCATTTTCATTATACCAAGCAGGTGCTAGATGAGAAGAATCAAACTATGGGGGAGACTTGATGGGTGGAATATGTACAAGATTAGATTTTAGTAACTTTTCCAACACTGAGGCATAAGATTCTCCAAGTGGAGTAAATTATTTCTAGGTGCTTCAGTTTGGGTTCTACAAGCTTTGGTTAGAGGGATTGGGAAAGTTTTGTTGATTGATAGTAGGTGGTAGGGCAGCCTTAAGGATAACTACATTCATATTTCCATTATTCTTAGCCCTAGAGTTAGCTTAATTTCCTAGTTTGAAGGAGGAGGATTCATTGGTTTTGAAGGTAGAGTTCTTGTTTCATAACTTCAGTTTACCCTCATCTATAGCCCTATTCTCTAACTTGTGTGCCATGGTAAAATCTTCATCAAAATTTATAGAGCTTTGGTATGTAGTGTGGAATAAATGTGCTTGGCACAAGCATGAGTAAAAATCTTGATCACTTCATGTTGAGGCAAGGAGAATGATAATTGGTTGATTAAGCTTCTCTAATAAGCCACAAAATCAGCTATAGAATCATCTTCAAATTAGTGAATGTAATAAAGGTCAGTGATAGAGACTTTATTATATATGTTGATTAAGAAGTGATCCAAGAAGATCTAATATAATTGTTTAAAGGAGAAGATGGAATGTTTTGTAATGGCACTATACCAATCTAGTGTTGGGCCAAAAAGAGACATAGGAAATGTGCACAAAAGTGGGGCATCATCATATGCAATCATGTAACAAAAATTCCTAAATGCTCTTAAATGTTATTGGGGGTCTTCCTTACTATTAAACTTGGTGAATTTTGGAAGCTCCCATTAGGTTGGATAAGGTTTAATAGGGACCAAAAAGTGAATGGGCTCGTTATAGATTTGGTCATAAGATGAAATGTTATGGGCTCCCAAAAAGGACAACTCAAGAGTTGACATTTTTTCCATGATTATTTTCATTAAGTCTATTTGAGGTGGCACGATCAAGGGATTATAAGGAATATATTATGGTTGGGGAATATATTGATAGTTGATAGGACATTGGGAGATGGCCCCATACTAATAAGAGGTTTATGGGAGGTTGGGTAGATGACATATAAGGATAGGTAGCTATTGGTGATTGGGTAGTAGATGTATACCCTTATGAGTTAGGGGTATAACTAAAGTCAGATGATGCCAGTAATTGTTAGGATGCTGAAGTAGGTTGAGCTATGGTTGGATTGGTAATTAGGTGAGTGGTCATGACCTTTGTGTTAATGGGTAGTGAGATAGAAGGGATAGGTACCCCTAAGCTTAGTAAAGAGGTATTAACCGATGGGATAGGTTTGATAAAGGGGATATTAGAGATACTACTTGTGGGTGCCTTGGTTACATGTGGGATATGATGGATTAATATTTGGGCTATCCCCAAGGTAGAGGAATCATTAGTAGGGGTGAATGTTATAAGGGTAATAATTGGTTAGATAGGCTGGTTCTCAGCCATAACATCAAAGGGGTTATTAGACGAATATTCTTAGGTGGTCAAAGGTTTGGTGGTAACTCTAGAAATAGGGATACCCTCCATTAGGTGGGATGGAATGCTATAAGGAGGGTCTTTAATTGGAGTTGAAATCAAGATATGGTGAGAAAATGTGTTATGATAGTGTTGAAGGGCCATTAGGTTGTTGTCTTAAAATTTTGTAAAGTCCATTTCTCCTTAGGGAAATACCTAAGGGAAAGTAGGGCTTCCAAATAGATGAGGTGAATCTTCTACTTCAGAGATGTACTCCATAGATGAGGAGATAGAGGAGGTTGAATTAGGTGATGGGTTTTATTCTGCCAAGTCTCTTCACTGCTAACAAGTGAGAACCATATAAAAATTAGAAGAGAATACAAGAGAATAGACTCATTGCTCAAATAGAAATAAGATGAAGAAAATAGCCAAGGCAATTAAGGAAAAAACTAGAAAGTAATGTTAAGCTTGAATTTAGTTATAAGATCACTTTTGGATTATGCCTTAGTTCATGAGAATGTTTGATAGAAGTTGGATTATAGATTAGGTACTATATGAGCAGTCTATAATTGGTTTCAGGCTATTTAGGTGCTCAAAAGAATCTATATTGGAATCAATAAATGGTTTGGTATTGGGTCCTACACCCTCAATTCACAGTCTCATAACAATAAGGGTGTCAAGTGCTTAGCTAATATATATTGATATCTAGAGTTTATACTCAACTAGAGAGCTGAGTTGGTTCTCCTCTTGGTGATGAAATCCAAGTAGAATCATCAAGTAGGGTAAGGCAATCCACCAGGTGATGAAATCCTAATCAGGGCTTGTCTCAAGTGAGTTATGATGTTTTATTGATTATGTTATTTGGTTATGTAGCATAAGTGTGCTGTAATTAATTTTGATGCCATTAATTAGTTAAGTGAGCTATAAGAAGCAGGAAATCAATGGATGTAGTATATTTTAGACCCAAATGAAATTAGAATTCTAATTATGAGCACAAATAGAGAAATAAGCATATAGATGTAGATAAAATGAAAACCCAAGTAGAGATGAGGGTCCCATTAGGCATGCCATAATGTTTTACTCAAATTTTATATTATTTATAATAAGGTAGTAAAACTAAAAATACAAGTTGTGGTAGGAATACCTAATAAAAAGTGTCTATGTGTTGAATCAGAAGATTGTGAAGAGCTCCTCTTTGGCTTGGGAGGATGACTTAAAGATAAGAAAGAACTAAAGCAAACTTATTTGTTAGACAGATAGTAAAGTGGATTTCCTAGTGCTAGCTAGATCCTAGAAGTGAGAGGTTCATTGGGGGTTGTCAATCCACCATTTTGGAATATTTAAGTTAATAAAATAGAGAAAGACAGTACTTGCATCAATGATCAAAAGGTGTTGAAACTGATAAAAATAATTTCTTGATAAGAGATATGTTAGAATGATCAAATTAATGATAAACTAATTAGTGTTAGTGCTAATGGGTCAAGGTAGGGCTTAAAAGGTCTAGAAGGGTATGTGAGCAATCAAAAAATTCAAAATTTAGATTTAGATAAGTGTAAGTGGGTAAAGGTAGCTTTCTAGTTTTTCTTCCACAAATGACCATTGATAGTTGGTTGACCATTGATGGTTATGCCTAATCGTCAGTAGTTATGGTGACCATCGATGGTTAACTATGAAAAAAATGGGTTTGATTAAAATCAGGTTGACAAGATTCATAGATGAATTTTAGGGGTTGGGAAAAGGCTAAATTTATTTTGAAATGGAAATAAAGCACATGAATAATAATAAATAAGTGCTTGTCTTACAAGAAGTGGGCTGGATGAGTAGTTGGCATAGTTAACTTGTAGGTGGGATATGGATTGATTTTGGTAGAGTAACAATGCTTGGAAGCTTAGTTGAGAGGTGATGGGAAGTCATATCTTAACATAATGTCTTGATAATGTGGATGACATTGGTTGACCCAAAAAAGAAAATTCTAAGTACTTGAGCTCTTGATAATAATTATAGGTCCATTGGACCTCCTAGGCCTCTCTTTTTTATAAGCACAAGTAAGAGGTAGAAGTGAAGGTGTAACTGGGGCTTATAAATATAATTTGTGTATGCATAGGATTGAAACACAATTTTGACAAAGTTATATTTAGAAATAGGTTGGTGAATTTTTGCATGCATTGGGTTAACAAGGTAGATCTTGACCATCAATGATTAAGGTCTAGAGGGAAAGGGGACTTGATTGTCAAGTTTACCCTATTTGGTGAAATAGAGTATAGATAGGTGGGTTAGGCCTGAGAGGTGTTATATGTTCCAAAATGGGTTTTGGAGGGTCCAAGGGTAACTTTGACATTTGGGATTTTAGGTGTGTGGATTTCTAGTGTCTACACTCTCCAAGATACCCTAGCTTAGAGTTGATGATATATTTCATGGATAGATATATTTAAGACTCTAATAACTTGGTACATTTCTTAATGTTCTAAATACCTTGATTTATCCTCACAATCTAAGCCTCAAACTATAATATTCATCTTCTTAATCCTTTTAATTTGTAAGCTTGTACATACACATTTTAAGCTCAAACTTCATCAAAACCCTATTTTTAAGCGGCTCTCTTGCATGCATTTGTGAAAAAATGGATTTTTAGGAAAGTTATATTTTATTTAGGTTTATAGAAATTTATCTCTCATGCCTTTATTTGTTAAAACTATTTTTATACCTCCATCATTCTTCCATTTTGGTCTACATGATCCACTTGCAAGCTAGTTAAGGAGAGTTGTAGACTATCTTTCTATCATGGGATTTTTATATGGATCCAAGGAAAATTTAGAGACTTTATAAACCTTATTTTTAAAATTTTAAAATGTTTTATACACTTTTTCATTCTCTTCTAATATTCCAAAACCCTATTTGACAATAAAGCTTTCTCCATTCTTAGGCCTCTCAATACCATCTTCATGTTAGATTGTAGTTTGGTACTTTGTATACCTTGGGGTAATTTCAAATGAATATATATAGTTTTATGGGGGGTTTAATATGGATTTATTCCTTACTAATTAGTCTCAAATTCCACTTCACTCTTCCATGAACACCAAGACCTATGTTCTCAAATTTTCAACCTGTGTAGTATGGAACCTTCTTGCCTTTTAAATTCTCACATGTGCCGAATGATGGTGGAGTGTGATATGGTAGGACTATGTATACCTTTTAATAACTCACACAACTTTTCATTTTCATCTTTTAAGTTTAAATCACACTCAAATAATGGAAAATTGGGCCTATGGGGTTTTAGGCACCTTATCTTATTAGCAATTATTCATAAATAATAGGCCATATATCTCTAAAATATTTACATAATTTGGAATGACATCAAGGTCCCCTTATTTTCATAATATCTCTACTTCCAAATCTAAATCTCCTCTATGTGTTGATCATTTGAAACTAGCATTCACAAGCTAGCTAAGGGCTCGATGGAGTGTCTAATGTAAACTTCACCTTGATTAGACCTAAAAATGTCATCAGAGTATGGATTAGACTTATGTAATATAATATGACACCTCTCATCCTTTAAACTCATTAAAAATATATCTTATTTTACTTTCAAACTCATAAACCTTCTTGAAATTGCCCTTGAAATAGAAGAAAACCTAAAACATATGTTATAATTACCAAGGCTGACATTGTCTAACCATTTTATACCAAATTCCAAATTTAATATCTTTATATTATCTTAATTTGTGTATCCTTAACTAATAAATCACCATATTTGACCTTTAATCCACTTGACAATCCTTATGGTATGTTGGCAAGATGTAAAATGCCTTTGAGAGGATTAGTACAAATTATTATCAAACTAATAAGGCTTAAGACCACATTTAATGTCTTTCTATGTGACCATTACACCATAAAAAATTGTATTTGGACTGACCTAGACCTTCATTACTCCTATCAATGAATACTTGCATAAGGAATTGCTAGAAACAAGCATGGAGACATAAACCATTATTACCTTAATTTCTCCAAATTTACCTTAAACTCTACAAAACATGCCATAAGACTCCTTAATCATCAATGAATGATCTTGACCTTTACCTAAATCTTATAATATATCAATGACACCCCATAAAATATCACAAGACTCATGACAACATCACATCTTCATGGATTAGTAACAACCTTAACTTATGAAAATTAATCCTTAAACTTTAAAAACTACATTGCAAAATGCCTTTTGAGAGCTCATTTGAAATGGAAATGGTGCAATTGATAAATTTTTGGATGTTATGGGTTACATTTTGGCCTCGGAGGCCTAAATTTCAACACTTATGATGACAATTTAACTTAAGGTCGAACAAACCCATTCACATATCAAATGACTTCTCCCCATGATCAAGAGGATTCTATGAATCCAAATGTTATAGAAGTTCACCAATCAGAGTATGAAAATGTGCCTTCTACCTATGATGTAGCTTGAACTCAATTATATTTATACTTGTTTGATAATAGAGATAAAGAATTTTTCACTTATTATAGATTGGTGCTAAGGTCCCTCCTAATTTTCCCCTAAGAACTCTACCTTGTATTGAAAAATTATAGCCATAAAATAATGTAAAAATTACTTAGTGAAATAATGATATACCTTCTTTGAGTCATGATATTTCAGCTATTCAATTTTCAAAAATTATATAAATTTTTATGAAAGGTAATAAGTTACTTGTAGCTTCACTCCAAGTTTTACCTAGTGTGTTAACCCAACTACAACAAGTTGGTAAAGTGTTCAATGACCTTGTCACCTTGTTACTTAATCCAACTTCTAATCCTCCACTTGAACATCAAGAAAAGGATTCATTAGTTGATCCATTTCCTATTTTGAGAAATTTATTATTATTATTATTATTATTATTATTATTATTATTATTATTATTATTATTATTATTCTTATTATTATTATTATTATTAAGAAATATATACCTCAAGATTATTTACAACTAGCTTTATAAAATCTCCAACAAACTTTCCCTAATCCTCACCAAGTTTCTATCAATCTCATATTACCAATTCTATTTGAGTAAATTCCCTCTCAAAAGTTACAAAGTTAAATTTATTTCCAATAGTTTCCCATCAAGACATAGAATATTATTTATACTTCCCATATTCTCCATCATAACTCTTCTAATGTTCCCTCTAATGCTCATCGTATTTGGTCTAATACACAACAATGTGTTCCTTTTATTTAAAAAAGTTGATTATACTCAACAATAAATTTTTGTCACTCAATAATAATTCCCTAGTAAAAATTAACAACTTCATCCTATGTAACAATTTTTTTTCATTACACCTTCTAATCATAATCAATACCAATTTTTTCCTACATAATAATGCAATTCCATTCCCTCTTCCAATCACAACCAAAACCAAGTTCCACCTAACCAATCAAATCTTAGAAAATGAAATATTAATTATAATTGGTTAGGGAAAAGAGTCCCCATAAATAAAATAGACATAAAATTCTATTCTTAGTCAAATAATCTCACCTACTTCACAAAATACCTTTTTTAGCTAGGAATTACAAGCTGCCAAGGATGCAATATTTGGATTACAATCCGGGAGCCAAAATAGAGAATACAAGTTGAATCACTTATGTTTTTATATATTTAATTCAAGTATTTTTTACACCCCTTTTCCATATCATTTTGATATTCCTAAATTTTAAAAATATAAAGGAAAATGTGACCCATGAGAGTAGTTAAGCCTATTCTTTATTTCTTGCCAAGAAGTAGGCTATAATACCAATTTTCTACTTCGCTTTCTCTCATGAAGTTTGGTTGGTCCTAATTTAGAATGATTTACACACTTACTAAAAGGTTATGTAATAGATTTTGATGACCTATCACATAATTTTAGTAAGAACTTTTATTATAGCATTGAATATGAGTTAACCATGGTTGACATATGTGTTATCAAGAAAAGAATAGGTGAGATATTTGTTACTTATTTTCAAAGATGGAAAGAATTATTGGTATATTTTCACATTAACTTCCTAATATTTAGTTAGGAAACATATTCATTATGAATTTGAACTTATAACTAGATTTTACTCTCATATTACAGTGTCTAGATAATTTTGATGATGTTATTACTAAGGGTGTTCAAATAGAGAAAGATCTAATTGATAAAGGACTGGTTAAAATATATTCAAAAAATTAGTCTCAAAATCAAAACCAAATTTAGAGCCAAAATTATACTCTGAATCCAATAAATGTGGTAGATAAGCCAAAGCATTTTAACCATAATAAAAATATGGTTGGAAACAGAGTTACAAAAGCTATACATGTTCAAACAATACAATCACTACTAGTACAAAAGGATCCTCAATTATAACCCATTACTTTTCAAAGGTAACCTATTCGAAAGAATTAGTTTAATTTAAGACCATTTTCTAATTTGGGAGAGCCCATTGAAAATGTATTTTTCAAGTTACTTGCTAGGAATATGATTGCTTGGACAAATACCAAACCCTTTGATAAAAATCAACCTAAGATAGAGTGGTATAGGGATAATTAATATTTTGACTTTCATGATTTCAAAGGTCATGCAATTCATAGATGTGGGCAACTTCAGTATCTCATCTAAGACATGTTGGAAAGAGTGGAAATTAAGTTAAATAATGCATCATCCTATAATTCTTGTCATAATATGGGGATCTATAAAAACCCATTTCTTTAACATAATACCAATTAGCATGAGTAGTAACAACATCAATAGAATAATAATTGTAATCAAAATTAAGGTTCCCAAGATAACAATATTGATTACCATGCTACCCCTTACAATTACAATATAGTGGGACATATCATGGAACATCAGATAGCCAAAATCATGATCAATACCCATTCTCATAATTCCAAAACAAAACCCTCTATTTTAGCATCAATTCCATCTATCTTATGAGTTCCTCCTCATGATCCTGATTCTTGAGTTATTATTCTATGCCCTGTTTCTTCTACTTCAAATTCATATGTTTGTATTCCTACTCAAGATTGTGATATCACAACTCAAAATCCTAAAATTAATCTTTGAGGGTTTATAGATTCATTTATTGATCTTAACCACCTTATTGTTTTAATCCTATTATATATCAATCCAAACTCAAGTATGCACCTATCAAGAAGTAGTAATATCTTGTGGATCAACTAAATAAAATGTCAGCACAGATTTCTATTTTGTATATATTGTGACATTTTCATCTTCACAAGGATGTCTTATATAATATTTTAATCCAATATTAGGTTTCAAGTAATATTTTACTAGGTAATATTTAGGAATTAGTAAAACACTTGTCTCTTATCCCATAACTAATATTTGATGTAATTTATATCTCATCTCTTGGATCTTCCCACACTAATTCCATGTATTTTAAAGTTATAGTTACTCATCATATAATCAAGTAGGTAATTATAGAGATTTTTTTACCTTAATATATTATTCCATCGAATACAATCCAATTTCTCATATATATTTTATTAGATCTCAAGAATGATACCATCACTATCAAGGGGTATGATAATATTGTGCAACAATTACCATGTGTAATTTCCTTGCCCATCTAGGTTGGGCCTATCATCCATAGCAACTCATGCCATGTAATTGACCTTGATTTACCATATAATCTCCATCTTTATTGTCCATAGATTCATGAGATGTGTGAATTTGCCTCTACACCATTAGTGTATTAGGTTTCCTCATTCTAGAATGGAGGTTATTATTCTTGGGGATTTAAAATTGTATCAATATTGTAAACATCTAGAAGTAAAAGGTCATCAATATACCTATTATCCTCGTGTTTACAATACACCTAAAAAGGACAAGAAATTAATTTATAATACACCTAAATCTAATTATTTAGATCCCAATACCCTTGCTTATTTTTTTGAAGCACCCTCACCTTCATTAAATTCTTTCCATTTCAACATTTATGACAAAGGTCTTAGCATGTATAATATGTAAGATGCCTTATATGTTTCTAAAATATATATATCACATAAATCCCATGGTAGGCCCAAGATGTAATGGTGTAATAAGAGGACATAATATTCTCCTATGAAACTTCTTTTGTTCATCCCATGAAAATCATTCAATTAATAAGATTTGAAGTAAGAAGATGAGTCATGGTTGTAAAATGAGGATTTAGCTCTTTGTTTTTAGAGAATAAAGTACCCTATCACAAATAAAATTATGGCCCATAATGCTTATAAAGGTGAGGGATTAGGGATAAATATCAACATAGATTAGACCTTGTTCTACCTATAAAGCATTCAAAGAAACAAATCACCTAGGGTTGTCCCCACACATCCTGAAGGTGGTTCAACCTTTGTCTTAAATGATGGTATTCTTAAAAATGATACATATTAATATTTTATTATTTATTATGATCCTTCCAACACACATCTATTTGATTCCTTCTTTTTTCTCACTATTTGTGTTATTCCCACCATTCCCCTTACTCTTCATTATGCCAACCTTATTGATTGGGATCAGTAAGAAAATTATACTATTCTTGATGAGTTTTCAAATAAAGAAGACATTTTAGAGTTTATGAGCTTGAGAGATAATTTAATGATATCTAATAATAAGCAGGGATTTGTATACACTCTAGAACTTGAAGCCTACTTTGGGGAGCAAGTGAACTTTTGAGGTCAAAATAAAAATGAAACATTGAGATCCTCAAGTGAAAACCTTTCTAAGGATATTTTAGATTAGGGAAAAATAAATAAAAATATGAGTCCCTTAGTGAAAAACTATTTTAAGCACCACTGCATGGGTAAATTCATTTTCCTACATAGGTAGCCCAGGAGTCCATAAGTTCATTCTTGTCATATAGTGCTGAAATTAATCTTGAAGACCATGAAGAATTTAAGTGTATGGTTATAGAGAATCACATTTGGTAGCTCATTGGCCATTTCCTGAGGGTAATGATTCTAATTTTTAATACATGGGTCCATCTAAAAGTCCATATTAAAAGTTCAATGATCGATTTATTTCTTTACCTACTATTCTAGTTGATGGTTCTAGTCTTCTCTTGGAAGACACAATAAAAGTCAATATTGGCATGCATGATGATCCTAATCTAATAAATCTTGGTGCATCACTCACTATAGAGGAGAGTGAATTAATTATTTATCTTCTCATAGAGTTCATTGATATATTTGCTTTAGCCTATTCTAATATGTATGTTTTATATCCTTCATTAGTAGTTCATCATTTGGTTATGCACCTAGATGCTAAGCCTATTAATAATAAGCTAAGAAAGATGCACCCATGGATTTCTCTTTTGGTCAAATTTGAGATATAAAATTTACTTATATTAGGTTTTATCAAACCTATTCATTATCTAGATTATATTTCTACATTGTTCTAAATAGTAACAACCAGTCAACATCTAAATCTGCATCAAATTTAGAAATATTAATAAACCTTGTCCCAAATATGATTTTTCATTACCTAATATAGATATTATTATGGATTATATATCAGGTTATGATATTTTATCACTTATGTATGGATTATTTGTCTATAATTAATTTAAGATCACTCTTGGGGATCTAGGCACGACAATGTTTATAACATTGGGGCACATTTTTTATCAAGTCATGCTACTTGGCTTGAAAAATATTGGATCCACATGTTAATGGGAAATGACTACTATTATCTTTCATGATATCATGCATGACATCATTGAATACTATGTTGATGATATTTTAGGAAAATCCAAAACTCGTGTAGAACATCCAAAAATGTTACGAAGAGTCTTTGAAAGGTTTTGTGAATATAAAGTGCATCTTAACCCTAAAAAATGTATTTTTAAGGTTAAATTTGGAAAAAAATTAGGATTAAATGTCTCTCATAGAAGCATTGCAGTTTATTTATCCAAATTTCAAGATATTACTGAGATGTCACCTCCTTCCATTTTGAAGCAAATTCATAGCGTACAAGGTAAGATCTATGATATTAGATCATATATCTCTAAACTTACTAATTATTGGCATAAATTTACAAATATTTTTGAAAATGGAATTACATTTCAATGAAATTTTTAATGCCAAGAAGCTTTTAAGTAAATTAAGCAATACTTAGCAAATCCTCCAGTACTTGTTCCACCAATACCATGGAAACCCTTATTGTTATACATCTATACCATTTTTAGTTCCTTAGGGGCACTCCTTACTCAATATGATGATAAATGAAAATAAATATTTGTTTATTATCTAATTTATACATTAGTTTCTTATGAGCAAAACTATACTCCAATAGAAAAATCTTATGTTGCATTAGTTTTCACTTCCCATAAGCTTAGACATTATATGTTAAATATTATTTTTTGCATGTTAATTATAAAAAAAGATCCTTTAAAATATCTATTGTCAAAATTAAATCTAACTAGTTGAATGGATAAATTTGTCTTGTTCATTAGTGAGTTTTATATTGAATATACAAATCATAAATTTATCGAAGGTCAAGTATTAGTTGATCAACTAGCTAAAGCACCGGTTCAATATTTTATTCCTATTTTAGTGCACTTTCCTAATGAGTATATTATGATTCTAGGTGAATCAAAAGAATGGAATATCTATTTTTATGGCTCTTTCACATCTCATGATTTAGAAATAGGAGTATTATTCATCATGCCACAAGGTGACTTGATTCCTAAGGCTTTTTACATTGGATTATTATGCATAAATGACATAGATGAATATGAGGATTTGCTTTCTAGAATTCATCTTGTAGTGGAATGTAATATTCAACATTTACAAGTATATGGTGATTTACAACTCATTATCAGTCAGGCTACAAATCGATATCAAACTAAGGATGAAAAACTTGTGCCTTACAAAGGCATGGTAAATGCTTTCAAGCCCAAATTTGAAGCCATTCAGTTTGAAATATTTCTAGAGACAAAAATGAATATACAGATGATATGGATAGCATTGTTTTAATGATTAAAATTTATCCATCTATCAAATAGTATCAATTTTTTATTAGAAACCTTCTTGTTCTAGCAACCATTATTCAAATTTTGAGATGATATGTGTTCTTGTTGGTCCTAATTCTCATTGGTATAATGACATCTATTCCCATCTCCATAAATAAATTATTCTGCTTGATCTATCATGTAACCAAAAAATACTTTATCCAAAAAAATTATTATTATACCATAATCAAAAACATGCTCTATCATAGAGGCTATGATGTAACTTTACTTCATTATTTAAATTTGAGATAATTTGACATAATGCTAAAATAAGTTCACAAATGGACTTGTTGGGCACAGACTAGTGGTATGGTCCTACCTAAAAATATCCTTTGTACTATTTATTTTTGGCCTTCTATATAAGTAAATGCATGTGTTTATGTTAAGAAATGGCTAGCATGTCAAAAACATGGCAATGTTATTCATCCTCTGACATAGGCACTTAAAATAGTAATAAATCCTTGGCCATTTTTCAACATGGGGGATTGATCTCAAAGGAAATATTAATCTACTTATTTAAATGGTCACAAATATATCCTTATACCAAATATTTCATTAAATGGGTATAATAAATCCTCTCAATTACATAATCAGTAAGTAAATTTTTAATTTCATCCTGAATCACATCATTTTTAGCTATGTTATTTCTTCTAGCATCATATAAGATAATGACACATACTTTAAAATTAAGGATGTCTCCACCCTCTACTCTGATTTTCATTTCAATCATAATTTGTACACTACTTATTTCCCCCAAGGTAATGGCCAAGCTAAAGAATCCAATAAAACACTTATCAAAATCCTCAAAAAGATTGTCAATGAATTTGGCTAGGATTGGCATTTGAAAATATTCCTATCCTTATGGAAATACCATGCCTATGTATGTACTCCTACTAGTGTAACTTCCTATTCCTTGGTCTATAATTCTTAATTAATTATTCCTATTAAGATCGAGTTTCCATACTTGTGTATTTCACTACAAGATATTTTTGATGAAGAGGAATACCAAGTAGCCAAATTATCAGAGCTAGAGTTTCTATATGAGAAAAGGCTAACTACCTTAAATCACCTCAAGTCATATCAAAATTGGTTATAATAGGGATATAACAAACAAATCATCTCCAAAGATTTTGAGATTAGTGATCTTGTATTCAAATAAAATCAAATGAACACAAATGTTGAATAGGAAAAGAAAGGTAAGTTTGAACCTAGTTGGTTAGGCCCCTTTATTATTATAACTAGTTATGGGTCTAGTGCATATAGAATGGCTACTCTAGAAGGTGATAAATTAGAGGAGACAATAAATATTATGCATATTAATTGATTTCATTCTTATTTTATTGTACTCTTATCTATAAATGTTCCTATTTGGGGGCATATATATTTCATTATGTCTTCATATCCTTTTAGCCCTTGATTGGGGGTGTCCATTCACTATTCCTTACTCACATTTCCTATTACCACCCTAATTTGATTTTGATTATATAGGTATAATAGGTGAATTATAGAATCATTTATAAATATCATAATATAATTGTATAATAGTTTGTGTTAGATTCTCTTTACAAAAGAAATGTCAAAATGTGGAATGTCATAATTTTCCAACTTGTTTAAATTTTATTATTCCTTTGAGTTCCTATCAATTCTTGTACACATTCCCTCATTTACCCATTACATCTATATTTATTTTTAAAAATAATTTGTATCTTATTCTAAAATTTTATTCTGTGGTACTCCCTAATTTTTTTCATGTATGGACAACCCCTTCATGTTCTTTGTTCATTGTTGATTTCTCACACCCCCTATAATCCTTTCTTTTGATAGGTGTTTCTTAAGTTTTCTCTTTACATTATATGTATATTATTTTTTAAAAATACTCTTTTTTATATTCATATTCCAAAAACCCCTAAATATCTCAAATATTCCAAAAAACCTTAAACAATTCAAATATTCTAAAAATCCATAAATAGTTCAAATATTCCAAAAATCCCTAAACAATTTAAATATTCCAAAAATATCCAAAATGATAAATATCCCTTATATAAAACCCTATGAAAATTCATGACTCAATATTCCAAAAAGATTTCCCATCTGTGCACATCTCTAATGTCATGTAATTGACTAGTTGTCATCATGTTAAACAACTTGGATTTATAGTTGCTTGTAGTTAGGTGGCACTTACTAAAGCACCTCATAGTTGATTTTCATCTCCTTGTGAGTATGTCATCTCAAAAAGTGGAAAAAAATTTATGTGATTTCATCATTTTTTGATCATTTTATTCCCATGCTCTCACCATTTTACATGCATTTTAATTCTCCACTCTCACCATTTTATGAGTTTAATCATTCTATCTCAAAAAATTCATCTCTTATGTTGATAAAACTTATAAATTTTTATATGCCTAATTTTTTTTAAAATATAATGGCTTGAGGTAAAATTAGACTATGTAGGTAGTACTCAGTTTTTTGAGGTTAACTCAGCCATCCCTTGTCACATGCTCTTAATATTTTTTGAGCATATCTCTTTCCATTTTGGAAAGCCTATTCATTGTATGTTCTCACTATTTTTTGATTTCTAATTCCTATTTTTCTTCTATAGTTTATCTTATTAACTTTTCATCACTTTAATTATTTCCAAAATCCTTGGGACAACTACATTTTTCTCAAAGTCCATAGGACTATGTATTAGCATCCACTTTCATGGGGCATTTAGAGTTAATTCGATGGCCACTTCCTTATTTTTATATTCCCCCTCCCTAGTCATGATTCTTCTATCAAAACCTTGGTCTCAAAGAGAAAAACCTTATTGTCACACACATTCCTTTATAAATTAAATTTTTATTTACTTCCACATGTGTGTTTATGTGTTGATTGTTTTTTTACTTATTGATATGTTATTTATTACTCAGTTGCCTTATTTTAGTACATTATGATTTTCACTTAAGTCTTGATTATTCATATTAGGTTTTTGAGTTGTGAACATTTGCATCTAGATTATAATTGATTTAAGTGCATTATGTTGTATATTTAAAGCTTGGTTTTCCATATCATTTTTTTAGTTGTATACATGTGCATTTTGAACTCAATGTTTTATGCATTTTGACAAAATAATGTTATCATGGTCCTTCCTATATTATGATACATATAGTTATGTGAAATATAAAAAATTAATTCTCAAATAGGTTTACATGTCAATTCCATAAATCAAATACATCTCTATCTATCTGATCCAATCATCAAAACTAGCAAACATCATGATCATCTCATCATATACTAATATAAAGAGCATATATAAATTTGATTCATATTAATCATGTCTATTATATACAATAGAAATGTATGCAAATGAAATAATAAACACATGAGATAACCATGAATATCATAAATATCATGTATCAAAATGTATAAATGTTCATATATACATCAAAATAGGTTATATACATCAAAGTATCATACATGAATATCTTAGATCATTTGAGTACATCATATAAGTTTGTACATCTCATAGATAAAAAATGAGAATCTCTATCTTAAAAAGTCAACTTTGGCTATGCCCATCTCTAGTATATCTCTCATATGGAACCACATGATGAGAAATCTCACCTATTATATCATGTAGTGGGGTTAGATTTACAGTAAGACCCATGGCTGATGATCGAGGATGTAGATGGTCTACTAATCTAGTTAATGTAGAAGTCTTATGAGATCAACCTAATCTATATGTTGATCTTTATCAATTATACTTTAAAAATGTAGGTATCCTAGTTGTAGTTGGTATTTCTACCTCTTATAGGCTTTGATAGTATCTAGCCTCATCCTTATCTCAAAGGATCTTCTCAAAAGTATATAGTAATCTTATCTTTGACATAATATCTCAAGCCTTATCAAGTTTTCCCTATACTCTGGCTAACCCTACACATGTAGTATCTCTCTTGGCTCAATCCACATACTACTCTACTATAGTATAGTATTTTTAAGTAATAACTTGTGACTAGACCTATATTATAATATCACTCAAATTGAGATAACTCCCTCTCATACTTAATCTATACTTGTATCTCATGCATCTAACTCACCTCTACTATTAGTATAGATATTTGTATTTGATCCACACTAATATAGCTATGAGTTGTAGATAACTTTGTGATCAATTATCTAATCATACATGTAGCCCTATGATCTTAAACTCTCTAGCACTAATATCTTATCTCAATCTATCAGTCAGATCTTGCAACTTAAAATATAATACTAACCTTAATGGGCCATCTATCATAGCATCCCATGTCATCTATGTAACCTAATCTACACTTTCCACATCTATTTTTACCACCACCTCATTTGAGCATATCCCTCCCTCCTCCTCTACATAATCTATCTCAACATCATTTCCCTACTATCCCTTCTCTTCCTTCTCTCCCTCCTCCTTTTTCTCCTCCCTCACTTTGATATCTACTACCATAATTATAGGACTATATCATTGAGCATGTAATAGAATCTTTGTCTAATAAGCTCCCTAAACCTATCCCTGATCTCCACCTAGTGGAGTGGTTAATCTCACTAGATGATGTTGAGCCCAACATGTTCTATATGCCTCAATCACACTTTCATCTACTATCCCACCTATATAAACCTATGCCACCTTTGAAACCAACCCAAAACTAGCTCCTACCTTAACCTAATTAGTTGTTGGTCCCTGATATTATATCTTTCTAACTAGATGTGAAAACTAGTGATGTTTTGTAGGTACATCTTAATGTATCCCAAAATATCATTTTACCTTATTTTTCCTATAATTCTCTATTTTGTACTCCTATTGGCACATAATATATCACATATTGATCATATAAAACATATACTTTGCATCTACTACCCACTAAAACTGAATATATAAATACGGTCTCCATGTCAAATCTACATCTATAATGTCATCTATAGTATTGAAGCTCTTCTTGGTTCTTATTATTCCTAGGCCCACCTGATACCATCCATATTCCATAGTCTCCTCTATCCCCCTCTATTATCATCTATCCATAGGTCTTAATAGATATATGTTCCAGTGCCTAGACTTAGAGTAGTGTCATTAGACCAATGTTGTGTCCTCCCCAATGTACAATGCAATCAATATCTTGATATAACTATCAAATATAATTGTTCCCCATGAAAACCCACTATATACACTAGCATATCTCTCATAACTCCTCTTAAGACCTTGTGAAAATACTAACTATTCTTGTTAGGTAGTAGAATGTCATTATCAACCACTATAAGGACTATCACCATTCTATAAAAAATAACTAATATTGGCACATTAGCCTCCATGGCCCCATCTCATAGTATATCCTTGATGATCTCAATATCATCGATATCCACATATCCACCCTAAATTATCTCAATATCCATAGGTCATATAAAATCCTCTAAAGCAATATGTTCATCATTTGGGGAAAGCTAATATAAGGGATGACCTCTTATTGGTACCTATAAAATATGTCAGACATCCTCTAAATTGACTATAACCTCCTAAGTGGGTAGCCCAAATGTAGAAGTATTTGATCTATACCACTTTATTAAGGTGTTGATAAATGCTTGATTCACTCTGATAGATGGCATCCTATCCACATGTAAGATGAGAATCATCTCAAATAACCCAAGCATGTCCCTTGCCTATATAGATGGATGTCAAAGAATGTGTGAACATATCTCATAAGTTATCATCACCTCAACTAAATCTTGTAATATATTCGAAGTCATTATAGTTAATTATTTATCATTAAATATAAATCAAATTTCTACTTACTAATCACATCATTTCTCTAACATAATCATTCCATCTTATCTTATTTAGCTTTGGTGATTGTTTTCTATTTATATTTATTTAATTTATATTCATCTATGTAATTCAGATGTTTTCACTATTTATAATCAAATTCACTATTTAGTAAGACCATTTTGCCATTTTCATGATGAATTCACCACTAAATAGGGTCCAAATAATTTCCTCATTTTTATGATAATTTTAACATTTACTCTAGTTATTTCATTATTTTCTCAACCATTTTGATATTCCTATCATCCATTTTACTCACTCATTAATTCAACTTTTAGTTTATCAATTTCACCATTATAACAAACCATTGTTTTGTCAGCCAATTCACACTATATAGATTCAATTTCACTATTTGGATGACATTGAAAGCATTTCACTGTTTGGATGACATTGAAAGCATTTCAATGTTTTCATTGATTTGATGGTGAATTCACCATTTTGATGGACAATTTTATTATTTAAATGAACTGATTCACTATTTTCTTAGATGAATTCACAAATTGCATGGGAAAATTCACCATTTTGAAAATATAATTTTTTAAATTTTTTCTACTTCTACAAGTAATAAATGTAATTAATTATAAATTCATGAATAAAAAATAATACTAACCGGTGGTCTAGCTCCCCATGGTTGTTTTTGCTCTCGAGTATGGTCTAAAATCACCCTCATTCATGGTCTATAGGCCATTTTTTCTAGGTCACTTTATCACAAAACCTCAACAATAAATTTTGAAATAAGAGGGTGAAAATGAGCCAAAATACCACCCTAGGGGGAATATATATCCTTTTATTTCAAAAAATATTCCCCTCATACGTTGTTCTTCTTCTCTAGATGCTCATTTTCACCTTGGTATCTATTGTTCTTCCTATTTTCAATAATCTCTTTCATTTTATATCCTCTTTTGTCATTTATATGTTATTATTTCACCATTTTTATGGTTCAATTATCAAAAAATTTACTGACTTACCCCTCAAGGGGGCATTCATGGATTACAAAGTGCTACTTTGGGACACATTTGAACCTATTTTCTAGTATTTTTAGCAAATTTGTCAAAACTAACATCAATTATTTTTATTCTATGATCATTCTAAAATGACTTTTCAATTCTTTAAAAATTTTTTGCTTCATCTACATCTCACAACACCTTATTAAACATGGGTAAATTTAGATACTCCATTTATATCACTTTCATGTCAAATTTACAAAATAGAAAGATTCTAATAAATTGCACACAATCTAGTATGAAGTCATCTATTCATTCAATATACATGTTCAAGCTCACCTTAGGGTAACTTTAGGTGGGACAATTCACTATATTAGATATATTTAATTATTATTCTAGTCAATTTCTCTAGTTAATTATTTTATTTTGGTTAATTCACTCATTCCCCTTCACTAATCAATTAATATAAATATTCCCCTCTTTTCTAAATGATTACTATTAAATTATATTACAAATATAATTATAAATTCCTTTTAATTAATTAATTATTCTTTTCCCTCCAAGGGGTATGTTTATTCAAGAAATAATCTTAACATCGTATGGAATATGCTTTTATGAGATAATCATTTTGACAAGTGAATTAATATACAAGATTATTCTCCACCCTTTATCTTGGAGACAAGATAAATGGCCCTTAATGAATCTTGTGGGATATTTTACAATTATTCTCATCCCTTCATCTTAGAAATAAGATGAAGGGCCCATATGGGTGATATATATCTTTCTTGGGAATGATTCTCCTCCCTTCATCTTGGAAACAAGATGAAGGGTCTAATTGGACTCTCACAAATATTTTAGAAGTAAAATTATCCACCCTTCATCTTGGAAACAAGATGAATGTCTCATATTAATCCTTCTTTGATATTTTCAAGATCCATCCTCCACCCTTCAACTTGAGTAAGATGAATTGATCACATTAATGATCCATATGTTGATCCATGTGCATTGTTAAAGAATCATTTGCATTTGTTCATCTTGGATTCAAGATGAAGGTTCCTCATTGATATTGATTTTTTTAAATAGACTTATTCTCATTATAATTTATATGCTCAATATATACAATGAAGTGTTGATAATTTCTCAAATTCCTTTATGTATCACCTTTTTTATTTTTGATCAAATTTAACTAGTCCATAACTTCAATAGATACGTCTCAACATGAATTCACATTGACAGAGACCATTTGATGTTACATTTGATCTAAATCCTATAAAAATACATTTATAAAGAAGGTGCTCATGCTTTTGATTTAAATCTTATGATTTATTTAGCTAATATTCATATGCTCATAAGGTTTAGGCTCAAGCATTTTACATTTTTTTTTGTTTTTTATAGACTTAACTAAGATTTGTGAAAATATTTATTGTGAAGAATCTTATGGACACATAAATGATATTAGATGTATATTTTGTATTTTACCATGAGATTTGCATTATAATTTTCCTATATGAATTCATCATATATATTCTATTGAAAGACACATCAATTTAAGAGGGAATGTGAATTATACTATCTGTGTCATTATCGATAAAGATAGAAACATGTTTTTCTTTCTTAACCTTTGTTATGACTAGCATATTGATTATGTAACATGTCCTTACATATATTATATTGTGATACATCTGAAGGGTTAAGCTAACAATAAATAGGTGGAAATTAATTATAATAACTATAATATTATAATTGGGAATAACAATATACATATATTATATAATCTAAATATGGATGAGATTCAGGTAAAAGATGTATTGTGGAAGAGTTATTTGATTAAATAATTTAAGTTATTCATTGTAGATTTTTCCTATAACAAGACAAACTAATATAAAAGAGAATTATAATATAATTGGGCTCCATTTTTATGTAAATATCAATGCAATGTAACTTTTTAAGTTTGACTGAGGTTACCCTTGAATGGATTAATGAAAGGAGATATTTTCTAGTAATTATGCTAGGATTATGTACTTATAAATCATAGGGATATGTTACTTAATCTCATGTTTTTGATGTAACATAATGGGTCTAAGTATCAATAATAGAAGTATTAGTTCCTAGTAATTAGACTAGTTGTCTCTTAGTATCGATAAACTCCTTAAGAAATGTTTTGATAAGTTGATATTACCTTATGATTTTTATAATTAATTAAACCAATGGGATTATTGGTTTAATGTTGAGATATTGATTTAGGAATTGACACCTCTTTTATCAATTGGTTTATGTTAATGTCACCCCTCTATAGCCTAGTTAAATATTATGAAGGATGAAAGCTTGGCTTTAGATGTGTTAATGTTATAAGTCTATTAACATGTGTATTTAGCCTTGCCTTAGTGATTTAACCTTT
This sequence comes from Torreya grandis, assembly GCA_037957365.1. Classification (NCBI taxonomy): domain Eukaryota; kingdom Viridiplantae; phylum Streptophyta; class Pinopsida; order Cupressales; family Taxaceae; genus Torreya; species Torreya grandis. The sequence continues at coordinate 797,038 of JARHVA010006759.1, read as the reverse complement.
CAGGGTTTAATTATGTAAATATTATGTTTAAATTAAATGGTTGATATATCTAAATTAGTTAAATAAATTGTAATAATTAATCATTGATTTATTATATCATTTGAACTTCCTTGAATTTTTAAAAATATAAATACATAGGCATAAATATAGACTTATCTAAAAAGTGACTCTCATGGATGATCTAGGTTCTAAAAACTAGGATATAGATAGTTCTAAGTGTCATCAATAGGATTTTGGAGTCTGTTTACTCACTAGATAGTAGCACCCCATATCAATAGTAGTTTCATGTTATTATAGTTTCCTCAAAGTAGTGGTAGTGTCCCCTTTTTGGGACTATTCCTATTTTTGGGAGCACATGTGCTTATGTTTTTAGGTCATATTCTTGTGAAAATGAAACCTGGAGCTCCATGTTTTTCCTATAAAACTTGATTTAGTGTGTAAACTCTAATCCTCCTTACAAGTATGACGTGATCAACAATTGTGTGTTCATTAGTAGGATAGGTTAGACAACCTCAACACCTCGCTATGAAGAGAGTTACCTATATACTAATACTTAGAAGAGGGATCAAGCCCAATTTAATTTATAGGTCTTCTTTAACCTTTTATATTATAGATATAAACATCAATAATCAAATACCTTACTTCCAATCGATGCCTATCCTAGCTCTAACCCCTTTTGTCTAGACCTCTTTACCTTCAATCTCTTCACAATTTGTCTTCTTAGATTACAATACCCTCCAAAAACTCTTGAAACATAAAAAATCTTAATGTTTGTAAATACATCCTCTCTTAACCATACTTGAGCATATGTATAATAATTATAGTTGAATAATACTCCTAACCTGTCTCTTTATTATTCTTTCTCACTCTTGTCTTGATTTAAGAAGCTCATTCTTTGATGAGAACTCTTTAATAACTAGGATCCATTTTCATATAGGATTCCTATAACCATTTGGAGTTTCTCCTCATAAACACATTTATAAAAAATTATTTCTTGACTTCCTACTCTAACCAAAAAACTTATTTAACAACCTATTTTAACTCACTTGGATAACAACTTGTAACATGCTTGCTACTAACCCTTTTTATGATATTATCTCTTAGTATGAAAAGGTATAGATAAGTCTCAGAAAAAAATTACCTTTTTGACCACCCTTTATTTTATTATTTCATTTCATCAAGTTTCAATTCCTCCTTAAATATTTAGACCACTTTTCTAGAGCTTCTTAGATTCAAACTAGGTCTATTAGGTCACTGTTTAGGTTTTAAACACATAGTCATGTTAATCCATACCTATACATATGATGTCAAATCCAATACTCAATAATAATTTTACAATTATAAAATGCAACCTAAATACAAAATTTGAGGAATTTTTCCACTATGGAATCTCATGGAAATCACATTTTCTCCTTAAAACCCTAGAAATAGGATTATCCTTAGTCTGTCAAGCTTGAGAAGGAACAAATCAATTCTATGACTAGTCAAATGGATTTCAATCATGTTACATGATTTATAAAGGTTTTTTTTAAAAATTTATACACCTTTATCTAACATTGGTATTTCTCCATAATACTTTTGTTCCTTCATAATGACTTGGTCTTTGCTTTTTTGTGCATGCAAACATAGTCTATAGAATGAGGAATGAATTATTTTGAAAGTTTATGTCACATAAAAATTCAAAGGTATTTTAAATTTTCATTAATATTAATCACAAACCCAAACCCCTATTTCAAGCACTAAAAATTCTTATGTATAAGTCTACAACATCTTTTCAACAAGTTTCATATGGTGACTGTGTATAACCCATAATAAACTAGGTATTGAGTTCTACCAATATAATGTATGATGAAATAAATATAAATAGAATGGATGATTATAAAATATTTCAAAAAATTAAAACCAACCATTTATTTCTCACTCAATTTTTTAAATAGTTCTTTACAAAAAAAAAATTTCATAACCAATCCATGCAATCATCTATGTGACTGTCACACTGGGTTAGGGTCTAAACACTCAGGTTATTGAAATATATTCCAAGATGAATATGAATAAAAGAATAAACTTAAAATACATATAAAATATAAATTAAATATAATGATTTAATTCCACTCAACCTCTTACAAGATCCTTCCTGATACATGTTTCTCAACTTGTTTTCTCACATAGAATGCAAGGTATGTTCATAGTCTTTACAAGTAAAGTCTCTACTTAGGACATATAGTCAATAGAAAAAAAATTATTAATATTTATGTCATGTACTCATATTTATAACTTCAAAATAATTATAAAATCAAATTAAAACTATACCTTTCTTCTCTTGGTTATTCTCCATCACCTATTTCATAGTCATTGCATGGCATAAATGCATGATAGCGACTACAACTTTATTTCAAGAACACAATATAAATAATATTTATTAATTTTATTTTTGGTTTACATATAAATATCATTTAGATAAAACACCATCTTCTTCCTCTAAATACTCATACAAAACATAGAACTTTTCAACATTTTAAAAAAGAAACCTATAACCACCTTCTTGGGGTAACTACCTCTATAAACAACTGAAAAAATATAGCAATTGCATTCTATATTATTTTTTTAGGCCACCTTGTATGTTTAAAACCTTTATAGACCCACTTAGGAGTTAACCACAACATTTTGTTCCAAATTACATCACAAAACCCATCGAAGACTAAGAACAAAATTTAAATTTCCAAAATAATGTTTTGGCAAGAAATCATAATATAAACTCAAATTTGAAATTTATTACTACATAAGGATTGTAACCAATAAAAACACATTGTAAATGAATCATAAAAGATATAATGACTCAAAATGGAATACCATGAAGATGTCCCTACATCACCAATGTGATTATCCCACCTAGTGCTTGATGTAAGTGCAAGTGAATGCTAGAATGAGAGTGGACTTGGATGCCTTGAATGTGTTTGAGCTTTGAAATTTTTGAAAACTAGGCTTAGGGATGTAGTAGATGATAGTATGTATAACTAGGGTAGAATAGGGATAAAATACCTTAATTTTTCTCAACTTTTCTTTGGTTTGAATGATATTTTACATCTATTTTCAATATAGTCAATAAAGGTCAATTAGAATTATTTTTATATATATTTATAGTTTATATAGATAATAAAATATGATTAGGTCAACGTTAAGAGGGGCACACATTTGAAAAATTATTCATTAGGAAGAGTTAGGGATAAGGATATTAGCACCCAGTCGAGGACAATAACACCATATGGTTGTAATTTCCCAAATGTGGTGCCAATGTTCACTTGGAAAACTATTGATCAAGTTGGGTTAGGATTTTATAAGATAGTCCTAAGAGTATGTTTTAATTTACTATAGGTGACCGTAGTCTAAATAATAAATTCAAAATTGTGTGTAAGGCTCTATGATAGGTATAGGGCTATGTTAGGAATAGGTTAACTCAAAAAATAGTCTTAGCATCCAATTACTACTTTTAGGTGATTACACTTAGTCTATCTACATTTTTCAAGTTGATTTCTATTTTTTGTTTCACTTTTTCCTTAGTCAAATTTCCATTTCTATATATTCTTGAATTGAATTCTTACTTTGGTTGATTTTTTATGTTTATTATTTCTTGTATTTATTTTTTCCTTATTTTTTTATTTCTTTGGATTTTTCAATCAACTTTTACCTTAACAATTTTTTTATTTTTGAGTTTTTGTTGAATTATGCCACACAACATCATTATGCTAGTCCAGGGAGTCACTAGGTAGTTAATCCACTAATGCCTCTAAGGTTATGAGGACCTGAGAAGCTATCAAGTGGCATCATTATGGAGATTGGAACCTTGAGATAATTAAAACTTTAGTTTATAATACACTAATGCCTCTAATGTTCCATGGACTTGAGAAGCTACCAATTAGCATCATTACAGAGCTCAGAACCTTAGGAGAATTAAACCATTAGGGTATGATCCCATAATGTTTAGGCTGATATTGATGGTCATGTAAATAGTAAAAATTTAGTATAGGTTTTTATTAGTTTTGGCATGAAGCATACCTAAAGGGGCCATGTGGTACCTAGTTATGTCATTAATGGGTAAAGGTTAAATTTGATAGTCAATTCACCATGTTGACATGATAATCATGATCTTTTTATATCAAATGAATTTTTAGCATCATGGATAAAATTTAGAAACACATTAGCCTCTTGTATAGTGGAACACAATTTGTAATTATTTATTTAATCATTGACATGAAGATTGTATATATGTATACATCTGATCATACTACTAGGGTCTAGTTGCATATGAGATGGTGGTAGTCATCTCTATATTTAAGTAAAAAAATGGGCATGACATGTGATTTTAAGTAGATTAAGCATTTGAATTTGAAAATTTATCTAATTATTATGGAAAGTAAAGGGTCAAAGCTACATATAGATAAATGTATTAGAGTAATGATTAATAAGAGTAATGTATTTGTGTGAAATTCATATAGTTTAACATGTGTCAATATTAAAATTTTCAAGTACCTAATAAAATTAATGTTTGTACATCACCCCCCATTATACTAATGAAATTTATAGTGTAAAGTATGAATAATTGAACTCAAGTGTGTAAAACACACTTTCTCTTTGAGAAGATACTTCAATTTTTTAGAGCACTCAAATTTATAAAATCCTATAATATCTCATGAAGTATTCACTTTTATCATTTCAAATATTAAAGAAAATAAACTTTGAAATTTTAAAATTTTAAAAAATAGAGCAAGGAGTACACATGTATGTAGGTGAAAATTAATTATCTTTAACCTTTTATGTGATGATGGATTACTATGCCCCCTTATCTAATCACTTATAGTTTTTTAAATAATATAAAATTGGGTGATAAATCCCCATTTTGGATCAATAATCAAGATCTTAATGTCATAAAATGTGTTATTCCAACCCTCATAAATTTTGAGTAGTACCTAATGTAATAATCTAAAAAGTTGGAGCCACTATGGGTTTGATATAAGTGATCTCAAGTTAATTGAGTTTCACTATACCTAAATGTACATCACCCACTATAAAATATGGAAACACAAAATGGGTTCATTGGAAGAAATTCTAGGGCCATTGAGTGTCTTCGAACCCCAATATACGTTACACACACAGAACAGATCAAATCACTGCATATGAATATAAATTATAATTTTAAAGATATAAAGAGAATGAATAATATTCATACCCCCATCATGACTACATTTATCATAAAATTTTATTTATAATGAATATTTTTCCATTGAAATTGTAACTTTGAACTTTTGAAATGTTCATGAACAAGTATCATGATTTTTGAAACTATGAACTAATTCAACTTTGAACTTTACATTTTTAAATTTTAACTTTGAATAAGCTTGATCATGAATGAGTATCACACCCCAATGATTTTTTTGGCATGTGTTTTGTAACACCAGCATGTAAGAAGAAAAAGGAGGCTCAACTGGTGAGGATCCTCCTCTCCACTTTTCCTGAAAGATATATGTACCTAACCCTTTCCTAAGGTCTTTTATACTAGATCTTTCCATACTAATCTTACTCATTTGGTCATTATGGTCTATTATAGGTCAAGGGGCCTTTGTTGATTAAAACTCATAAAGTAGAAGCTTAGACTAAGCATCGGCTTATTAAGGATATATAAGAAAATCAAAGCTAACTATTACTTGTCATTCTTTAATTGAATCCAATAATGTACCAACAATAAAAAATATAATATATCATGCAATCTAGATAAAACTTTAGATATTGATTGTAATTCAAAATACTTATAAAACTAAACTAAAACTATTTAAAATAAATATCAAAAGAGAGAGGGAAGAGATAAATAAAATATGAGCCTACTCTATAGAATGATGAATCTACTTTTGTTAAGTGGATAAATCATTTTGACAAAACCAATCTTTACTTGGCTAGTAGAGCACAATCAGAAGAAATAAATAATACAAGAGTATGTGGGTAATGTCAACTATGCACAAGAGGGAAACAAGGTCACTATATACATGTGTAGACCAATAATATCAACGGACATAGCTTCTAAATATAAAATAGTTTTTGAATCACAAATAGGATTCATTACACACTCGAGATGATTATAGAACTAAATCTCAATAGTCTCAACTCATACAAAGAAGAAAAACTAACTAAAATATATAAAAGTGCATAAAGGAAAGAGATAAAGTTATTTGATATATTGTATATCTACTCTTATGCAATAATTTGATCAAATATCTAGTCTTTATTAAATCTAAGAGATAATATTTTACATGTAATGTAAGCTCATCAGGTCATTAAACCACCTATTGACTGGTGGTTATAATAATTAAAGATATAGAACCATTTAAAATTTGAATTCTTGAATAGCTTGCCAAATCTTGAGATAATAGATAAATAGGCCATGCTTTATTTATTTTAAATTCAATTTTGAGTGGCTGAATGTTGTTGAAATCTCCTAAGGATAACCCTTTTAGTCATGTTTAGTATAGAGATACCCATGTATAATTAAGTTATTTCTATCCTTTTTGTACTTAGTTTCCTAACCCTAATAAGCATTTCAAGTCTAAGTTTATTACCACCATAAAATTAGTGTCAATTTTTTATTTTATTATTAAACTACCATTAAAAATCTCCTTCTAACATTTAGTGGTATAGGTTAGATTGGACACATAATTAGTTCTTGGGATATGATGGTTTGACTAGCTAAAATGGTCATCAATTTTGATTATGAGTTTCCTAAAATGATTTGACATATTGGCCATAAAACCTTATCATGTCATTGGTTTCCACTTGGTGGTTCCTAATTTATTAAAATACCTACAATAAGAGTTTATTACCAAGGAATGATACTTGGTCATCCCTAACTTTTCCTTGGCTAGGGTGTAGCAAGATATTAACAAGTGGTAATATATCATTGATTTAAAGCTCTATAGGTCCATGGCTCAATGTTTAATATGTCCTAACTATTATTTTGCCTTGATATTTTGACATGTGGTTTCATCTCAAGTACTCACTTGATTTCTTGTCCATCTAAATACTTTGATCAACTTAGGGGCATGGGAATTAGGATATTACCATGTGGCATCATCCCATTGACTCAAGGGTCCTTGGGCAAGCTCTTTATTTTAGGCACATTAGAGGAGTAGGTAAGTGATATCTTGACACTTTAAAACATCTCTCTTATCATGGGGTTCACTTAAAAATCAACTTTCATGGATAGGCCTAGGTAAGTGATGAATCAAGATCGAGACACGTGACCACATCATGTTCACCTAAATAATAATGGTTCCTCAAAAATCAACCAAGTCTAATAGGTCATAGAGAAGAAAAAAGTGTTGGCATCTCCATGTTCATTATGGGCCTATGAGACATATAAATAGATATTAGAATTCAAACTAAGAAAGTAGACATTAGACTTTAAACAAAGAAAATAGTTGTTAGCTTATGAATCTCTTAATATTAAATGAAATTACTAAGTCAAAAAGATTTAAAAGAGATGAAAAAAATATTGTTTTAGTAAATAAAATGGGGCCTTTTTTTGATTACATATCTAATTTAGTCCATTCCTAAGATAAATGACTAAAATTCAAAATGAAGCAATATGAATACCTAACCACTTTAATCATGTTAAGTCTAAAATGGATGAGAACCAATGGGAAAAAATAAACCAAGAAATGATATATTAAATATAATATGATATAATCCTAAAAGAGTGACTAAAACTCAAATACACAATAATAAAAATGCATTTTTTTAATTAACCTAAAAGGCATTCATACTTCACCAAATTACAAAGAAACAAGTAGAATGAGTAAGATGAAACTTAGAAATAACTAGGCAATTTGAAAAATTACAATGTTATTTTTTACTAAAATAAATTTTTAAAGAATTTATAATAGGCTTAAATCATTTAGGACTTCCTAGACTGAAGCAAACTTAATATTTTATCTCAAAGGGAAAGTATTCCAGTCCTGATAGTCTCTGATGGGTAAACTAGTTGTCAAATTTAGGCTCTATAATGTTGATGAGAATGCCAACATGTAGTCCCATTTTTAGGTCACACCATATGATTACCCTTCATCCATATAGGACTTAAATAGAGTTATGACTAGACCTATTTATCTTATGGCCCTACTGAGGTGAGATCAAGGCACTTTTAAATATATCATTCACCTAGAATCTCATTAAAGGCTTGGAAATATAAGGATTACTATCAAGGATAAGAAACCAAATTGTTCCACATCATGGAATACATGGCATTCAATAACTTGGATATATTAGAAATGTAATAAATATCATGGGGCTATGATGAATTGGAATTACACCATGTGATGTGATGTCATACACCAAAAAGATCTTTAGTTTGGTCTCGTAGATATAGAAGCCATTATGAAGTTGGGGGATTAAATCTTGACACCTATCAAGATCTTAATCATCTATAAGTTTTGATACCTAGAAAATAAGTTTAGATAACCCAAGGAAATAGGGTGATAAGATGGAAACAAATGTCAACTATTGACATAGACTTTTTTCCCAATGGGTTTTGTCTACACATGTCATTATCTTACTTAAGGTAGTTAGGTCATTAGGGAAATATTATCCCACATTCATTAAAATGTGGGGTCTATATATATATATCTCTCTCTCTCATATATATATATATATATATATATATATATATATATATATATATACCTCTCCTTTTGTATTGATCATCTAGAGTTAATGAGGAATATAATTTATGCACTTTGATTTTTGATAATCTCTCTCACCTACTCCAAAGTATTCACATGCATTCAAAAATGTTGAGACATATTAGATAAATCCAATATGGTATTAGAGCTTCACTTAATAGTCACTCACCTTTCCTAAAATCCTTTATGATATTATTCATTGTTTTATTTGATATATGAATGATTTTTTCATGGTTTGTGTTGTGGTGGAATTATCTTTTTTTTTAGTAACAAGTTTTGGTTATTAGGGTTCAATGACCTGGTATACTACCCCATCTTAGTCATATGAATCTAATAAACCCCATAAAGGAAAAAACACACTCAAATCGCTTGTTTAACTAGTTACTCCCTCTCTATGAGAATGGAAAAGGTAAATAAGGATGTGTAAGATGCATGTTGGGGTTAAACAACTTGTGCGAGACTCTCTTTTGTTATGGTGAATTATATGACCTACTCGATAGACTTAAACCTACACCTTGATTCCACACCCTCTATTGGCATTTGTTTTTATGTGGGGTTTTATGGGTTCAATCCATGACTGGAATTTTAGATAAATTTTACTTATGTTCTTTATAAGGAAGAGAAAAGAAACTTGAGGAGGGTATGGTTGAAAAACCTAATATGTTATGTACACATTGATCCAGATGGTTGTAGATACTCCTCTGTATCTTGAGAGGAATGACCTATAGATAATAAAACATTGAAGCAAATGGTTGATTAGTTAGATATTAGGGTGGATTTACCAGTAAGATAGATCCAAGAAGCATGAGCTTCTTTGGGGGTTGTCAATCCACACTTTTAAATAATCAAGTTCTGGAAAAGAAAGATAAATTATTTACATATATCGTAGAAGATACCAAAATGAAATACAAGAAGTGATTGATAAAATAACAGATAAAATTAATTAATTATAGTAATAAGTGGGTAAACATTAATTATAAATAGGTCCAGTATGGTTCAAAAAATAATTTAGGGATCTATGATTAGGTATGGATTCTGAAAGTGAGATTTAGTTAAGGTCTAGTGGGTGAAAATAACTTATTATTTTGTCATGTAGTGACCATCGATAGTTAGGGTGACCATCGATGATTCAAATAATCATCATTAATTGGGGTAACCATAAGTGGTTGGGATAGACAATCACTGGTTAGGGTGACCATTAGGAATTTTTACTAGAAGAAAATTAAACTATCTATACAACATGTGGAGTAACTCTAAAAATGACTAGTTCAGAACAAGAAATCAAAGAATAAATCAAAAAACATAAAAATATTGATTATAAGAATTTGTGGACTTACTGTAGAAAGTGTTATACCTTTTACTTTAAGAAATTTTTACTAGAAGAAAATAGAACTATTTGTACAACATGTGGAACAACTCTAAAAATGACTAGTTCAGAATAAGAAAGCAGAGAAGAAATTGATTAATTATAGTAATAAGTGGGTCAATATTAATTCTAAATAGGTCAAGTATGGTTCAAAAAATAAGTTAAAGATCTATGATTAGGTACAGAGCTTGAAAGTGAGATTTAGTTAAGGTCTAATGGGTGAAAATAGCTTGTTATTATTTTGTCATGCAGTGATCATCGACAGTTGGGGTGACCATCAGTTATTTGAATAATCATCGGTAATTGGGGTAACCATCACTAGTTGGGATAGATGATTAGTGGTTAGGGTGACCATTAGGAATTTTTACTAGAAGAAAATAGAACTATTTGTACAACATGTGGAGCAACTCTAAAAATGACTAGTTCAGAATAAGAAAGTGGAGAAGAAATCAAACAAGATAAAAATATTGATTATAAGCATTTGTGGAATTATTGTAGAAAGTGTTATACCTTTTACTTTAAGGAATTTTTACTAGAAAAAAATAGAACTATTTTTACAACATGTGGAGCAACTCTGAAAATGAATAGTTTCGAACAAGAAAATAGAAAATAAAGTGGAGAAGAAATCGATTAATTATAGTAATAAGTGGGTCAATATTAATGATAAATATGTAAAGTATGGTTCAAAAAATAATTTAGGGATTTATGATTAGGTAAGGAGTCTAAAAGTGATATTTAGTTGAGGTCTAGTGGGTGAAAATATCTTGTTATTATTTTGTCATGTAGTGACCATTGGTACTTGGGGTGACCATCAGTAATTTAAATAATCATCGGCAATTGGGGTAGTCATCAGTGATTGGGATAGACAATTAGTGGTCAGGGTGACCATCGATGGTTACTATGGGTTGGGTCTAGGTCAAGATTTTGTTTTGATGAGGTCACAAAATGGAATTCTAAGAGATGGGCTTGGGCTAGGTTGATAACAAAATAGAAACAATGTAACTAATTACTAAAGATAGATACTTAGCTTGATGGTTATTGATCTGATGAATAGTTGAGGTAGTTGACTAGAAAACTCATTGATGGAGTCTAGGGTAATTTATACAGAGTAATAGTACTTGACTATTGGATGATGGATGGTATCACTTTGGCTCTATAAGGCACTTTCTAGTTCATTGGATTACTGGAAGAATGCCTATAAAAGGAAATCTAATGTAAGAGACTTTGGCTCAAGATGTGGATGATTGATTAAATCTAGATCTAGATTCACCCTCTCCTCCTCTCTTTTTATAGAAAGGAAGGAGAGGTGTAACAATTTGTCAACAAGGGGTTTAACAAGTAGTTCAAATTTATATTTCACATGCACTGGTTTGCGAATGAATTAGACAAGATAAATATAAAAAAGTAAGCTACAGTTTTTTAGAGTTTGACTATTCATGTGGTAGAAACATAATCATTGGTGTTCAAGCCTAACTATCAATGGCTAGGGTGATCATCAGTGATCGAGGTTCAAAGTCTAAGTTGGGTCAAAAGGTGGGTTAGTTAGTTGGTCATGATAACTTGGGTTTGTGGTTTTAAGGGGTAAAAATGGGTCTTAAGGGGTCCTAAGGTAGTCTAGGGGTATTTTGACATCTAAAACCATTGTGTGTGGTTTTATAGAATCTACATTTTCCCTCTTTTTGTTATGTAATTTGTATCAATAAGTGGAAAAATATAAATAGAGTGTGGGTTAAAGTTTTGGTTGTCTCGAGAATGGGAGGAGGCATTCTCCTTCAAACCAAGAATTGATGAGATGAAACAAAATCATAATGGGTTTGATAAGTGATTAATTTGATGGTGAGTTGGTGGTTGATACGTTAGGCACTGAAGTGAAAATATATACATAAAGTGTGACTAAGTATGATATCCAAGATCATGTATTGACTAGGCTACAATTATTGGCAAAAATTAAGGTTGGTACTAAAAAGAAAAGTGACAAATGGACCATGTGAGTGTATGTGATGGTTGGGATACACTCATAAATGCAAGTCTCTATTGATGATTCTAAATGTACCACAAGTGTTCTTCATGTTTGAAGAACACTTCTCATTTTAGGATTCAAAGGATTCAGGGAATGAGCTATAGGTATTTAGCAATTAAGATGCCTATGGTGAAATAGCAATAGAGAAACATAAATTGTTCCACAATATTTATAAATTATGATGGTTGGGAGCCATCTTGGTGTCTTATTTTATGAATCTTGATGCTAATTTTGACAAATCATTCTATATCTAAACTATTAACTAAACTAAATGGTTATGAATAATGTTTTAAACTAAAATGAATTGTTTAAAGAAAGAAAAAAGGAAAGGGTAGAGTAAGAAATAAATGGTGATTTTTTATCCTTGATTGTGAACATATTGATAGATTTTCAAGAATTACCAAGCATGATCTTAACTAGCATATAGTGTAAAGTAGCCTAAGGTCATGTTTCACTACAAAACATGCCTAATTCTAAAGATAGGATGACAATACAAGTAAGAATTGGATTTACTTTTAAAGTTTTACACCACATGTAGATAGATAAGACATATCTTTATTGCAACACAAATAAAATGAAGTAAACTTAATTTCATTCAACTAACCTAGCATTACATAAGTTATCAACCCTATAATTAATGATCTAACTTAGTATTCCTAGAAACTATTCATATTCAAACTTAGACAAGAAATTGAGAAACTTAGAAATTCAAACACATCAACCTAGATAATTCTTGTTGAATTCCTTGATCTTTTTATATTCATTGCTTAGAAGTGGTAAAAAAATAGATTGAGGTCTCTCCATTTTAAAAATGGTAATACATGCCTTTATAGAAAATCTAGGAAGTATACCAGTAAATCTAAAAATACAAGTGTACAAAGATAAAGATAGTTTTCTTTGTAACAAATTATGATACACATGTATTTTACAAATATGTTGACCTAGAGGCAATCACACTAACAAACTAATGTGTGCCTTTAAAAAATAATATGTCATCTCTCAGGTAAACCATAATTAAGATGCTGAAGGTGGGGCCATTTTCTAATGAAGGATGTTCATATCTCATTCATGTTGTTCATCCATTAAGCCTAAGTCTATGGAGGCCTTATGATATGCTCCTCTTCTTGATCAACCATCTCATCAAATCTTTGTCATTCCTAGACAAAGCTTCTTTAATGCTTCTAGCTTGATTGATCATCTCCCCTACATTAAATATCATGTCTAATATTCTACTATTATCTTACCTTGATTGTCCTTGGTTTTTACCCTTGATTTCTTGAGTCACCAAAGTAGCTCTGTGTTGGAATTATTCATCACTAATAATTCCCAGGGTAGTGGGATATGCAGGATCCTTGAGCATAGTTCCCAAGAGCTTCTCAAATTTTCCCATGAGATTTTTATCCTCCTCAATAAGTTCTTCCAATTTAGTATGCCAAGCACTCAAGGCTTGGACCTTGTCTACAATAATTCCTCAAATGGCACTTAGGTGCCCCATGATGATGGCTTTAAAATTTGATATTTGCTTCTTAACCTAGATATTAAGAAGTTGGGAAATCTTATCTTCAAAAGTTTTCCATTGAGTAACCAGATCCTTGGCTAAGGTGGACTAGTTTTCCAGTGCATCCTACCTCAATTTCATAAACTTTAGTGCTTTGAACATGTCATGGAATAACTCCTCAAGTATTTTAATCAGTGAATCTAGCACTAAGAGAATTGCTTGAGTTTGTAAATTATCTTTTTCATTCTTTAGGTTATTAATTATTTACAATAATCTTTGGACACTAGCCCTAGCCTATTAAGATTGAGCCTCAATTAGACTTTCCACATCCTCCTAATGGATGGGAGCCTCTCTAAGCTATTATCATCCAATAGTGGTTAGCTGTATGAATAGTTCAACTTGTTGAAAGGTGAATTCTTCTTGGCTGACCATAGTTGTCCTTGTGGTGAACCTTTCAAATCTTATTGTTTTTGGGTTAAATTGGACTTTAACCTCTAGTTCCTTGATTTGTGGGGACTCAAGCACCTCCACACTTATACTACCCAAGGCTCATGGGGTGTCAATTTTCTATCTTCCTTGAATATGATGAACTTGTATTCTTCTCTCTTCTTACCTTTTTACTATGTCCTTTATCCATAGTTTAATGTTATCATGTTTATTTAGGCCAACCTATGTCAAGGCCCATGAAGGAGAGAGGAATGGGATCTTATACAACTTCCCATAGATGAACAAGTTAGGGATGAGTGGTCCATGGATTAGGTTCTCATCACTGAAGAGGTTGACTTCACTGGTAGGGTGAGTAAAGATCAACTTAGGCTTCTTCCTTAGAGTCATAGGAACCAAGGCTATCTCTACTTTCCTTTTCCCTTTTTCCATGGGAACCAACTCCTTTCTTACTTCTTCAAAGGGATCCCCTTATCTATCTGAGATATATGCTAGTACTATATCAATGAGAGCACCCTCTAATGTCTATTATGGCTCAAGATCTATCATGTCAATAAATTCCATGGGAAAAGGTGGCCTTTGTGGGAGTTTTATAGGTGAGGGACCCTCCCCAGGTCTATGCTCTAGTCTAGATTCTCCAACTTTCTCCTTGCCTTTATCCTTTCCATCTTGAGGCTATTCAACTTGAGGCTCCTAGTTATGGGGTTGAGGTTCAGATGGTTTCCCTTGATCAGATGGCTCCTCATGAGTGGTCCCAAATGGCCCTGATAACAAATGAAATTATAAGGGATGTAACTACCATATCTCCCCTATAGGTTTGTTGTCCTTGATCAATCTATGTTCCAAATGATATTGTAGCTTTTCATTCTAGAGAGCACTTCTTCAAAATTCTTTTCTCTAATATATATGTCATGACTGACACTTAGGTTATGTTCATATTAAATATTAGGGACATTTATCTCCTTAATTTGGTTAACCACTCTACCCCTAGGGTCCCACATTTTAAGGTCATCTAGTTAAAAATAAAAAAATTCATGTGTTATTATTTACAACTACTTCCAATCTTTTATTATAATATTCCCAATATCCAATGGGAGGGGGTGGATTTGGGATGCAATATATTACTTGGAAAGTTTGTTGGGGACATGGACTAGTAGCCTATAAAGTTGGGTTAGGATCCCCACTATCCTAATGATAATGCAATTTAGATAATTCCATACATCCCCCAGGTCTATGCTCTAGTCTAGATTCTCCAACTTTCTCCTTGCCTTTATCCTTTCCATCTTGAGGCTATTCAACTTGAGGCTCCTAGTTATGGGGTTAAGGTTCAGATGGTTTCCCTTGATCAGATGGCTCCTCATGAGTGGTCCCAAATGGACCTGATAACAAATGAAATTATAAGGGATGTAACTACCATATCTCCCCTATAGGCTTGTTGTCCTTGATCAATCTATGTTCCAAATGATATTGTAGCTTTTCATTCTAGAGAGCACTTCTTCAAAATTCTTTTCTCTAATATATATGTCATGACTGACACTTAGATTATCTTCATATTAAATATTAGGGACCTTTATCTCCTTAATGTGGTTAACCACTCTACCCCTAGGATCCCACATTTTAAGGTCATCTAGTTAAAAATTAAAAAAATCATGTGTTATCATTATTTCCAACTACTTCCAATCTTTTATTATAATATTCCCAATATCCAATGGGAGGGGGTGGATTTGGGATGCAATATATTACTTGGAAAGTTTTTTGGGGACATGGATTAGTAGCCTATAAATTTGGGTTAGGATCCCCACTATCCTAATGATAATGCAATTTAGATAATTCCATACATCCCCCATGGTTTTTATCTATCTCTCAATAAGGGGGTGCACCCTTGAAATAAGAATTCCTATGATGAATTGATATATGTCTTAGAAAACACAATCATAGAATTAAATGTGGTTCCTATACTTGAATATGTACAATTTGGAATAGTGGTGAAAAATTATGGTTCTACAAGCAGGGGACCAATTCCTAATGTTAGGAAATGATACATAGGATAGAAGGGAATCCAATAGATATGAAATCATATAGAATTACTTAGAGGTCTATCTTTTAATGTATATTAATTTCTTATCCAATAAGAAGATAGTTAGGTCTCTTATTAGAGTGGTTAATTTCACTTCTATCATGAAGTGGACATAGGACACCCAAAATTTATGTACATATGTGGTGAAATGGGCACCAAAGTCTTAATTCAATAGGGTCATGGATATTTTAATGCATTCCCTAAATTGGACAATGGGAATCATGCCATCTAGGGTTGTGAAGACATGGGGTCCTTGGACTAACTAGGGTGCAAGGAGTGAATCAAGGTCTTGGGTGTTAGCCCAATTTGTCATGTCAGGTAGGTTGATATGGGGTAAAGGGATATTGTAATAGGTTTTAAAGGGCATAAGAGAGATTTATTCCACCCTTTTATAACTACCCTCTTGAACGATCCATTCCCCATCTATCCTAAAATCAATAAATATGGGTAAAATAACATCAATATAGTGTATTACCTCTAGTTTCATCATGGCATGGTGGAGACTAGCCATTTAAATTGTAACTAGGTTGTTTTACCTTTAATTTAATATGGCATTCCTATTTTACTCATAGGATATAGGCTACAAATAATCTATTAATAAGAATAATTTGGACCAATTCATCACTCCATGGATATTCAAGGCCAAGAAGTCCAACTCTATATCCTTGAAAATCCTTCTTTCATTGTCAGAGGTCAGATAAAGCTTAGCCTCTATCTTTAATTACTACTTGCTAGTAGCCATTTTTGATGTTATTAATTTTCCTACACTAGATTTCCAAGGGTTCTTGATATAGCACTCATTCTTAAGAGAACAATTATGCTATCTTGATTGAACTATAACTGATTGAACTGATTTAGGTCTTTTTTATGGAGGGTTTAGGGTTCAGAGCTTTAGTGGTAGGAGATATTTAGACTTTAAATTTATACATGTTTTATATTTTATAGAGACCCTTTGCTTTATACCCTTTCATTTTTGAGTTCATATGATCTTTAATTTTGACCTTTTATGTTTACATGGATTCCACATGGCATTATTCTAGGATTTTCATGGTAATTTTCATAGGTATCATTCAGATATTAGTCACTAGTTTTTAAAATCTTCCTTTTATTTTTCATCATTGGATCAAATCTATAAATCAAGTGCAATCCATGAATTTGAATCCAAGCCCTTATCTTTTATTGGTCTAGTAATCTCTAGGCTTGTGGTGATGACACTTAACACCCTCATATATGTTTCCCATGTTGTGTATCTCTTATCAATTATCACCTTGGTAAAGCACTAGCCACATGTCAATCTCATGAATCTTTGAAAAATAATTAAGCCTTTCACATCATTGGATAAAATCTAGTGAGTAAGTGATTGCTATTGATTTCTTAGCTAGTCATAGCTCAAATGAAAATTTGACATCTATCATTCTCAGGAGCTTAAGATGCCTTTGAAAAGTCCACCTAAGCCTCACATCATTGGATCAAATCTAGAAAGTGAGTGATTGATGTTGATCTTTGTGGGGGAATAGTCATTTAATTATACATCTTTATTAGGTGGGCCCCTTAATTTCTACCTTTCAATTATTAAGTCACCACATGTCTAGTGCTCAAACCCTTATGCTCCTTTTAAATTTTCCTCCAATGCCTCATACCATTAGATCAAATCTGGTGAGCAAGTAATTTTTATTGATCTATTACCATGCACATTTTTTAAGCCAAAGCCTTTTAGTTAGGACAATCCATCTAATCAAATATAGTGAGAAAGCATTGATTTTAAGATCCTGTAAAGAGTGAGAGAAATAACTGTTAGACTCAAGGGCATAAATAAAATAAATTAGCATAAGGAATTAATTCTAAGGTCAAGATAATTATTGAGGCCTTAGTATTAATAACCTAAGCTAAGTTAGGTAATTTAAAAATGGACATCATGGAATCATGTTAAATTAGATCTAAGGAACTTAGGAAAAGAAAGGGGAAAGAAACAAAGAAGAATTCAAATTATGTTATGAAAAACTGACTTAAACCCATGCAAACCCCTTATTTATAGCTTCTTTTTAGTTGGTTCCTACCAAATTGGCTCCCTCTAATATTTGAATTTGAATCAAGGGCCACCCAAGGTTTCTGAACACAGAACCCTAAATATTCCATAAAAGCTATAAAATGACACACATAATCTCATTAGTAGGATTAGTCTAAAATAAGATAATTAAATCACACAAGCATGTTCCCTAATAGAGTGGATGGTCTTCAAATTCTATTAAAGGCTTTAATTTTTAGATTCTTCAAAACTTGGGCACAAAGAATTCTCAATTGTCCCCAATTTTTAAATAAGAATGGGGGGTATGTTGGTCCCAAAAAATGGTAACATCTGGGGGGAAACATAGCAATATGTTAAAACTTCCAGGCACTGAGTTGAGACAAACATTGAGGTCATAATTCCACTTGATCAAATAAACTATCATGTAGATCTAATTAGGGTTTAAACAAACCTTGCACTTGTAGATTTGAGGTTAAACATCAAGACATACCTGAGCTATTTGTGTGCTTTGATTCCACTTATTGTTTGCCATAGGGTTTAAGAAGTAGTCCTTAGTTTCCTACCTTCAATCAGTTATACTAACCTAGGGTGCACTAAACATTCATTATGAATCATGGTTTTGCTTAGGCAGGGATTAGGCATTGCTCTACTTCCATCTATGCATCCATAGCCTTGACAAAAATACCTTTTATTCCACTCATGGCCTTATTCCATTACTAGCCAAGCATCTATACTCCTGATGGAGGTTGCCTAAATCACCTTTGTATAAAAGCTTCATTTTTTGCTATATATTTTTATTCCTTTTTTTTATTTTTTATTTTTATATCTTTATGCTTCAATTAAGGTTGGGAGCCAAGATAGTCATGTTTAGAGTCTAGTCAAATATTTGATTTTGGGAGGATCACTCAAGGCTACAACTCTGATCTTAGGCAAGGGTGTTAATTAAGTTCTAGCTAATGGCATACTCTTGATAGTTTAATTCTCCAATCCTTGAGTGTAAATCTTATTAAAAGTAGTGTGGATCCAAGGTCATGACTTAGGTCCCATGGAATGATTTCGTCTCCACCCGTCTATACTTAGTTTTTCTAGGTTATATCATAATACTAGGTTCCATGACCATGGTTGCCTTTGTATGGGGTTAATACATTTTTTTAGGATTGGGGTACATCTTGAGTATGTTTCATAACTTCTAGGCTCAAGGATGTCTCAAAAGATATCATAAAATCAAGTAACACCACAAGCAAGCAACACATAATAGAAGGAAGAAAACAAAATAAGGAAACCAAAGAAATATGAATAAACATATATACAAACAAGGGAAAAGAAATTAAATATTCTCAAATAAAATTAACCTACCTAATCTAATTTAATCACCTTACATCCTACTCCATGAAGACCCCATGAGGGGTGGTAGAGAAGTAGTGCTTGATGTATTTCTCATTAGTAGGAAATATGAACTCTACCCCTTATAAATACTTGAGCTTGAAGATGTTATTACCCATTGTATCTATAATATGGTATGGGCCAATCCATAGGGCTATGAATTTTACATGCTTTCCTTTGGGTTTGGATGCTTTATTCCAAAATAGGGCTAAGTATCCCTGCCTGAACATTTTAACTTTAGACCTTTTGTCAAACCATCTTTTCACCATGGCTTGAAGATGTTATACCCCATTATCTCTACATCTGGTATGGGCCAATCCATAGGGCTATGAATTTTCCATGCTTTCCTTTGGGTTTGGATGCTTTGTCCCAAAAGAGGACTAAGTATCCCTACCTAAACATTTTAACTTTAGACCTTTTGTCAAACCAGCTTTTCACCATGGCTTGGTGTTTCTAAAAGTCAATAAAAGCATTTTCTCTATCATCTTTCATCTAAATGATGTCTAATAGCCTAGAAGTGGAATATTCTTGGTTTTCTTCCATGTATTCTTGCATAAATTTGTATGTAGAGAACTTGAGAGTGATGGGGAAAATGGGCTCTTCCCCATGCACCATCAAAAAAGGTGAAGACTTCAAGGCTTGCTTGATCCTTGTTTTATCAACCCAAAGTGAAAATTTGAGTAGTTTATGCCAAGTTCTAGGTTTTTCTTTTGCATATTTCTTTATTGCCTTCATTAGGTTTTTATTTATAGATTCATCAAAACCATTCCATTGGGAATAGTGATTGGAGGAAAATTTAATTGTAATACCATTCTCATAATCCCATTCAATCATCTTAATTGAGATGAATGCAAACCCATTGTCACATACTAGAGAAACTGGGGTCCTAAATATAGTACATATATTATCCTCTAAGAAATTGATCACTTCTTCCATCCTACATTATTTGGTGGCCACTGCCTTAGTCCATCTAGTGCAATAATCTATGGTAGTCAAGATGTATTTATGACCTTTAAATGAGTTGGGGTTGATCACTCCAACAAAGTCCAAACCCCATTATGCAAATGATTGGTCAATCATGCTTGGTTGTAGAGGCATAGCCATCTTTCGCTCTTTGGTGCAGAATATTTAATATGAGTGGCATTATCTCATATGCTTATGATCATCCTTGAAGATAGTAGGCCAATAGTAACCAGCCCTTAGGATTTTTTCAGTTGTCATTCTCGTAGAGGGATTTCCACTTCCCATATTTTCATGAAAGGTGGACATAATTCTGGTGGCTTCTTCTTTTGAAACACATCTCAAGTATATTCCTTCAAATTTTTTTCTAACAAGATTCCATCCTTGATTAGGTAATGGATTGCCTTGAGTCTCAAGTCTCTATTTTTCTCCCTAGATAGACCTACAAGATGAGTACCATTGATTATCAAGTATATGATTGAATCATACCATTCATTGTTTTAAAATTTATGTTGGCCTACTTGCATGATACTTAGCCTCAAGATAGTATTGAAAACAATCTAAATCAAACATTGGCACCTTAGCAGCTTTACTACCTTTATTTCTAAGTCATATTCTTGAAAAACTAACATGCACTTACCCTTACACTCTCCCAAATCATTTTGAATCAACATAAGATTGGTGGTAGGGTCAGGTAGAATAACATGCACCTTATTTCTAAGGATGTAGTGCCTAAACTTATTTATTGCCTTTACTAGTGCATATAGCTACTTATTAATCATGGAATAGTTTAGTTCAACATTATTAAAATTAGTACTCATGATGTCTATTGGGTGGTCACACCCTTCAACTTTTTGATTCAATGCAATAGCCATAGTATGGTCAAATGCAAAAGACTAAAGGTAGAAATCTAGACTTATAAGAATTGAGGCTTGGCCAATGGCCTCTTTGATGTCACTGAATGCCTTTTTGGATTCTTCATTCTAGATTACCTTGGCATCTTTCTTGAGCATGTCATTTAATGGCTTGATAATTTATATAAAACCCAAAATAAAATTCCTTACAAAGTTTATTTTTCCAAAGAATGACTTTAGTTCCTTCCTACTATTTCGGAGCTCAATTTTGGATATGGCCTCCACTCTTTCATGGTTTATGGAGATGCCATATTTGGTTATAACATGTCCTAATATTTTTCCTTCAATTACATAAAATATTATTTTACTAGGGTTCAAGTAAATGCCATACCTTCTACATCATTCAAAAACTTGTGGCAGGTACATGAAGTGATCTTCCTTATTTTTAGAGAAAACTATTAGATAATCCATATAAATGATGATGCACTTACCAATTAGACCTTAGAAGGTGTGGTGTATGGCTCTTTAGAAGGTATCTCCTATGTTGATCAATTCAAAGTGAATCCTTTTATAGCCAAAGGTTCCCCACTTTATTATGAAGTCTATCTTCATATTGTCTTCTCCATCAACCAGTACTTGGTTATAACCTAAAAATCCATCTTAAAGGACATCATAGCTAAACCTAAAATATTTTGAACTACCTAGTATAGAGAAGGGAGAGGATAACTATCCTTCTTTGATGCTCTATTTAAATTCCTAAAGTCAATATAGAGCCTAATCTTGCCATTCTTCTTCTTAACTGGCACTAAACTGGCCACCCAAGTTGAATGTTTGATAGGAAAGACTATTCTAGCATCCAGTACTCTTTTGACCTCTTTGAAGATCATAAGTTCAAGAATGGGGTTTGTTGTATTTTTTTCTATCTAAAAGGTTTATAACTTTGTTTAAGTGGTATGGTATGGGTAATGACCCTTGAATCAAAGATCTTTAGGTCATCATAGGACCATGCTATAACAACCTTGTACTTGGTAGGGAGTTCTTTGGCTTTCTCATTTTCAAGAGTTGTACAAGCATTTCCAATAGTCGCTAGTTGGGGTTGCTCTTGGAGGCCAAGATCCATAGTATTTTAATCCTTTCCACTCACCTTGGGGATTTTAGACACCTCAGCTAGTTTGTCTTGATCAAACAATATTTCTAGAGTAATCATCCCTTTAGGGATTTTATTGTCATTCAATTGAATGACCTTGTTATAAAACTTGTTCCTTATAATTACATTTTCATTAACTTCATCAATGACATGGGTTTCAAATGCCCCAAAATTGGTCAAGAAATCCAATATCTATTGGTCATCATTAAAGATTTGGAAATAATTAACATTATTAGACACTAATGGATATGTGATTAATTCAATACTAAAATCAAGGGAGTTTAGATTAGGCATGAGATTTACTACAGTGGATGTCAACTCATTCACAACTTGTTTTTCTTCCTTGGGAATGGATGTGATGTTAAAAGCATCAAAAGACTCAATCAAGTCCCAAACTCTAAACTTATACTTTATGTGGTATGAGATTTTACATTGGTACCTTGTCTTGACCTAGTTGACTACTAATTTTGAATCACCAAAAACTAGTAACTCAACTTTATTTTTGATAGAAAATTTCAAACCAAAGATGATATCTTCATATTTAGCAAGATTATTGGTGCAAAGGAATTGGATTTTGTAAGTGGCATGGTACCTTTTGCTGGTAGGATCAATTAAGACAATGCCAACAACTAATCTATCCTTACATCTAACACCATCAAAATGCAATTTTCATAGCCCAAGAGAAAGTTTCCTATCTTGTGGATCATCTATCCTAATAGATTCTAGCTTGAAAACCCTTAATTCTAAGTCAATTATGTTGACCCTTTCAGTTACAACATTATACTTTTTTATCATATGTTTCACTATTGATTCCCTGTCAACTCTAATTTAATTCAGGACTCCTTTATAAGGTAGCTATAAATGGGAGTAGTTAGTAGACATATACCCATTTAAGGCCTTGCTCCATTCCCTACTCAACAAGATCCTATAGGCATCTAGCGTATCAACCACCTAAATTTTAATAAATTGTTGAATTCTAGGTTCAAAATCTATCTATATGTGAACATTCGAAAGCTCTATAATTACCTTTACCCTTGACTTGTATATTTGGGTGACAATCCTATCAGACTTGATAGGGGTTAAGCCAATTTATTTACATATACTAGTAGGCATAATATTTTTAGAGGTACTTGAGTCTAATAATAAATTATGCAATTTTTTACCAAACATCCTAAATATGAGCAAGAAAAGTGGAATTCAAATTTGGCCTTATGTACTGTTACATTAGCATGATTAGTCTTAAGGGTTTTGTTGAATTTTAAGGACTCCAATAGTAAATCTTGTGATCTTTTTAAAATCATGCAAGGTGATCTTGGCCTTGATTTTGTTCGTGTCTTTAATAATATTATAGCCATCCTTGCTTGGTGAATCAACATTAGGCTTGGAGGAACTTCCTTTGGGTGGCTCAAGGTCATTCCTTTAAGTAGTGTCAAGAGGGGTCCCATAGTTATTAGGAAGAGTTGAAGTGTTTAAAGGTTTCTTCTACTCTCTATTCTTCAATGGGTGAGTCTTTTTCAATAACTATTTAAATGCTTGGATTTCGTTAGGGATCTCATCTGGTTCATTTTCCTCTTAATGGGAAAATCAAAGGTTTCCACTATATGGATCTAGTCAGAAGGCTTAGGTCCAAATGTATTTGTATTTTTGTCCTTATTAGGGACTACTTAAAATGTATCTAGTTTTTCCTAAAAATATTCAAAGGCTTTGCATAAATCATTGCAATCAATCTCATCATGTTTAGTAGTAAGATGCACTCTATAATAGTCAAGCAAAGCAATGTCTATGAGATTAATGTCTATGGTTTTGTTACTAGCAAAGGATTAATTAGTCTTATTGTTGTTTTATAATCTATCAATATAAAACCTATTTCCTATTCTATTAAACTTTTAGAAAGTAAAGTTCCTTCCAAAAATTTCACAAATGTTACCAACTTACTTTTGTAATTAGAGAAAATTGGTGCTAGGTTTTTGAACCATCTTTAATATAGACTTATTCTCAGTTTTATGGGTCTCATAATTATGGACATGATTATTATTTTAACTAAGATAATTTATTAAGGCATTTTGATCATTAGTAAATATCTATTAGTATTTTGGTGACTCAAGAATCCTAGACTTTAATTAGGAGCAACATAACCAGTAGGCAGAATGTTCAAGTTTGGGGTTTGATTAAGAGTTGGGGTATTTTGGTTATTATTTGGAAAAAGGTTTAGAGTAGGAATTTGTGGGTTAACATTGGAGATGGAGTATGCCATGTGGCCTTATGGTTATATTTTATCACTAATAACCACTACTTTAAAATAGACTTAGGATAATGAAGATATAACCAAGATAGATCTCTTTAGAAATATAGAAGTCATTGGATCTACTACATCTTTGTAGATCTCCAGGGCTAGAACATCATTAGGTTTGTAATTTTTCATAGTCCTATTATAAATTTTTTGTAATTTGGTGTTGAAATACCTTATAGGTTCACTAGCATCTCTTTTGATGGTTTTAAATTGATGATAAATGACATAAGGAATGATAATATTCCCAAATTGATTGATGAAAATGTTGTTGAAATCATTCCAGGTGGTAATGTAGTCATGAGGAAAATTGAAGAACCATTCATATGTTGTATTATGAAAGTAAATGGAAATAGTGTACACATTACATCCTCATGTAACATTTAATAACCTCAAAGCATCTTTAAAATACTTAACATATTCCTCCATAGTTATAACACTAGTGAGACTAAATATGGTCAAATATTTCTCAAGATTACATGGTAAATCATTGATCACCCCTTATGCATTAATGGGGGAACTTCCTAGCTAGGCCATACCTAGATGTGGTCTGAATGCAAAGGTTCCTTGCATAGGAGAAGTGGGTAAAAACATGAAAAGTCTTTGCCTACCTTTGTCACACCTAGTTATTCAATGACTCTATACCTATAGTAAAGGATCTCTCATTTTTTAGCATGATCTAGTGTTATTCCTAGGCAATTCTAGCTTGAAGATGTGAAATCATATTTAAAACATGTTACATAAAGTTAATTTTTAAAATATGCAAGGACCAAACATACATCCTAGGC
This sequence comes from Torreya grandis, assembly GCA_037957365.1. Lineage (NCBI taxonomy): Eukaryota > Viridiplantae > Streptophyta > Pinopsida > Cupressales > Taxaceae > Torreya > Torreya grandis. Next base: position 771,465 of record JARHVA010006759.1, on the reverse strand, counting down.
TAATTTTATAAATATTTACATAAGAAGTGACAAAGGACACCAAACTCCCATAATAGTAGCTTGAGGATGTATCCTATTATGCGAAGATAATTGATCTTTGATCAGAATAAGCCATTCTAATTTCAAATATAGTAGATCCACAAATCCAAAGCTATATTTACCAAAACTAGAAATCATTTATCAAAAAACTAAATTTTTCCTTAAAAAAGCACAAAGATACATCAAAAACCTCCAAGACCACCAATCTATACACTTAGGATCAGATATCTACCCAAAAGTGTAAAGATGTCACCAATCCTAAACTAATTATAATCAATGGCCATCCTTTTAGCACTAGTGGAGCTTCTCTTGTTGATGTTTCTAAATTTACCATAGGTGCTCTTAATCTTTAAAGAACACTTCTCATTTTAGGATCCAAAGGATTCAGGGCATGAGTTGTATGTATTTGATAATTAGGATGCCCATGGTGAAATAGCAGCAGAGCAACATATAATATTAAACAATATTTATAAATATTGATGTTTGGGAGCCATTTTGTTTCCTTATTTTATTATTCTTGATGCTAATTTTGAAAAATTAGTCTACATCTAAACTATTGACTAAACTAAATGGTTATGAACAATATTTTAAACTAAAGCGAATTGTTTAAAGAAAGAGCAAAAGGAAAGGGTAGAGTAAGAAATAAATGGTCATTTTTGATCCATGATTTGTGAACATATTTATAGAGTTTCAATAATTACCAAGCATTATCTTAACTATCATATAGTGTAAATTAGCATAAGCTCACATTTCACTAAAAAACTAGGCCTAATTTTGAAGATAGGATGATAATACAAGTAAGAATTGGATTTACTTTTAAAGTTTTACACCACATCTAGATAGCTAATGCACATCTTTGTTATAGAGCAAATAAAATTAAGTAAACTCAATTTCATTCAACTAACCTAAAACTACACAAGTTAGCAACCCTATAATTAATGATCTAATTCAGTATTTCAATAAACTATTCATATTCAAACTTAGACAAGCAATTGAGAAACTTAACAATTTAAACACACCAACCCAGATAATTCATGTTGAATTCCTTGATATTTTTGTATTAATTTCTTATAAGTGGTACAAAAATATCTTGAATTCTCTCCCTTTTACAAATGGTAATACATGCCTTTATAGAAAATCTAGGTATCATATTGGTCAGTCTAAAAAAATAGGTGTACAAAGATAAAGATAGTTGTCTTTGTAATAAAATATGATACACGTGTCTTTTAAAAATATGTTGACCTAGAGATAATCATGCTAATAAACTAGCATGTGCCTTTATAAAAGAATATATCATTTCTAGGTTAAACCATAATTAGGACATTGGAGGTAGGGCCCTTTGCTACTAAAGGATGTTCATAGCTCATTCATGTTGTTTGTCCACTAAGCCCAAGTCTATGGTAGGTCTTATAATATGCTCCTCTTCTTGATCAGCTAGCTCATGAAATATCTGTAATTCCTAGCCAAAGCATCCTTAATGCTTTTGGCTTCATTGACACTCTCCCTTACATTGAATATCATGTCTAATATTCTACTATTATCTTTCCCTGATTGTCCTTAGCTTTTACCCTTGATTTCTTGAGTCACCAAAGTGGCTTTATGCTAGAATTATTCATCACTAATAATTCCTAGGGTAGTGGGCTATAGAGGATCCTCAAGCATAGCTCCCAAGAGCTTCTGAATTCTACCCATGAGCTCTTTCTCTCCCTCAATAAGTTCTTCCATTTTAGTATGCCAAGCACTCAAGGTTTTGACCTTGTCTACAATAATTCTTAAAATGGCACTTAGGTGCCCCATGTTGATGGCTTTAAAATTTGATATTTTCTTCTTAACCTAGATATTAAGAAGTTGGGAAATATTATCTTTAGAATTTTTCCATTGAGTAACCAGCTCCTTGGCTAAGGTGGCCTAGTTTTCCATTACATCCTACCTAATTTTCATAGACTTTAGTTCTTTGAATATGTCATGGAATGACTCCTCAAGTATTTTAATCATTTAATCTAACATTGATAGAATTTATTGAGTTTGAAAATTCTCTTTTTCCTTATTTAGGTTCTTAATTATATGCACTAATCCCTAGACACTAGCCCTAACATGTTGATATTGAGCCTCAATTAAGATTTCCACATCCTCCTCATGGATGGGAGCCTCTCCAAGATATTATTCTCTAATAGGGGTTAGCATTTTGAATGGTTCCACCTTTTGAAAGGTGAATTCTTCTTGATTGACAATGGTTGTCCTTATTGTGATCCTTTCCAATCCTACCCTATATAGGTAAAATTGGACTTTAACCTCTAGTTTCTTGATCTTTTGGGGCTTAGGAACCTCCACACTTACACTAGCAGAGGATCCTAGGGTGTAAATTTTCTATCCTCTTTGAATATGATGAACTTTGATTAGTCTCTCTTCTTAATTTTTTACTATGTCCTTGATCCATAGTTTGATGTTGCCATGCTCAATCATGCCAACTTGTGTCAAGTCCCATGAAGGAGAGAGGAGTGGGATCTTTTACAACTTCCCATAGATGAACCAGTTAGGGATGAGTGGTATTTAGATTGGGTTCTCATCACTAAAGAGGTTAACTTCACTAGTAGGCTAAGTAAAGGTCAACCTAGGCTTCTTCCTTGGAGTTATAGAAACCAAGCCTAGATTTTCTTTCCTTTTCCCTTTTCCATGGGAACTAGGTCCTTTCTTACTTCTTTATAGGGATCCACTTATCTATCTAAGCCACATGTTGTTTCTATATTAATGAGAGAACCCTCCACTGTCTCTTTTGGCTCAAGAGCTATCATGTCAAAAAAATCCATGGGAGAAAGTGGCCTTTGTGGGAGTTCTACAAGTGATGGACCTTCCTTAGGTCTATGTTCCAATCTAGGTTCTCCAACTTTCTCCTTGCCTTTATCCTTTCCATCTTGAGGTTATTCAACTTGAGGCTCCTACTAGTGGGGTTGAGGTTCAGATGGCTTCCATTAACTAGATGGATCCTCATGAGTGGTCCTAGATGGTCCTAGTAACAAATGATATTGTAAGGGATGCAACTACCATATCTCTCATATAAGCTTGTTGTATTTGATCAATCTACATTCTAAATGATATTGTAGCTTTTGATTCTAGAGAACACTTCTTCAAAATTCTTTGCTCTAATATATATATATATATATATATATATATATATATATGTCATCATTGATAGATATCTTATGCTCATATTTAATCTTAGGGACCTTTCTCTCCTTAATGTGGTTAACCACGCTTCCCCTAGGATCCCACATTTTAAGGTCATCTAGTTGAAAATTAAAATAATTTTTATGTGTTACCATGATTTATATCTACTTCCAATATTTGATTATAATCTTTTCAATATCCAATGAGAGGGGGTGGATTTTAGAGTCAATCTCTTGCTTAATAAGCTTGTTGGGGACATGGACTAGTAGCCTATAAGGTTTGGTTAGGATCCCTATTATCCTAATTATAATGTAGTCTAGATAATACCATACATCCCCCATGGTTTCTATCTATCTCTTAATAAGGGGATGCACTCTTGGCATAGTAATTCCTATGATGGATTCATATATGGTTGGGAAAACATAAGCACAAATGAATTTCATGTGGTTCATGTATTTTAATATGTACAATTTGGAATAGTGGTGAGAAATTATGGTTCTACCATTAGGGGACCTATTCCTAATGCTAGGGAAGGATACAGAGGCCAAAAGGGAATCTAATAGATAGGATATCATACAAATTTTTTTATAGGTCCATATTTTGATGGTTATGAATTATTTAGCCAATAATAAGCTAATTAGATCTCTTACTATAGGGGTTAATTTCTTTTCTATCATGAAGTGGACATAGGACACCCAAACTTTGTTTACATATGTGGTGGAAGGGGCACCAAAGGATCAATTCAATAACATCATGGATATTCTAATGCCTTCCCTAAATTGGATAATGGAAATCATGACATTTAAGGTTCTAAAGACATGAGTTCCTTTGATTAACCATTAACTTAGATCTCCATCAATGGTTTGTTTTTTTACCTCCACCTTGTGGCATGACCTTCACCTTATCAAATTAATTATATTTGACCTAATGTTTCCTTTGAGATTTGCATGAAATGGTGGGATATTATTCAAAGATAATTTTAGGAATTTTGGGTGTTCCTCTATAAGGTTACATATCTCCAACAAGCTTCTTCTCTCCCATGGCAACTCCGTACATCTCTTTAAAGATCCTCTTTTCTTTGCTAAAGGTGAAAACCTAAAATATACCCTAAAAAAAAGAGGCTATTAAAGCATGTTTTAATTTAATTTAAAATAGATTTATTTAATACATTTTTAAAATAGATTTGTTTTTTAATTAAAACATCAAAAATAAATCCTATAAATGAACACATATAGATGTGTTTAGGAAAAGTGGTAAGACTTAACATTACTTTGAAGAGGTTTGTGGTTCTATTTTGAATCTAATAACTAGCTACCAGGCCTTGTCCCTTGTAAAACCCTTGGAATTTTTAATGTTTTGTGTAAACTCATTAAAATATGCCATTAATGATGAGAAAATGAAAAGTTCCATAAATTTTGATTAGTAACTTAGAATTGAGTGCCACTTTTTGTAAAAGTGCATTATTTTTCATTCATAATCCATTGGTTCTATTTTTTTATTATAAACTCACTTAAATTATAATTTTCCATATTCTGGGAGTTTCCTATTTTATGGGCCCTATTATTTTCTACATTATATCTCATGTATTGGTTGGTTACTTGGACCCATTATTGGTTTTACCTAACATCCTCATATTTTAGCATGCATTAGGTATCATTTCATATTATTGTTTTTAGTCTTTCACTTTCATGATGTATTCTCTCAGTCATGTCAACTCCATTTGAGTGATACCAACTATGGATGAAGGCTGATTCTAAAGTAGTGGTTCTTCTATGAAATACCAATTATGATTCATGGTATTTATATATGAAACTTTCACTAAAATAGTGAGAACTTATTATTTCTTACTATTTCTTACTCTACTTCTAAATTTTAAGAAAAGGGAGAGAAATAACAGATGAGGGGTGAGTATCTAGTTAAACATTGCACTCATTGATGACCAAACAAAGTGAGCGATCCTTTTTGGTGAGGAAGGACTAATTAAAATAATATTACACTCAACCAACTTGGTTTTTAGATGAGTATAAAGGGTGGACTACCAGACTACCTAGCAATAGATAGATTCAAAAAGTGAAAGCTCCATTAGATAACTATCAATCCACTCCCCTAATGATAAAATATTCTAATAATAGAAATGAAAGATGATAAATTGATAAGAAAATAAATGATTATACAATAAAATAGGTAATGTACCTATTTAATATTATATCAAAATATATCACAAGTAGTCAATACCATACTAAAGTGGGTCAAGGTCAACTTCAGAGGATCTGAACAAGATCTATAGATAGTTTAAAAGAAAAAGGAGGGTCTAGTGGGGTATGAGGAGGTAAAAAAAATAACAAGTTATTATTTGGCTTAATAGGTGACCGATAATGGTTAGGTTAACTAGCGGTGGTTGGTTTAACCATCGATGGTTATGTGACCGATGATGGTTTCTATAACCATCGATGATTATAGTAATCAACTATGGTTACCAATGGGAATGTGGTAGGATATTAAAGTGTATTTAGAGGGAGGGTGTCTAATGGATATAAGTTTGAATATATATTGTAAGAATGAGGGGTAATTTATAGGTGATATTATCAAGATAAAAAGACTTAATGAAAAAATGAAATGCTAAAAATAGGAAAAGAATGCATGTATGATGCAAAGTGGAGCCCAGTGACAAGATGAATGAAATTAGATATCATAATAGTACTCTAGCCTTCAAAATTCATATGGATAGAGTTTTTAGATCTTGGATGATAGTACCAATAAAATAAGAGATCTTGGATGCAATTTTTAGGATCCTTTTCTCTTTCAAGAGCCCTCATTTTATAGCCCAAAATTACTAAGTGAGGAGGAAGGAAGTTGCTAAGTTGGTATGGGATAAAGATGACAATTCAAAGAGATGATAAGATATAAGTTGTGCATGGGAAAGTTTATATTTTTCTCATGATTATCTTACTTGTAGATAGAATTTCTTATTTTTAAGCTCATATATGTGGCTATCGATAATTGTACCCCCAACCACAAAAGGGTGAAAACAAGTTTTTACTTAAGGTCTTAAAATGTTTAGCCAAGGTGTCCTAGGTGTTTTAATTAATGTTAAAATAGAAGAGGTGTTTTAAGGGTGAGTTAACTAGGTAAATAGTTAACTAAAGTTTGAGAATAGGTTCAAGGTAGTTTAACATCGAAAACTGGTCAAGGGGATATTTTTGAGTGTCTACATTTTGCCCTTTTTTATTTTTCAGCTTTAAGTCAATAAGCCATATAATAAAAATGAACTATTTATTGATCAAGGTTTGGTTGCCCTAAGTATGGTAGGAGGGGATTCCCATTTAAACCTAGAGTTGATGAGGAAAAACTAAAACCAAGTCATGGTTTGATAAAAGGTAAAATGGAGGTCATAATAGTGGTGATTAAAAGGTGTATGTACTTGAAATGCAAATATACATGAAAAATATGACTAAATGCAAGAGTCAAAATTATACAAAGACTAAAGTTTCCAATGTTGATAATAATAAGTTTGGGTTTGAGGAAAAATGATGAGGTAATCAGTACCCAACATTGGTCATAGTTGATTGGATCACACATATCAAATCTCCTAGATAAGTTAGGTGTTTTCTTAGGTTTCTAGGGTAGGAAGTGCTCTCAATAAAAACACAAATGGTTGGGTTACATATGAGGTGGTATTAAATGAAAAATTTTAACATGGCAAAATTGATCAAGGTAGTCAAGCATGAACAAAGTAAGGTCAGCACAAGGCATGTGAATAGGTTGGTTAAAAAAATAACCCAGCATCGAGGTAGACATGGGTAAATGGCTTGGGTGGTTGGTTAGGTAGGTAGTGGTTGAACTGACTCCTAATGTGTTAGGCAAGAAGAAACTACCTACATAGTCCCATACATAGTAGATCCAACATAAAATTTATGCCTAATGTAGTTCTTGTTTGGTTTGGGGGAGAGGGTTACTCCCTAATAGGTCAAGGTGTGGAAAGAAAAGGGTTGCCCTACTATAGTTTATTACAAGTTAAGATTAGGTAGAAAAGGGGGAGGAAATGTGGGAATAAGAAGCCTAACCCTAATTTTTGATGGTGACATGACCATCATTAGTTAGGTTTAACCATTGAAGGTTACATAACTGTCAATGGTTAATTTTAACCATTGATAGTTAGCTTAACTATCGATGGTTAGTTTTAACAATCAACAGTTTGATTAACTATCGATGGTTGGGTAAAAACCCTAAGTTGTGGTAAAAAGGGAAAAAAATGAAAGTAAAATATCATTTACAAATTGACTTTATCATGTTACATTATCTAAGCATTTGGTATGAAATATGTCTATGATTATTGGAAACCTACTTAGGTGTCAAGAGTGCATTGGTGATGGGGATTGAGAGGGTGATTAAACTAAGATGGATGCAAGACATGCACACAACCAGGTAGTTGGTCATGGGCTGAGACATTGTTGTTGATCATAGAATGAGGTAGGGTCCTTGTGGTTTGAAATCTATTGCTTTCTTAGGATTTGTGTTTATTAAAATAGATAATTTGTGATCAAAAAATGGTGTAGGTAGAGAGATGCTTGAGGGTTTATGGTTTTTAGGTTTGATGAAAATGTGAGAGAAAAATAGGGAAAATAGGTAGAAAAGAAGGAAAGATCAAACTAGTGTTATTGTAGGAGAGGAAAAAGAAAAGGTAGTGAAAATGAGTGTAGAGGAGGGTGTGGTAGAGGAGGTTGGGGGTTCAAGATTTTCCACTAATGGTCACTAATAGTGACTATCGATAGTAGACATGATAGATGATAGTCAATTTAAGGTGTCAAAATGCCCCAAGGAGACTGTTGATGGTTGAGGGATCCATCGATGAGTGGTAAAAAGGAGGGGAGGGGGTAAGAGAGGGGTAAAAAAGGGGAGTGTAATTAATTGATTATTATATGATTATATTTATTATTTTATTAAAAAGGGTGTTTTTTATTTAGAAAATTTAAAGTACGTAAAGAAGTTAGATATAGATAATGGCTAAAGGTGGGTCTACTAGGTAAGAGGTTGATATGTGGAGTGTATCCATGTTTTCATGGAAAAAAATCTAATGTTAATCTAGATGGATGAGCATATGAAATTGTAGATAGCTTGGTGTGAGTTGAGATAGAGGAAGGTCTAAAGGGTGGTAAGGGTGTGGTAGAGGTTTTGAAGGTTTATAAAGAAATATAATATAGATAATAAGTTGTTGTTTGGAGACAAGATGTAGGTGGTTATTCATAGAAAAAATAGGTATTCTAGCATGATTAAAGAGAGATGAGGGGTAAGATAAGGTGTTTGTAGCAGTTAAAATCAAGTTATAAGTGCATGAAGTCTGTGAAGGGTTGAAATTATTGATTGGGGTTTTGAGAGATAAATGTAGAGAAGGGGTAGATGAAATATCGGTAGTGGGTGTACTAGTGTTTAATAATTAGAATATCTTGGAAATGATAAATAGGGATAAGTTGATTACCTCATTTTTTATATGATTTTTTGGCAGGTTCGAGATCATATCCATTTGTCTGTTTAAGTGCCTGAGATCTTTATAGAGTTGTGAGATGTTATGCCTCTAGATTATTGGTGATATATGGAGGTAGTTATTTTTGAAGCAATATACCACTACCAGTGCCTTCTTAGAGATCCTATGATGATAGTTACCCTCATCAAGATATGGGACCCAAAAAGTAATTGATTTTGGTTATCGATAAGAGAGATGAGCATCTTATTAGAGGATGTACATAGGATCACATGGTTACTCATTCGAGGGGACCCAATTTATCACATAGAGAGAGTGGAGATTGATGAGTGTATGGATCTATTATATAGGGTGGACAAAGCACATGCATAGTTTCACTCTGGTGGATTCAACATTATGTTGTTATATGAGAGGGCCTAAGGAGAGACACTTACTAATGATGATTCAACTAGCGATGACATGTTATGATCTATTGGATTTAATTAGAGGGAGGTTTATTTTCATTTTGTTATGGGTACTTATGGAGCTATTACTTGAGAGTACTATTTTTGGATGGGCCTAGGTTTTGTTAGTTCATATCTATAGAGAGTTATGGGGTTTTAAAGAACACAGGGGTTATGGCTTTAGTGTGGGGCTCATACTCCATTACTGGGTGTTTAAGAACATATGACTACTAAGACCATTGGACCTTCCTATGGAGGGTTACTTGCTAATGGACTACAGATTCAAATTTTATCAATGGAAGAGGGTTGGGATGATGATACTATTTGGTAGGGGTAAAAAGGATATTGATTAGTTTTGAGATGCCTTTGGAGGGATTAGCATCTAGAGATATAATGTGGAGGTTGTACAGGACTTGGCTTGTATGGGTTGGGTATAGATATAATACATTATCCTTGTAAAGTTGAGATGGGTTTTCAAGAGGTAGGATGGAGAGATGGAGTGCATCCCATTTGAGGGAATATAGAGATAGTTCAGATTGAGGTAGGAGGTCCCACTTGATTTTGCATAGTATATGAGAGAGGATGCAAAGTTTTTATTACTAGAGCCACAGCCATAGGAGGAGGATTTAGATCATGAAGATCTACCTAATAGAGTGAGAGATGATGTAGGCATCACAACTAATTATCCTACATGGTCTTAGGATAGATATGTGGTAGTAAATTTTGGTTGGGGTGATGGGGGTTATGGACCTTTGGACATTGATCCAACATAAGTACCATCATAGGGTGATCCTCAGGCAGTGATGACATTGGATATAACCCATGCCTAGATTATAGTATTATAAGGGCACTATAGGGATAGGTGGGGGCTATGATGGTAGAGAGGGACCAGGCATAAGACTAGGTTATCATTTTGTAGGGGTAGGTAGCTAGTCTATAGGGCTAGATATGCACATTATAGGGGCATATTGGTGTGGGTGTGGTAGGTGCAGTAATAGGAGGGTTAGTAGATTCAGTACCATGAGCATGTTATTTAACCATTATATAAGAGCTTAATTATTATGATGAGATGGTATTTGATCAATTTCCCCATGTCATGAGATTCATTGAGTATAGATATAGAATGGGTAGTAGGGATGTGCTTGGTACCCTAGGTCAGTGGGATATGATAGTGGGTCAGACAAGGGTTCTAGGGGGACCACCACTAGGTATAGGTATATATGGGGCTAATGGTAGTGGTACTCCAAGTGCAGGCCTATGATGAGATTGTATATTTTTTGATATGTATATATGTATTTTGATATCAGCCTGTGTGCCATCAATGTGAGGTATATATGAGTGATTGATATGTATGTGTATTGACACATATTGATATATATATATATATATATATATGTGTGTGTGTGTGTGTGTGTGATTTAGATGTTTATGGTGATTATGCTTTTATGTTTTATGAGATGGATTTTTGTATGTTTATGATGTGATGATTAGGATTGATGTTGATGAGTGACTTAGATGTTTTTCATGTTATAGATGATAATTGTTTATGGATTTATGATTATTTAGATGAATGTTAGTAGCATAGGCATGTGATGATATAGGGTTTAATGTTTTATTCTAGATGATGTTGATTATATAGGTAGATTTTGATGTAGGGACAGTGCTTATGATGTATATGCTTGGATATGGTGAAAATTTAAGTAATGTGTGAATGTGATGTTACTCAATGTGAAAGAAAATGGTTTGTATGATTTGTTCATGTGGATTTTATGGTTCATGATATGTTGTTCATGATATAGTTTATGATTATGGTCTATTTTAAGAATGTTGTGATGTGTATTGATAAGATTTAATGTTTTAATTAAAACACATAAAGTAAGTGTAGGTAACAAACTCAATATAATTAGATACAATGTCCTTGTGAACTAATATAATTAAGAAAAAGGCCTATTGGGTTCATTAGCTTGGACATTGTTAAATCCAGGATGGATTGATCTTAATGAAAATAAACCTTTCATATGCTTCACATTATTATGATTTTAGTGAAAAGTTGTCATCATAAATGTAGGGTGCCAAGTGAGCTCATAGTCCCTTGACTTATATAGGGTATACAAGAAAAGGGGATGATAGGTAAATAGAGGGAAAAGAAATGATGTAGGAACTTGATGTGGATTTACTTACCCTTTTTATAGGTGACCTAAGAACCAAAATAGATAAATTCATGTCTTTACAAGGTGTAGACTAATCAATGTGGGAAGTCTACAAATATAATTTTTCATGAGAGAACTGATTGCAGACCTTTTAGGATAAATCTTTTTTGATAGGGTCATTTATTGCTTGAATTTATGAAAAGGGCAAAGTTGATCAATGCAAGAAGCTTTAAATGCTTTAATAGAGTTGATTACAACTTTTAGGAAGAGATTTGGTTTGACATGTTGGCTTAACCATCCTTCAAGGGAGTCGTCTAAGTCTAAATACGAATAAGTGTTTGATAGTTATCTTTTGAGTGATCATTATATCTAGTTTGACTTTATTTGGTAGTTGTCCTTTGAGGGAGCAGTCTATACTTAAGAGAATAGACCCAGATAATATTTTATATCCCATGTAGTTTTTTTTTAATGTTGTTTTAGACATGGACACACCTATCCAATCTTAAATGTTGACCTTTATAGGGGAAATATTTTTACCACAAAAGGTGGTTATAAGGTTTGGAAAGCTGCTTTGGGAAATAAGTGACCATGATATTCCATCTAGTTAGAGATGAAAAGTATTCATGAGAACCATATCATGGGCTGAGTTGTGGTACCCATATTTAAGATTGGGCTAAAATTTATGATGGATAATCACATGGGTCTGTTGTAATCACATGTCCCCAAAAGGAATAGGGCAATAGGGTAAGGAAGGTGAGAATCTCATAAACCAAAGGACAAGCTTAAGTTAAAAAACATGGTTTATTATATCTTTATTAATAGTAGAAAGGATGCAAATGTGAAGCATTGAGAGGCTCAGGTTCTAATTTGCCTTCAAGAGAGGACAAACGATAAGGTCTTGATCCATACTTATGGGTGATGGTATAGGGTCTAAGCCAATTGAATGTAAATTTTCCTTTTTTGCTTTCCTCCATATTTGTTACATGTTGGTCTTCTTTAACGATGAGGTCTTTGATATTGAATTCCCATTCTTTTATATGTTTGTTATAAGCATGAGTGATACACTTTTGGTAGACATGAAGATGGTTAAGGGCAATAATATTATGCTTATCAAGCAAGTCAAGGCACATGAGGCATTCTTTACAATATTCATCTTCAAAAGTGATGTCTTGTAAGGATATGTGAAGAGAGGGGATATAGACTTTGAGAGGTAAGAAAAACTCTATGCTAAAGACTAAGGAGAAAAGTGTAACACCTGTAGAGGTTTTAAGGCAAGTATGGTAGGCCCATAAAGTGAATAGGATGTGCATGTGCCAATCCTAAATTAAAGCACTTATAAATTTGGTTAGCATCTTGATGAGGGTTTTATTAGAGGCTTCTGCCTATCCATTTACCTATGAATGATAAGGTGAATACTAGTTGAACTTGATGCCAAAAGCATCATAGTGGGCTTAAACTTTCTTATTTTTGAATGATTTGTTGTTATCAATGATGATTTTGTAATGGACACCAAAATGATAGATGATGTGGTGATTGATGAAATCAATAGTTTTTTAGCTTTGATCAAGATAAGGTGAATGGATTCCACCTATTTAGTGAAATATTCAATAGCAATGATGATGTATTAGTGTCATTGAGATGAGTGAGGATTGATTTATACATAATGAGATGAAGCCCCCACTGCGAGAAGGGACAATAATATTTAGATACCTAAAGTCTATGAGTGGGAATATAATGTAAGTTACCATGTTATTGGCATTTGACATACTTATTTACATAGTCACAATAGTCTTGATTGAAGGTAGGTAAATAATAGCCAAGGCCTAGGATTCTTTTAGCGATAGTGAGGCCACTAAAATGTCCCCCATAGACTCTATCATGATTTTCCTTGATAGTGTTGGAAATATCATGACTCCACAGAAAATGGAGAAGAAGGCCATCAAAACCATGCTTGTAAAAGATTCATCTTAGTATAATTTAATGAGAGGTACCCTAAACAAAGTCTTTCCATGCATTCTTTGTGAGGTCAGGTGGAATGATGCCAAAATTTAGGTAGTTAAAAGTTTGGTCACCCTAGATGTCTGAAGGAGATGCCTCCACACTAAAAATGGTAGGAATTTCTAAACTAATATATGAAAGCTTGATGAAATGATGAATGGTGACAAATTTTTTAGATTTAGTGGGTTAACAGGGAATTTTAGATGTGAAAGAGGCTATTATATCTATGAATTTGTTAGTAGATCAGGGTACTTACTAGATCTATAAATGTTTAAAATATGTTAAGAGTTTGTAAATGAGAGGATTGTATTTTTGCAAAATATCATTTTTACATTGATAGGACCCATTGACTTGGTTGATCATGAGTTGGGAATCGCTGAAGATAGAAATGGTTTTGATTCCCAAGGTGAGAGTGGTTTGGAGATTGATGACCAAAGCTTTGTATTCTACCATGTTGTTAGTACATTCAAAGATGAGTTTAAAGGAAAGTGGAAGAGGTTCTATATGAAGGGGAATGAGAAATATGCCTGCGCCCCCATCATGTTGGCATTTAGAACCATAAAAATATATGGTCATTTGATAAGGGGTTCTTCCTAAGAAAGAGTCTCAATAGACTCATCTAGAAAAGCCAATGGAATGGGTTGGTTATCTAGGAGGGGAAATTTATCCAATTGGTCAGTGATGACCTACCCTTTAATGGGTTTTTTTTCAAGAAACTCAAGATCAAACTCAACTAGAGCATGAGCCACTTAGCCATACATTGATTTTGGTATGGGTTAGAGTGCATATACTTAAGTGGGTTGGTGTTGGTAATAATGTATGTTTTTTTGATTAAGAAGGTAATGATGGAGTTTAAATGTGACAAAAATGAGAAAAAGATAGTTTTTCAAGATGGGTATATCGTGTCTCATACATTATTACCAACACCAACCCAATATGGTCATTTGATAAGGGGTTCTTCTTAAGAAAGAGTCTCAATAGACTCATCTAGAAAAGCCAATGGAATGGGTTGGTTATCTAGGAGGGGATATTTATCCAATTGGTCAGTGATGACCTACCCTTTAATGGGTTTTTTTTCAAGAAACTCAAGATCAAACTCAACTAGAGCATGAGCCACTTAGCCATACATTGATTTTGGTATGGGTTAGAGTGCATATACTTAAGTGGGTTGGTGTTGGTAATAATGTATGTTTTTTTGATTAAGAAGGTAATGATGGAGTTTAAATGTGACAAAAATGAGAAACAGATAGTTTTTCAAGATGGGTATATCGTGTCTCATACTCTAGATGCATGTGGATAATATAATAGATGGATTGTTCTTTGTTTTCTTCATCTTAGGTGGAGAAATTAAGTATTATTTGAGTGAATAAAAGTCTTTTTGACATTCTTTGGTCCATTTAAAGCATATACTTGAACATTGATCGTCAAGCTAATCATTGACAGTTAGGCTGACCATCAATGGTTGTACCCCCAAGCACAAAAGGGTGAAAATAGGTTCTAATTTAATGTTTTAAAATGTTTGGCCAAGGTGTCCTAGGTGTGTTAATGAATGTTAAAGTAGAAGAGGTGTTTTAAGGGTGAGTTAACTAGGTAAATAACTAACTAAAGGTTGAGAATAGGTTTAAACTAGTTTGATGTCAAAAACTAGTCAAGGGGATATTTTTGAGTTTCTACACTTATTCTATTCTTATATGGATAAATTATTGATCCTAATTACTAAGGTAAACATGATGACTAGACCAACTTTTGTGATTGTGTTTATTGTCATTTATTGATGCATGTTTCATGGCATATACACCACCATGTGGAGCACACAAAGTGTCCATCCACTATTTTGAACAAACTTTAGAATCTTTTTGGGTATATCATGGAGATATATATCATCCCTCCTCCTTAGATTTATATGATCTCTTCTAAGATTGTACTCTCTCCTACTTCTATCTCCTATGATGATACATTTTAGGTAGATAATGATCTTATTTTAGTTGAGTCACCATTATAGGATGAGATTTTAACAGACCTTTAATGTCCCATTATATATTCTACATTTAATCCTATGTAGATTATTGGTCCTATATATCCATCACAAACTTGCACCTTAGCGGACTCTATTATTTCTAATGAGAGTACACTTGTTGATAACTTTGATGACTCATATGATCTTGTGGATATTCATCGTGTATATCTAAGTGTTTTTTATATAGACTAATATTTAGTTTTTATGGTTGTTGAGCCTTACTCTCCTCTTCCCATAGACATTATTTTAGTGAATTTTCCATGCATTTATTCTAATAGGTTCATTTTAGTGGCATTACATCTAATTCTTAAGCATGATATTGTTAAGCCTATGTCACACTTTAGATTTGGACCATATTTAGATTTATTCATAATACTACCTTCATCTTCCATTATAAAATAGGTAGTATTTTAATGCACATATTATGTTCTTCTATTGTAGAAAAGTAGAGTTTTTGATCATGGGCTTAGTCATGCACTTACCTAGCTATCCATGTCAAATTTAGGCTTGTTTTAGAAGGGTGTAGGCTATGACTAATCATATGGTGCTCAACATTTAGCACTCAACCATTTTGGCATTAATATACATAAGGTCTAAGCCTTATGTTTTCACTCAAAATGTAGTGGATAAGGGATAAGGGTCTATGTTGGGTTAGTTGTGCCAGGGCACAACTCTATTCTTCAAGGGCTTGGGTTTGTGCAATGATGGTTGTGCATTCATGAGCACGAGCCTTGTGTTTCATAGGCTAAATGGCATTTAGGTGCTTGAGGGATAATTGGATATTTTGTTATGGGACTTAGGCATATATTTTTCTTAGGTGTGGGTATCATCTAGGGTATACGGTCTTAACCATACTTAATGCATTTCCTATCATGAGTACATGGTTCATTGCCAACTATAGGTCTGCCATGAATGATTCAAGTTATAAACTTATGAGAGATAAATATATATTTGATAGAATAAATCATGCAATAAATAAACATTCAAATAGTGATATTCATTTATGGAGTTTAACAATAATGCATGCACAGTCTATATAAACTAAGTAAATACTTAACATAAACTGATAAGGCCCAAGCTCATAGATGAGCTTGGGAATTACAAAGGGGATCATCAAAAATCATATTGAATTAAGTCCTAACACTAATGGAAACTATCTAACAATAATTCACTAGATCTTTACTACTCCCATTTGTCTCTCTCTTCAACTGAACTTGGCTTCTGTTTATAGGCTTTGGAGCATCTTAGGATTATGGTAAATGAATCACATTGACCACTGAGATGGAATTTGAGGTACACATTCCACTACCTCTACTATGCTTGTATTTAATGGCCTATCACTATCCCATACACCCACTTCCCAATATTGATTGATTCAAAAGGAGCCACTTGTCCTTAATGGCCCATCACTATCCTGTGTGCCTACTTCCCAATGCTACTTGATTCAAAAGGAGTCACTTATCTTTAATGGCCCATCATTATCCCATGCACCTACTTACCAGTGATACTTGATTAAAAATGGAGTTATTAGCCACTAGATAGATGATAGTGCTATAATATAAAATAATAATCATCTCTATGGTTACCTCACACCTAGGTGTTCACTGAGTTGTCATGGATCCACTACTTAGTTCAAAAAGGGGCCCAATATCACCCCATACAAAAATGTTAGTCTACCCTCAAAATATCCTTCTAGTGCCTTAGTTATGCAAAATTTTGGCATGCTTTATTGTAATTCTACCTTGAAGTCTTCAAATCCCTGGATTATGATCTTGATTCCTTCAATGTCACTATCAATCTCTATAGAGGTAGCCTCAAGCATGAACATGTCAATATTGTCTAGTTATTTTCAAAAGGCCTCTAACATTTTATTCACTTTTTGGACCCCACCATCTAAGAGACTCCCTACTCATTTGCCTTTGCTTAGAAGGTGTAGAAGAGTTCTTCTAGGTCTTGCTCCTGGATCTTTAGTTGGGCACTCAAAGTGTTAACCTGCATAATAATCTTTATATAATCGAGCCTACTAATAGTGAATGCTTGATTCATCAATTCATCCTTTTTCCCCTTTCAACTTTTGGAGGTTAAAATCAATGATTAATTTCTAGGTGGAGAAGCTATAGAAGATAACATTAGCATCATTTGTGCACTCTTCTAACCTTATAAAGAGGTCTCCTACCTCATTGCACTTCTTGTTGAGATCTTTCTTGATGGCTTCAAAAGGGTCTTCTTCCTCTTTTGGTATTGACTTCAACTATGAGATCATTTTTTCTACCAGCATGCATACCTTATGCACTTCTAAAAGTTTAGAAGTGTCAATACCATCCAAAAAGGATGGCTTTGCTTCTTCAATACACTTGGCCAATTGCTTGAGCTTGAGCTTCATGGTGTCAATTTATTCCTCTACCTCTAGTGCTATATTTTATTATTTTGTTACATGAACATCATTAACAATGTTCTTGTGTGATACCTCTAAGGCCATTTTAAGGAGGGTTTTATTTAACCTTGTTATATTCATATCTCAAGGGTTGACAAGTTGGTATTCATGCCCCTCATCTAGTTTCTCATCACTTTAGATCACTTTCATTGGAACCTCAAAGTGAGGCTCATTCATGTATAAATCAAGTACAAAGGACTCTTAGTGGCATATCAATGTTGTGCTAGCTCTGGGGAGCATGTATTCCAACATGTAAAAGTCCTCATCTTAAGTGTACCCCCTTTGTGCCTTCTCTTAGTATATTGGTTCAAATTCCTCTTTTTTAATGGCTAGTTCAATCTAATCCTACTCCTCCTCATTGGTACTACTACCTTCTTCGGTGCCTTATTCTTATTCTATTTCTTATAGGGGTTCTTCTTCTTCAAAAATTTTCCCCTTAACCACTTTTTCTTCTTATGGGTCCTTGGCATGAACATCCTTAGGTTCCTTCTTAGTGCTAGCTTGTTTTTTCCTTATTTTCTTTGTTTGTTACTTTAAGGCACCAACATCACCTTATTTGTCTCTAGGCACCCCTTCAATACTAGGGCATGCCTATTTTAAAGCTTTCTCTACTGGGCTAGTGTGGGCACTAGGCACCTCTACTACTTTTTATTTTATGGGTTCCATGCATTTGTTAACCCTCTTATCTTATCTCACTTTTTTGTATTTCTCCTCTCGAGCCTTATTTTTTTTGCCTTTCTCTTATTTACAATCATAGTGGTTCTCTCCTCCTTGAACCTTATCTCCTTGACCTCAACTTTGTCAATTTTTTCTTGGGTCATGCCTTTGGCCCTCATGGCCTCTCTATTATGATGAGACTCTAGTTCCACTTCAATATGATCTTGATCAAAGCCCATGCTCTTCTATTTGCACCTCAACTCCTCTTCATCTTATAGAGGATATATTATAGGTTCTTTGGTTGGTGCACTTCATGGTCCTATTTATTTAATCATGATAGTAGTGCCTCCTTGGAGAGACTCATGTATTGTTACCATGCTTGTTTTTCCCTCCATTTCTCCTTTTATCATGCACTTTTCAGCCTCAGGTCTCTCAATCCCTTCATCTAACCTACCATCCTTCCTCATTTTTTCTTTTCTCTTCTACAACTCTTGTGCCTTCTAAATGTCCATATCATTGAGGCCAAGCTTCTTCCATGCTTGTTCCTACCTTACCTCTTCATTTTGGAGTGGTGGGGGAGTTTCTTCACTATATGAGGAGTCTTCTTTGAGCATAATGTATATGCCCTTTCCCAACTCTACCTTCTGCTCCATCTCTTCTTGTGCTTATATATCTGCTAGGGTGATGGTGGGAATCATAGATGAAAATTTTGGCTTATTTTACTTCTCCTTTACTATGGGACAAGTCTTTAGTGAAAAATTCACGTTCTTATTTGTAAGGAATGATATACAGGCTTCTTCACCTAAGGTGATTTAAAACTTGATGCACTTCTCTATCTCCTCAAGCATCTCCATTTTATTATTCTTGGGAGACTTCTTTTTTTAGCTAGCACCAGTGTTATTTCATCACCGATCCTAATAGGGGGGTTGTCAATCTGATCAATGTTTGGGCCCTTTCTCCTTATCTTTATCTCATAGTATAACCTATAGATGTGCCTAATTATGGTTAATTTTTGAAGGGGTGGATGTTGGTGTGATCTAAATCATCCTCTTCATCCCTTATCACTTTTCCATCTAGGTTCATGAACTAACACCATAACCTATTCTTTTCCATGCCTATTTCCCTTACCATAATATCCAATTATTGTATATTTGGGATCCTTCTAAGTGTATCCCTAAAATAATTAGTTGAGAAAGTATATGAGAGCTTCATCTAGATAGACTTATTTCCGTCAACGAGTGTTAAATAGACTATGAAAAAATGCTACATAACAACAAAGGTTGTCATCCCATACATGCTCTTGTGGAGCTCCTATGGGATGCACCACTTGAGCCTAAATGCCTCTATACACTTATCACACCACCCCATCACTTGAGTCTTATACTTTGTGTTAAAGGAACTAGGGGAAGTGAAGTCCTTATATTTTTGCATTGAAGAGCCATTATGTTTTATAAAAATCCAAAGATTGTCCTCATCCTCATCTAATATCTTGCTTTCCTCCATGACCATCAGAATTAGAATGGACCCCCACCTAAAGGTGTCCTTTATCATGTGGCACTCTAGCACATTATTTACAAGGTCCTCCACAATAAATTTGGCAATATTAAATTTCATGCCCTATGCCATATGGTAGCACATGATGTCGATCCATTGACCTTTGGGGGAAAATTTAGAGCTTATGAGGTGTGATG
Organism: Torreya grandis; assembly: GCA_037957365.1. Lineage (NCBI taxonomy): Eukaryota > Viridiplantae > Streptophyta > Pinopsida > Cupressales > Taxaceae > Torreya > Torreya grandis. The sequence continues at coordinate 751,392 of JARHVA010006759.1, read as the reverse complement.
TTGTGTTTATACCAGGGTCCTTACAATATTTTATGGGAAATGTGACGCACCCCATGTAATAACTTAGGATCTTCACCATGTGCTCTACCTCTTCATCATCACTCATCATTTTATGGATATCATTTTTGGTATTTGGGAACCTAGTTATCCTTATTATGAGGCATATCAATATCCTCGTGCTCCTCCCCACAAAGTATATGCATTCTCCATGGACTCACAAAAGAAGTAATTGAAAAAGATATTTTAGATTTTAAATAATAGTAACTCATAAAGTTGAGTTGCATTAGCATCCATCAACCTCTCTCATATAGAGACATTAAATAAAATTGTGCCTTGCTTTATCTTGTTCTTTATATCAACCATCTAGTCTGATGTTAGGTCTTACACATGGATATATGTATGATGGTTTTACTCCTTTAGTATCCAAGTGTGTGAAAATAATGTCAATTTTACCCTACTAAGACTTTTAGGGGAAATTACATCACTTGATATGACATAGTTCTCATCACTTTGGTATCAAATTATATGATTTTGACTCCTATTAGTGGTGTTACTAATATTATAGGGGCCACTTCTATTGATACACATGCTTTCTTTGGATCTTATTATTGTGGACTTGATCCCTTCTACTTCTTTCCCATCTTGAACCTATTGGTGTTAAATTATAGTCATGAGACATATGATTATACCTTTATCCTCAAGCTTCATGGGATATTAATGGTAGCCTCAGAGGTAACTCACATTTTTTTATTGGTTCCTGTAGAAATCTCTTCCCACACCTCTCTACACTAATCTCAATGTGATCACAATTTCTCCTGGTTCACAATCATTCACTTTAGGTGCTTGAGGGTACTCAAATTATTTCTCTAGTACAATTTCTATGATTTAACTCTTTAATTTGTTGGTTCCATATAGTTTACTTGATGTCTCAAGTTTACACAAAGTTTATAACCAAACTAGTCCATCGCATGATGTTTTATACCTTACTTCCATCTACCTTCTTTAATGTAGGTGCATTAATGGTGTGGTAGTGTCTATATTTATTAAAATCCATAAAATTATACAAAATTCACAAAAATATTCTACCACCAACTCATTTAATGTGTATCTTTGTGTCTTTACCATCACCTCATTCAATGCTCCTAATGGTAATTTAGTGAAGTGACTTGCGGTTTAAACAGTCACTTCCCACTAAAATCTAAGTGGATGCTAGCTATCTATGATGATTCCCCTTCTATAACTTGTTCTCTTGGTGAGACCTTTGCCTTCAATATGGTAGCCTAGGTGTAGTGCCTCACATGCACATGATTCAACCTCCTTTGTTCTATATTTTCTTCTTGTTATGCTTCTATTTCAAGCATGCTTATCTATCTTGGTTGGGTTCTTATGATTTGTCTTACCTTAGCCTATCCTACCCCATAAAAATCCCTTGTTATATCCCTCTAGCACTTAATTTTCTTCTTTTAGTTCTCTTGTGCATGATCATGTTGTGCATCTTCACTTTATTTATTGTGTATGATCATGTTATGAATCTTCACTTAGCTCCTATTTATTCTAAGTTTAGTAACATATTTACACCCAAAAACATAGGTTTTTGGCCCTAGGTGATTATAAATCAAATGGATTTGACTCACTTGATTGGCATTATGCATGAAATCACTAGAGTAGTTCTTCTTTGGGCCTCTAAAGGCCTTACAGTTTGTCTCTTGCACACATGTATTTTTATTGTATTCCTCTTGAGTCTGGTGAGTTACACATGCACACCACTTATATGTCTTACCTCAAGAACTTTTGGAAACTGTAAGGACTTGATTCACCTAATTGGGATTATGCGTGAAAGGCTGGACAAATGTCTACCTAGTGGTTTGAAATCTCCCTATATCTAGAATATGGCGCATAGTGGTCTCCTATGCTTTCTTTATCTAATGCTCGATATCCTCAGTCACCCAAAACTTAGGTGTCTAACCTTAGGTGATTAGAAAGTGCAATTACTTGACTCACCTAGCTAGATTTATGAGTGAATTTAAAGAATTTTTTTTTGATAGGCTTCAAAGAATCGCTTGTACACTCTTTACACTCCTACCTAATAAACAAAATAAAACTATTTGGCGTATACCAAACATTATTTTGTTCATCTAAACTCAAACCAAATATTGACCATTTCACTAGTCAATGTGTGTAACTTGCATGTGCCTATCTCTAATATGTGGTGGGTGATAGATGGACCCATCCACCTTATCTTTAATTTACATAAGTTATTAATATACTTGGATTCATAGAGTAAAATAAATGCTCCTTCTGTTAGTACATTATTCTTTATATGTTTATCATGTTAGAGTTCTAGCATGCCTTTTCTATCCATTGGATCCACTTTTCTTGGGTGCACATCTCATCTAAGCACTCCAAGTCCTCCAACCTTGAATTTAGTGGCTATTGGTCATCTAAATTAATAATGCACACAATGCATAATGATGGTACTAAAAACTCCATTAGTAGGATCGTTTCAATACCAAACACCATTTGAAATGGTGTAGCCTTGTTCAAGAGCTTATTAGTTGTATGATATGCCCATAGTACTATTGACACTCAATCTTCTAATCCTTACCACCAATATTACATATCTTTATGAGGCATATTATTAGTATTTTATTAAATGCCTCAACTATGTCATTTACTTATAGATGATAAAGGGTTATTTTGTGGTGTTTTTATCATATACTCAGCTAATAAGATGTGCACCATTTCATTGACAAAGTTAGTGACCCTATCTCTATTCAGACTAAGTAGTAAAAGTAAATGACTTATTATGTTATAAAAAATAAAGCATGTGGCTATGGTGACTATGTAATCTTTTGTTAGTGTGGCCTTGGCCCACTTGGTGAAATAATATGTGGCTGCTAGAATATACCTTCCACCTATGCATCATGATCTGGGAGTTATCAACCCAATAAAATCAATCACCCATTTCTCAGTTATTTTTTAGGAAAAAATTGGGATAAGGGTAATCTCATCTTGATGGTTAGGCTTCCTTATGCACTATCATATATCACATGCATTGGTGCAATTCTTTGTATCTTGAAATAAGATTAGCCACCACAAACCTGATTGTAGCACTTTTCATGTCATTACATCCCCAATGTAATGGCCTCTTACTATCCCCTTATTACCTCATGAAGGATGGAGTTACTTTCATGTTCCATAACACATTAGTGCAACACTCATCTCTACTTAGTTTATAAAATTCTTCACTAATGAGATGAAAAGGGGTAGTACAAACTACTAGTTGTTTCTTATCCTTATTTGTCATAGTCTAGGGTGTAACTCAAAACATTATAAAAGTGGTGATCCTTTAAAAATACTTAGCGATGGACTATAATATATAAATTTGTGCATCTATCATGTCATTCTCAATAGGCATCACTACATTTCTTGAATTGATGTGGGATAAATGGTATGATCCCAAGTTCTACTTTCTAGGATTAACAACAATAGAGAACTAGAAATCTTGGAATAGAACTATCTATCTACATATGTACCCATGTAAAATAGGATTGTTCATGAGGTACTTGAGTGCCTCATGATTAGTGAAAGATGAATAGGGTTACCAACAAATATTGTCTAAATTTTTTCAAGGCATAGACCATGACAAGTGTGTCACACTCTTTTGTTGTGTAATTTTGCTCTACTGAGGTCAAATTTTAGCTGGTGAAGGAGTTGGGATGATCTATTTTTCCTTTGCTAAGTTGTGCTGAGATTATGATAATCATAGAGCTTGAAGCATTGACATGGACATGAAAACATGTTGTCTAATTAGGGAACTTTAAGATAGGCGCACTAGCTAATCTAAGATTTAGGGTATCAAAGGCATCTTCTTGTACTTTTCCTTAGTAGAAAGGTCTATTCTCATGAAAAATATCTTCTAGTGGCACAAAAATATTTTCATAACTCCTTATAATTCTTTTTAAATATTCATAGTGGCAAAGAAAGGTACAAACACCTTTATATGTGGGAGGAGTTTGTAACTAAATGATGATGGTGATGTTTGTTGAATTGATGAGCAAATCATCCTTACAGATGATGTTCCTAAGTAGGGTTCTAAATGGTGTTGTGAAGATGCACTTTTTTAGTTTTAGGGATATCTAAAGCTACTTAAACCTCTCAAACATTAGGCACAAGTTTTCATAAGGATCCTTGACAAGGAAATACACCATCTAATCATTGAGATAGACTTATAGGAAATTGTAGATGAAGTCTGTGAACGTGGTGATTACCACTTTGGAGAACACAATTGATGCATTATTGAGTTCAAAAGGAATCACATTATAAGCAAAATAACTCCATTCAATTTTAAAGTTTGTTTTAGGCTTGTCCTCTTCCTTAATCTAAACTTGGTGGTAGCCATAGAACCCATCAGTGAAGGTGTATATCTCACATCCTAGAATTCCATCTAGGACTTCATCAATGAATAGATTTAAAAAGGGGTCATCGATGTAGTTAGTATTCAACATTTTATAGTCAATGCAAATGTGAAGTCACCCATCCTTCTTTATTCTTATTACCATTAGGCTCACCCACTTGGACTCCTTCATAGGGTAAATGACTCTTACATCTAACATTGTATTGATCTCTATTTTTACCTTGGAATGCAGGTTAGGATTCATCTTGTAGGGGAAATTTTTGAACAGTATTTCACCATCGACTAGCTTTATGCTCATCTTCCAAAGGCATGGGTGGTTTCCCTTCATATCTTGATAAGTTTTAGGGAACAAGTCTTGGAATTCCTTTAGGAGGTATATGATGTGTGCTAACGTAGTGTCAAACCAATAATTTCCTATAGTCTCCATCTTTGGCTCTCCTTCTATACTGATATCCAATTTGATTATCTTAAGTGGGGAGTGGTATGAATCATTCTTCTCTTGGTATGAGTCCTTGACTTGCTAAGTTCCCTCTATTGTCTCAACATGAATATAAGTGTGGTATTCTTCATTAGGAGTTCTATCATCTAGTTGGTGTATGAGATTTCTTCAATCATCATTTTCTAATAGTGATCTTTCCAAGTTTCATTAACTTCCTCATTCGAGTCACTATTGAGTGTTTACTACTCAAATAAGGTTAGGATTGTCAACCCTTTTTCTCTAAACATGTCTTTCAAGTGCTCCTTAAGGATGGTGATATCTTTAAACACTACCATCTGAATTACTTGCACTAGATCAACTAGTTCCAAGTTATATAAATAAAAGGAGAAGGCATGTGCAAACTTATCCTTAAGGGTATCATAATTGGTTATCTTTTAGTGTGTCTCATTAACCATGTAACATGCCTAGACCCATGTCTTTAGAGTCCTATAAAAGGCATGTAACCATAATTTCGTTAGGATAATCACACCATAGTCAGTCCTTGTCCCTTTGCATATGCACATATGCACCATGGGGTTAGAGTAGCCAAAGTACACTAAGATATCCAAGTTCTCATTACTCCTCATAAATTTAGTACACATGGCTGCCTTTACCTCTAGTCAAGTCAGTAAGTTAGACCTTTATGCTACCCACCAACATGTGGTAGTGCTCCCTAAGGTGTACACAAGTGTTCCCATTTTGTCTACCTATTTGGGGATGCACATTTTTATTTCATTGACATACATTTCCACTGGGTTTCTCCTTTTGAATTTTTTGAGCACTACAAGCTTGCCTTTTCTTAGGTGGAGTACCCTCTTTCCTTTCTTCTCCTAGTATGGGACCCATCATTTTAGAATGTGATAAATTTGGACCCAACCAATCTTCACAAGCTTTGGTTCTTTTACACACACCAAAAAACATCTATAACTAGTGGTCTCATAAGCCTCTTCAACCCATTGATCACAAGCAACATCAGTAGTGTCTGAGGCTAACTACCCATCCTCCCAGGAAAGCACTTCCTGATCATAAGGATGGAGATTTTTGATGCCTTATACTAGGATGATATAAATATGGTTGATCTCATCCACCAGATCACTACTCTTCACATAGGGGGTCCTTGGTCACTTGAAAGGGGGATTATTTCCTTTTCCTTGCCATTTTTAAAGGTCATGTATAACATATTGAAGCACATATTTGCATTATTGGTGTAGTACCAAGGCCTTCCTAGAAGTTTTAGGTAGTTATCTTATTAAATCAACTTGATAACCTCAAAGTTATCATGGAATTTGGTGCCCATAATATCTACAATATAACCCTATAAACTTTTGATCAATTGCACTTAGGTCTTGTTAGTCATGAAAAGTACATGGGGAGAAGGTCTCAAGGCTAGCTTGCCCATCTTCTCTCATGTGTTCTTGGTCAAGATATTGACCTCTACACTAGTGTTGATAATCACCTTAAAAACAAACCATCCATCAAAGGTGGCAATTATGAGTAGCTCTTGGTCATACCATATGTTTTAAGTATGCCTTACTTCATGTTCCTACTCCATATATGGCACAACAAATTCAATTGTTTGGGTTTCAATAACTTTACTTGGATTTTTCCTTGCATGATTTAAGAGCAAAACTTTTAGTAAGGGAAGCATCCATCCATTTATGGGAGGTGTAAGATCTCTATCAACTCTTGTGTTTCATCCTCTTAGCTATCTTTGTTTTTGCATGAGGTTATATATTATGCCTCTAGATCTCTGGCCAACTAGGGTACTCCATATAAAATTTTTATTACACTCATAGCTTGTTATAAGACATATTTTTGATGCATAACATCAAGGTAGGGTACAATTTTTGGCTCAAGATATACCATTTGCTTGATGTAACTTAGTTCACCATATTCTAGGCATAGCTCTTGTGTTGGTGTAGTTGGTAGCTAAGTGGTGAAGCCACCCCATGTCATTTCTTACACCTGTATTGGCCTTATACATGTTAGTTATGCCTTTAGATCCTAGTTTATATCTTTAGGATAGTGCTTGGTCATCCTTGTGCCCCTATCAGTACCCATTTTGCATTGGGTTAAAAGTTTATACAAGTTAAGGCACTCCTCAACTACATGCGGTCCTCAACAATACCCACATGTTAGATGCATAGAGCATTCATGCTAATAGTACTTAGTTGACCTGTACTTATAGCATGATCATAGTGGGAATCTACCTACATCACATCCTCCACATTTCCCTATGGTATCTCTTTGGTTTCCATAGCCAACATTCTATTATCCATAACCCTTATTTCCTTACTTTATTACCCTATGGATGTTATAGTCACCTATTATGTACCTCTCTCCATGTTCTAGTGCATTTCATCAATTACTTAGTAGTCAACTATGTTTTGTGTGTAGGCATTGCACAACTTATAGTAGATGGTTATGCTAACTTGATTAGTGAATTTAAATAAGGGGTAGTTATAGACATCATGCACTTTTTGATAAAATTCATAGCTAAGAAGTAGTGTGCACAAATTCCTTAGAGGGTAGTTTTTCTATTATGACCCTCCATTTTATAATTATTATACCCAACCCACTTCAAGCATCTTACGATGAAGTAGCTATCAACTTCTATAGTTTAGAGGCCATAGATGTAATTTTCACCTCCATAAATGGGCTAATTCATATATTGGTGTTCCCAACTGCCTCTACCTTGAGTGTGGCTTTAAGTTCTTCTTGAAGGTTTGTTAATATTTTCATGGATGGCACCTTTGTAAAAGGAACTATACATCCTCTAATGAACTATTGAACATAATGGGAGGGGTGACTATCATATGGGAGCTTGGAAAGGAGTGTCTTGAATCTAGAGTCAAATAAGTGCACACTCTATGATAATCCATAGTTGATCTCCTTGAGCATGGTGATGCTCTATTGCTCAAACTTAGGTATATTGATATCCTTTAGGAAGGCCCCCTTCACGGTGTCATACTACACCATAACCTAGTTAGGATCAAACTTATTATACCAAGAATGGCCATGATCAATTAAAGTTATCACAAATTGGGTTGTCCTATACTTAGACTGGGTTATTCCCCAAGTGTGCCATTGTAACTCATACTTGAGCACATACTCTATGGCATTATCCATGCCTTGATACACTAGTAGGCACATGGCCATCTCATAAAAAATCTAGGGCTAAGGATCAACTAGTGCCTAAGGTGCTTGTCTTCTTAGTGATTATCTTACAATTGGTCTTCCAAGGCCTCCAATCATTAGGCCAAGCATTGGTTTTGTGGTTCTTATTGGTGTCATATAATATGATTATGTTATACTATTGAATATTGGTGTAGGGCCATCTCTTAGGGGCTATTACCCAAGTCACACCACTAACATTAGTTGAATTAGGGTCCTTGCACTCATATTCTATCTAGTCAAGATAACACCTTAAGGTCTAGAGGTATCTTCACTTACCTCTTTATATAACATAATTTGTTCAACCACAAAGTTTGGTCCAAATTTGTAAAACAATTAAAGTCTACATTGACAATGAGGTCAGCTGTCAATATTTTATTTTCCTTCAGGGAATTTGGCACATGATCTGACACTACATGTTCAAATGGGGTAGGTACATCTTGCACATCTCCAATTTTTAAGTTTTGAAGAGACCTCGATCATTTACCCATCAACTATGGACTATATTCCATGGATTTAAGGACTTCTTCCTCTAGGCATGGTTGTCATTCAAGAGATCCTTCTCTATGCCCTTCGATCTCACTATGGGTCCTCTAAGCACTTCTAGGTTTAATATCTTCTATCATTTCATGCCTCCTCTTATTATAAGCCTCTCTCTTAAGCTCTTAGTTTTCAATTTGCTCATCTCCTTTCATTATAACTCACTTGCATGTCCCCTTCTTTCTCATTACAATGTTCATATGTGAGAGGACTTTAGCCTTCCATCCTCACTATTTAAAAGTCATAATCTACCATAAAATTCTTGATTTTAGTGTCAATTTATTTCAAAAATGTGCCTATAGGCTCACATAATAACTTGTACTCTACTTCTTTAGGGCAAGATTACATTGATACCATAAAATTGAGCATATAGTTATTTAAAACCCATTGCCACCTTTTATTTTTGGCTCTAGTTTAGGTGGTATCTAGGTTCTTAAGCCTCTTTAGGCACTCTCTCATCCACTTGAGGTTCTATCCATAGCTTTGGATTATATGGGTTTCATAAGCATCTAACTAGTGATACATTTGCTCTAGTAGTTCACAAAAGAAAACCTCACATAGGGCATTATTCAAGTGGTTTTAGAACCACTTCTTTGGGTTATACCCTCTACAAGTTAGATGCCTTAGTGAAAATTTGTCTTCCACTCATTCCATCTAGCACTTAATGTTATTAAGGGAGAGTTGGAGCATTGTCCTAGTACACCATTACAGTAATAAAATTCAACAGTCCTAATAACAAAACCAAAATGTTGTAGAAAATTAGGCTTTTTAGTCATGGGCCTAGTCACATGCTTACCTAGTTGTCTAGGTCATATTTAGGCTTTTTATAGAATGGTACAAGCCATGACTAGTCCTATAGTGCTCAAAATTTAGCACTCAACTATGTTAGCATCAATATACATAAGGTACAATCCTTATGTTCTCACCTAAAGCATAGTCGAGAAGTGATTGAAGTCTATGTTGGGCTAGTTGTACCATGGCATAACTCTATTATTCAAGGGCTTTAGTTAGTGAAATGTTGTTTTTGCATTCATGGGCACAAACCTTGGGTTTCATAGGCTCAATTACATTCAGAATCTTGAGGGCCAATGGGATATTTGGTTAGGGGACTTAGGCATATACTTTCACTTAGGCATAGGTATCATTTAGAGTGTAGGGTCTTAACCATAATTAACACATTTCCTATCATAGGCATAGGTTTCATTGACAACTATAGGTCTACCATAAACAAGTCAATTTAAAAACTTGTGAGAGCTTAATATACATTCAATAAAATAAAGCATGCAATCAATAAACATTCAAATAGTGATCTTTATTAATGAAGTTCAACAAAAATTCAATCATAGTCCATATAAACTACGTAAGTGATCAACATAAATTTCAAAGTCCCAAGCTCATACGTGAGCTTAGACATTATAAATGGGAGTGTCAAAAATCATCCCAACTTAAGTTTTAACACAAATGAAAACTATCTAGCAGTAATTCATTAGAGCTTCACTACTCCCATTCACCTCCCTTGTCAACTAAACTTGGTTTCTTTTTATAGGCTTTAGAGCATCCTAATATCATCAAGAATGGAACATGATAACTACTAAGCTAGCACTAGAGGTACACATCCCACTGCCTCCACTACACAAATCTTTAATGACCCATCATTGTCCCATGTGCCCATTTCCTAATGCTACTTGATTAAAAAGGAATTACATTTCTTCAATGGCCTATCATTGTCCCATGCACCCATTTACCAATGCTACTTGATTTAAATTGATTCACATATCTTAAATGGCCTATCACTATCCCATGCACCTACTTACCAATGTTGCTTGATTTAATAGGGAGTTATTAGCTACCAGCTAGCTGGTGGTGCTAGAAGACAAAACAATAATCATCTCTATGATTGCCTCACACCTAGGTGTTTAATAAGTTGCCATGGATACACTACTTAGCTCAAAAAGGGGCCCAACATCTTCCTTTGGCAAAATTAAGAAACATTATTTGATGTGGATAGATCTTATACAGCCTTCAATTGGAGTATCTCATTATCAACCTTGGTAATTTTATGAGATCTACTATAGGTAGATTCAAGATATTCATAATAACTTATTAGTTATCTATTTTCTATATACTTGGGTACCATATCAGGCCTCATTATTGAGACCTAATTCTCTATCCCACCTAATCTATGCTTAATGGGGTGTTGGTGTAGACTTTTTTCCCACTGGGTTTTATCTACATGTGTCATTAGCTTGCTTAGGTTAGTTAAGTCATTGATGAAATATTTTCCACATTCATTATAATGTGGGGTCTCTATATCTATCTCTCTATGGTTTTTTACCCTTACTCTAATATTATTATGGACATTATTTTAGTGAATGTTTCATGCCTTTCTTCTGACAAGTTCATCTTAGTGGCATTACATCCAATTCTTGAGCATGATCTTTCTAGACCTATGCCACATTTTAATTCCATTATTGAATGGGTATGACTTCATTACACACATCATGTTCTACCTTTGTCAAATAAAATATATAGTGTTTGATGTGGATGTATCTTCTACAAATTTTATATAGAGGATCTCATCATTGACCCTAATAATTTTTTTAGCTTTACTATAGGCATATTCAACATCTTCTATGGCAACTTCTTAGTTATCTATTTTTTATGTACTTGGGCACCACATCATGCCTCATTACTAAGATCCAATATCTATCCCACTTAAGTTATGCTTAATGGGGGGTGTTGGTGTATACTTTTGTCCCACTTGTTTTTGTCTACACATGTCATTAGCTTTCTTATTGTAGTTAGGTCATTGTGGAGCTATTATCCAACATTCATTACAATGTGGGGATCTATATCTATCTATCCTATATATATGTACCTCTAACTTTGTATTTATCATCTAGAACTAATGAGGAATATAATTTATGCATTTTTAATTTTTATGATGTCTCTCTCACCTACTCCATACTATTTTCATGCATTTGATCTTGTTGAGAGGTCTTGAATAAATCACAGATGAGAACCAATGGGACAAAGTAGATCATGACATCCTATATTAAATCCAATATGATATAGAGTCCTAAAATAGTGACTAAAACTCAATGAAAAAATAATATAAACCATTTATTCAACTAACCTAAAATACATTCATACTTCACCATATTACAAAGAAACAGGCAAAATGAATAAGATGAAACTTAAAAACAACTAGGCAATCTAAAAACTTCCTAAGTTATTTTTACCTAAAAATTAAAAATTTAAAGCATTTATAATAGGATTAAATCATTTAATATTCTTGGACTTAATCAAAATCAACATTATATCTCAAATGGAAAGCATTCTAGTCCTAATAGTCTTTGATAGGCTTTGACAAGCAAACTAGTTGTCAAATTTAGGCTCTAAAGTGTTGACAAGAATTCTAACACATAGTCTCATTAGCAGATCATGTCAAGTGTTAACCCTTTGCTCGTCTAGGACTCAAATGGGGTACTGAGTAGACATATTTATCTTATATCCCTAGTGAGGTGAGATTTATGCACTTGTCAAGATATTACTCACCTAAGATCTTGTCAAAGGCTTGGAAACATAAGGACTCTTCTTAGTGAGAGGTGAGACTAGATTTTGTAATGTGGTGGCATCCATGGAATTCAAGAGTTGGGATATATATTTGAAGCGCATGATATATCTTTGGTCCATGATGAACTAGAATTACACCACATGGTGTGATCTTATGTACCTAGAGATTCTTTGGTCTGGGATCATAGAATTATAAACCATGATGAAGTTTGGAGCTTGGATCTTGAAATATATCAAGATCTCACTCATCTAAAAGTTTGGAGACCTAAAATAGAAGCTAAGAGGACCCAAAGAATTAAGGTGATATGATGGAAACACATGATAACACCTCACTTCTTTGAGGCTCTGTTTGAAAACCATAAATTGACTAAGTCCCCAAATCTCACAAGGAAGCAAGTGAGTGACAAGTGGCATCACCTCACTCTTCTGATCTTGGGGGGAAATTAGTGACCATTAGTCTACAAAAAACATAATATCCTTTAGAATTTGAATATGCTTTTTTTTACAAAAATAGCTATCATAAACTAAAGTAAAGATAAATATGAATATTAATAAGTCTACAAATAAATATAGTCATTTTATATAACTTAAAGCTAAATCTACATTAATTCTAAACTGACCAATCAAAGGCACGAAATTAGAAAAAAAAAAAAAAAAAAGAAAAAAAAAACATAGTCACTTTTACATGAAAAAAATCAAATATAGGCCCAAACCTATGAATGAAACAACCTCAATCATTGAAACTAATTTAGCCTAAAGCTCATAAAGTGACTAAGAATAAAATCAAAACAATGTAAATTCTGATCCATCTAATCTTGGAAAAAATCAATATTAGACCAAATTTCTACAAGAAAGGTCATAAAAACTCTTAATCAGTTAGATAACTTGCACAAATCTAAGGCAAAATGGCCTCAAGAAAGGAAATTTTAGTGCATTTCAAAACATGTATCAAGATATATTGGAATGATTAGATTCATGCAAATTCATATATTTATATCAATATATCCTTAAATTCAATCATACTTATAGTAATAACATAAGATATACATATGTGTTTCATACTTTGTAAGAATTTTAAAGCAATCTTAATTAGGATGATTGCATCATACCCTGAAGACTCTTTTCAATCAGATCAAAAAATGCCATAGGCCTAAGGAACAAACTTGGTTAAATTATAAGACTATGCTCTAAAGCAAAAATAGGCAAAAATAGGTTCCATGATATCATGATGAAATTAAGGTGTGTTTTGCAAGCAACAAAAAATGGTGACTCTATTGGAAAATACTTGTGATTATATTAAAACAAATAAAATTTTAGTGAACCCAAAATTTATAGACAAAACAAAGCATGGAACCTAAATAAATTCAATAAAGGAAAATATGGGAGAAGATAACTAACCAAATCCAATTTCATCACTAGCCCAATGTGTGAAATTAGGTTAATTTACCATTTCATAAGACCATCAAGGATTAGCTATTATGGATCCAACTATTAGGCTAGTGAATCCTACCTTGAAGATGTTTGTCTAGAGATTGATCTATTACCAGTCAAACATCCATAGGTCTAATAGAGTTTCCTTTTATCCCACTTAAGGCCTTGATCTACTATTTTTTGGGAGTCCATAACCCCAATAGAGGTTTATTGAATCACCTATAACTAATTCTTTCTAAAATTGATTTTGTTTTCTATTTTTTATTTTTCTTTTCTCCTTTCTCTTGATTTGTACTATCTCAATTTTGGGGTAGGAACTACTACAGTAGAAAAAAGTCATAACTATATATTTTTCACCCTAGGTCTTCACCATAGTAGGTTCACCAAAACATATGTATAAATAATTTAATATGTGAAATTTGTTCTTAGTTTCAATTAAATACTTTCATTACTTGGCTAGTTTTAACCAAACAAGAATAAGTCTAGTACACATACATCAATTAAAGCTTATAAAAATTGAATAAAAAACATGATCTAATGCCATAAAATAGTCAAGGAATACTCTACACCAAAACAACATCTAAAACATTTATTTACAAACCTTTCATTCATCATTTTCTATTGATTAATGTATAAATCACAACACAAAATAGATATTTCAGACCTAAAATAAAAATAATGAAGCCAAATTGATAAGGAAAAAGAAATAAAATTAGGAAAGAATATCACACCACCAACAAAGAAAAAAAGAAGTGATGAAGGGAAAGCAAGAAATCAAAAGGAAATTATTCATAGGATCACCCCAATACAACTCAAGCTTGGAAGTAATGCTTGAGAAATTATCCATTGACAAGAAATAGAACATCCTCACTAGTTAGACACCTTAGGCAAAAAGCATTTTCACCTAATATTTTATAAATTTTATATGGACCCAACCATAGGGAATCAAACTCTCTATGTTGTCCCTTCTTTTTATTAGCCTTATCCCAAATAAGGACTAGATCAAAGATACAAAAGGCTTTGATCTTATATCACTTTTTAAATCAATTTTTGACAACATCTTGATGTCTACTAAAATGTAAGAAGGTTGCATTCCATATTTATTCTAATTGCATCAAGTTTAATATGTGATATTTTATCTTGTTATTAGTTTATAAGTAATCCTTCACGAATTCAAAGGTAGAGATTCTAAGGTTGATAGGAAAAATAAGATTTTGGCCACACATTAGATGATATGAGGAAGTACTTATAGAAGGCTTAATTATGATCCTATCAGACCATAGTGCAAAATTTAAAAAACTATTCTATTCTCTAGGGTTCCTCTACAATATTTTATTAATTAGATCAAACAAGTTCTTATTTGTTAACTTAGCAGGCCCATTACTTTGTGGATAATAATTAAATTAAAACTTAAAGATTAAATGATTATTATAGGCTCACTTGGTAAATTATAGTGAAGAGAATGTAGGGCCATTGTCACATATAAGAATAAATTTCATACCAAACCTAGCGATAATTTAGTCCTCAAGGAAGTTTATCACTAATTCAGTCATGTAATTATTAAATGCTTTGGCTTCAATCTAGCATGTGAAATAGTCAATTTTTGTAAGGATAAATTTATGGCTAGTTAAGGAATTGTCATTGATAGTTACCATAAAGTTGATTCCCCTCTTTGAAAATGATTGGCTCTTAACAATTGACTATAATGGTATGGTTGGAATGTGTTCTCTATGCACAACCACTTTGCATGTATGGTATCTTCTCACATGAGGATGTGCATCCCTACAAAAATGTGGCTAGTAATAACCTACTCTGAGTAGCTAATGAGATGTGGCACTTCATGAACTATGAACAATTCCATACTTCTTGTTGACTATTCTAGTCACCCATGGTCTCTTGACACTCGAAATTCTTTGAGAGGGTCATTATTTTCCAAGAAAAGCTAATTATGAATTAATAAATACCTTCAAAATGACTATTTTGGCCTAGATATGAATATTCTAAGGAATTATTTAGTTTTCCTAAGTAGTTTATTTCTTCATTGATGGTCTATTAAGAATTTTGAGGTCATTGGTGGGTATTAGCCTTGTATGAGGTCTACTTTCATTATTTTAAATGTGAATGTGTATCAAGAGTCCTATATGAGGTCTATTAATCTTGTAAAATCTCATTTTAGTGTCTAAAATCACTCAAAATACCTCTCAATGTAAAATCTCATTAGAAGTCCTAATAGGTTAGTCCTAAGGTCACGATGCTTAATGAATGCCTATTTGAGGATTATAAAAATGAAATAATTTTCGAGGTAAAGATGCATAAAAAGAGTCTAAATTCATTTTATAATACCAAATTAGCCTTGTAGAGGAATTTCTCATTACTTTCTAATGTAAGATGAAGCAAAAAATGTCTTAAGAGCAATCATAAGGTCATAAATACAAAAAAATTCCTAAAAGTGCTTATGATTTCATAAAAGGGGTCAATATGTCTCACTTCTGTCATTAAATTCATTTTGGGAGGGTGAAACATTTTTAAGGTTACATAAAGTCATTTTCAATTTTGAAAACTACATATAAGTTCTCAAGTTTGTACAACTTATCAAAGAGTGCATTTGACGTGGTGATTTTCCCCCCATGTTTGACATTAATAGACTCCTCATCTCCCAATGTGGAAGAGTGCATCATACTATTATCATGTTTTTACCTATCTTAAAGGTTGTATTCAAGGTATTTTTTATTGTTTGGAGAGATTGGCATCATGTTTGAAGAACTTAGAGGTTTCAAGCATAAGACAAAGAAAGTTACAAATTTTGATAATATTGTCATTGTTTTCAATATTGTAAGATCAAAACATAAATCCTACAAACCTTAAACTTGATTCCAAAATGTTTCTCATGGTGTTATTAACATATTCCATTTCTATCATGCTCCAAATATCATTTAAACAAGCCATTGACATAGAGTGAATAGGGTTTTGTGCTTATTTCAATCTAATGTTGCAAGGTTATAATGAGTTTTTAGGGTATTCCATGGATTAATATGCATAACAGGGTTTGAGTAATGTAATAAGATCATCCTTAGTCAAATATATACCCTCAAATGAATAAAAATGAATTAAAAAAGTAAGAACTTCTCCAAAAATTATTTTTCAGGATTATTTGTCAGAAACCATGCCATCTATCATGACCTAATCTTTTTCTACATGTACATGGTCTAATACAAGTCTTGGATGGGCTTGTAAGCATCCTATGTCACATATTCATTATATTTAGATGCCTTCATGATCAATAAACCATGTGTATTCATTCCATAGGCCTATAGATCCAAGTGTATGAATATTATAAGGGTTTCTTACAAATAATCATGTGTTATCTTCATTATGATAATGCCTAGGTTTATAAAATGGATACATAATGTTTAGAGGTTTAAAATTCTTCCATAAATGTTGTTTATACAATGGAAAAATAAATAATCATGCCATTTTTCCAAGAAGATAACAAGCATTCTAAAACTTTTCTTAAACCTTAAAGCCTGTAAATGCACTTTTTGATGTTTTAAGCTTGTTTAAATAGGAAATATATGTAGACACCTAAAACTAGCCACCGATAACCTCCAACTAGGATTTTGACCAATTTCTACCAAAAATGCACAATTTGGCCTAAAAACACTAAAGCACATTAACATATTTGAAACTAACATATTCAAATGCTAATTTTGGCTAGGGTATCCTTAAATGAGGTAATACAATTTATGGGCCAGCTACCTTTGATCAGATCATTCCAAGTCAAAATGCCAAATTTAAACCTCGATGATCTGAATTGCTCTTTCCTATAAATATTTTGCATAAGATGCATACATTTGTTATTTGTTGCTTACAACATCTTGAATGGAAAAATGGATCCAACACATTTGACATTGACTTTCAATTTCAATCCAATCAAATTTTAGACCAATAACAAGGTATTCTGATCAATTTGAGCAATTTATGCACAAAGTTCTTAAACATGCTTAAGAGCTAATTAAACCAAATCAAGTCCTAATTAATAATTACATGAAAAATTGTTGAATAATTTGTTTTAGAAATGAATATTGAATATCTACATCATCAGGTGACCTCATTTCTTGGGAAGACATCCCTAGGCCATAAATTCCACAAATATTAGGATTCATGCCTCCCATGCCTCTCATCAAATCCCTCCATGACTCTTGATTTCTCCTCTATCACAAATATTGATGAGCCTATTTATCAATTTTAATTTCAAAATTTCATTAATCCTTAACCACACATCTCAATCTTATAATGGATGGTTCAAGTTGATTCTAGACATTCTTAAAAATGTATAAATAGAGAGGCCATGAACATCATTTTTAAGACATGATTATGCAAATTTATAATGCAAAAATGATTCCAAAATCCATTACAATTAGTGTTACCATGCCAAATCTATTCCACTCCAAGCCAAGCCAAAGCCAAAGGTGCCATGGAAAAGAGGAGATAGCTAAGCCTCCTTTGATGAAGACTTCATGAGCACAAACTAAGTAAGCCACTACAACAAGCATTTTGGAGCATCCAAGGAAATTAAAAGAGGGTTTATTTTGAATTTTAGTTGTGTGTTTTATTCATGTTTGTTAACTAAGCTCTCCCTAGTGTCTAGGCCTAGAGATGTTATGCTAGTTAGTGTGTTTTTTTTCCTTTTATTTTCATTTTGAAACTAACACCTTACTAACCATCCTCTCTTGAGTCAAATTCCTAGATCACGTATGACATGCTTGGTGGGACAAGACATATCCCTCACATGAAGAAGATAATTTTGTACCTTTAAAATCTAGATTTGGATTATTAAAACTCTTATAAATTAATTTTCTGACTTTATTTTTCCATTTTTCTTTGTCATATGTTTACACAATAATTGACATTGGTTGATAAAACCATCATCATTTGGATAGCCATCATTGATCACTATTGGTATAACTAATTTCAGTTAGATTACCATCATTGATTATAAGTATAACCATCATCAGTTATATAACAGATGTCGGACTATGTTTTTTAAAACATAAAATTGAGAGATCTTTTTTTTAAGTTCATTATTTCAAACCCAAAATACCTTCAAGGCTAAAGGACATGTTAACATTTTTTTTAGAGGGCCAAGCTTGTAATTTGTTAAAAACATGTTTAGATCACCTTTTGCATGCTTAAAAATGAATTATGAACATTATTTTGGTGTTTAAAGTAACATTTAAGGTGCTTAAATAAGTGTTTTTAGCATTAACTTTCAAAGTTACAACTAATACCAAGGGTTCAAATGAACACCACCTCATTTTAATTTTGGCTTAAAAATGAACTTATCTTTCCAATATTTTTGTCTTCAATATTTTTTTGATCTAATTTCTATTTGGCAAGAAGAGGGATGTTACATGTATGCTCTTTTATTTGTCCCCTTTAGGGAACCCTTGGAATCAAAAGTGTCATTCCTATTGCAAGTAGCCTAGTCCAAGGATTAGAAATAATGTCATCTAAATCACTCCCCAAAAACTCATCAAAGTTTGGGTGACCTTGAAAATGACCCTAAAGTCTTTCTATTTTAGTCTTTTATTTTCATGCAAACTTGGCTTGCGAGGGGGGATGTCATTACCTCCCGTAAGTTCTTTAGGGAAGCTTTAACCTAAGTTTTCATCTCTTGGCATTGACTTCACTTACTCCTTTAGAGTTACACATGGGACATATCTAAATTTGGACATCATACTACATTAAGAAAATAGTAGGATATAGTGGTTGTAAAAAAGACTAGACCTTTTTATAACTAGCCAATGCCATGGTCACCCAATTTTCTTACATTGTTTAACGTGAAATTCATTATGAAATTGATTCCCCTAAAAACATTTAAAATATTAATAGTTTATTCAATCCCACATTGCCATACCCTTGCTAGGATTTGGATGATTATACTTAGTGTATTTTGGTCATTTTATCTTGGTATGTTTTTAGACTAAAAATTGTTTGTTTATTCATAAGCCATGTCAAAACAATGTATTTGAGTTGAGGAGGATAGTGTTATGCTACCCAAATCATGTCAAACCATTTGTTCCTTTAATTGTTTTTAAGCATAACATAGACCACATCATTTGAGTATGCTTATGCCATTACGCTGCTCAATTTATTTCAAGACTAGTTTACCTTATATCAAAAACCATTTGTTTCAAACCATGTCACATATAGCATTTGGACCTTTGTCTTGTGCCATCATGTTATCCAATCTTGTCTAGCTTGTTTAGTCAAATAGTAATTTTTAATAGTGACTTTTCAATTAGCCTTATCAAGTTTGGATTGAAACATGGATTGATTTATATTTAGGCCTTAATTTATGGGGTTGATACATAGATATTTCTCTTTTGGGTTACATAAATCTAGTTAATCAATTACCCAAATTTGAAAAATATTGATGGTTTGTTTTTTTAGCACCTATCCTCATCATTGTTCATGCCTTTATTTGGGAAAACATAGTCTTTCTTCAAAGATCCTTTCATCTTATGCCTTATGCCAACTGCTCATGTTTATGTTTAATTCCATGTTCTGGGTCTATGTCAAAGTTGTTTCCAAACTTGTTAGATTAAATCAAATCACATCAGCCTTTGTTTCAAGTTTAACTTTTGATGCCATTTGGACAAAAGTCCTAACATATGCCTATTTTTTTAGCCTAGCTTTTGACTCTGCATTTAGACAAAAGACTTAGTGACTCAACTTTTCCCTTTCCTAGTTTAGACCTTGTTTGGAACACTTTGACCTAGACCTTTGGCATGCCAATTTTTGGTAAGACACTTGACCTTTTATGCGAATGACATTTAACATTAGACATTTGATGTTAGGTTTTTTTGTGCCAAGTCTTAGCACAAATCATTTTGGAGATACAGGTCCACTTTCAAACCACATTGGAGATATGGCTCCACCTTTTAACCAAGTTAGACCAAGCTTAAACCATTTGTCCTTTGGATATAGTTTTTTTAGAGTTTGTAGAACTCTAAGCCTTTTTGTTTTAGATCTTCATCATTTACATGGATGTGTCTTTCTATACTTACAATGGAGTCACATACAATCCAACTTATGATATAATGGCTATATAAAATCCCACTAGGAACCCCTATAGAAAAAAAAATTCTAAGGAGTTTTATTATTCTCCCTATAATAATTCATATGGGGAATGTAGTCAAAATCCACAAAATCCAAATCGAGACCTTGATTGGAATGAAGAGGCTTGTGAGGACTTTTAAGACAAAACTATAGATTATTTTTTTGGGATATGAATCCATACCCTCTTTGCAATAATCAGTACATGAAACATAGTCAACAACCAGTTTATGAGCCAACTCACAACTAGGATGATATGGTTTATGAGGATGACTTGGATGCTTTGGCTGATGTAAACAATCAATTTCTATGATGTCATTTTTTATCCAATCATTTAATACTCCTAACACTTATTTAGATTATATGAGCTATCTATCTCTATAATATCCAAGGATTACCATTACCATTCTTATACCTAGTCCTTTAGCTTGTGTGAGCAACCAGGCTCCACAACACCCCTTTATAATTATAGGACTTAGTCCTTTGGCTTGTGTGAGTAATCAATTTCCACACCACCCTATCATTACCATTTCAAGACTTCATCCTTTGGCTCATGTGAGAAATCATGATCCCCAATGTCCTACCATTATCCAACCATAGGTTATTCCTCATCTAATACCAATCCCATCCAAACTTCAACCCATCCAATCATTCAAAGACCAAGATATCTTTAAAAATAATATTTTACAACTCATTAGAAACCAAGGCCAAGAGAACCAATCAATCTAAGATGTTTCTATTGAATCAACCATTTTTGATAAGTTAACCTATGATAAATTGCCTATTGACCCTATACTAGTTGTCAAGGAGTTTCACTCTGATGAGCCAGTCTTTATTGAGTCACTTCTTAATTATTAGAAACACCTTTGGGAAAATAATTACCTTAACCATGTGCTTATTTTTCAAGAGCTTCCTATTGAAAATATAGTCTCTAAGGAGTTGTCTCTTGACCTATTTCTCATCCTAGAAGAGTCTCACTTTGACAAACCAATTTTTATGGAGCTCATTATGCCATCATAGGTCATTAATTATACAAAACCAAATATCAACAAGACATAATTATAATAGAGTACCCATCAAATGAAGAATCAAATTTAGATTTAGGTTCTATTCTTGAACTAACATCAGATTTAGCATCAAAATCAACATCAATCTCAACATTGGATTAAGAGTCCATTGAGTCAAAATCATAAGAAGAAGAGGAATATATTTATGTTTGTTAAAAATTTGTTATGCATGCCTTACAGACCAATTTTAATACATTTGTGATCCTTATATAGTTTTTGAGAATGAGCACCTTATCTTTGACACAAGTTATCCTAGTATCTTCTATAAAGATTGTGTAGCCTTTCCCCATTCCATAGGCCATTACCATCAACCAAAATAGCCATATCATTAACATTCCATCTCCCACAAGTATCGATTAAGATTGATATAATCACACTTTTTTGAACTACATCCATGGTGATATAGCAGTTGAAGAAGAGAAAGGAGGCCAAGACAACATTCATGTAATAGAAGAACACTCTCCTAGTGAAACCTTTTTGAAGGCGCTAGGGGACAATCAAAGTCAGAACTCAACATCTTCTAGTGAAACATTTTTGGAAGTGATAGAAGATAATAAAATTAAAAAGTCAAGATTCCTTATTGAAACCTTCTCAAAGGCACTTTAGGACAATCAAGACAACTTCATTGGTGAAAACCTCATTGAGGCACCAATAGCTGAGCATAAAAGTTCTTCACTACTTGATGAAGAAAAAGTCATAGATTAAATCAAAATAGCTTCTTATCTATAGCCTAATTATATGATAGCTATTCTTAGGCCCAAACAATAACAAAATTTGATGGTCTTATCAAGAGAACAATTGTTTATCCCCACTACAACCAAAATTATGTTGAATCTAGAATCAACAACATTACATGTGACTAAAAGTCATGATCTTCATTTATTTCCCCACCATTATACATTCCATTATCATTGACCACTCCATTTCACAATCAAACCTACCATCCATTATTTTTCATTATTTACCATCCATGGCCACACTTTTCTTTGTAGAGGCTACAAAGATACCTTATCTTAGCACTTGATAGAATCAGAATCAATGACCAATGAAGATCATAAAATCATTCTTGACAATCAAATTTATAGCCAATTCTTGTTAGAGTAGTTATTTAGACAAGGTGTGGGCTAGAAATTAACATGATCAAGTATTTTGTTTATATCATTTATTGATTAGGATGTGCATCTCCCCATTAATAGGAATAAATAAAATAAAAAACCACACCCAGGCCAACAACATGTAATATACCATTTCACATTGTCATGCTATTGACATTGTTACATATCTATTTGCCATTGATGATATTATTGTTATTCCCCCTATCACTTGGGGGAAAACCCTCTTACCATTTTATCCATCTTATCATTCCATTCTTATATAAACCAATGCCTATTTTTACTCATCATACCCAATCCTATTTTGATCTTGGTTACTTTGGTTCTTCCTACACTTTTGTGGGAGGATTCTGATCAAGTTTCAATAATCAATCCAATCTTTGTTTATAATGACAGTCTATGAAAGTAGTGTGATAGTTTATCTAGAAATATATCTTTCATTTTTCATCCTATATCAAGTTTGTTTATGTGAGCCTAATTATAACTACTTATGGGAAAATCAATGTCTCACCAATCTTGCTACTAATTATAACCACTTATGGGTAAATTAGTATCATTGACATATGTTGTTGTATCCTAGTTATAACCACCTATGGGAAAACAAGGGGAAACACTTGTTTACCATTAATTTTTGTATCACCTTACCATCATTGATTTCATTTCACTTGCCATTTGCTAAATTTGAGAACTTGTTGGGACCTAGTTAGTTTTTCCTTGCCTTTTGTGTGGATGAAATTACTATGACTTGAGATCATTTTGAGACTATGTGGATCATTCTCAATTAATTTTGAGGTCATCTCAGTCCCTCTTTTCATATGCTCTCATTGTTTTGTAAGCAACCTAAGCCGAACACTCTCACCATTTTGTGAGTAGGTATCTTGTCATTCTCTAACAATTTAAGATACCTCAAAATTCTAAAAACATTCATAACATTTCAAAAATCTAAAAATATTTGTCCTATCTTATCCTATTCAATTATCCTCTATCCACCTTACTAGGGCATGGTCATTGTTAGGATACTTTATTTCGCTTTTTGTTTTTAGGCTTTTTGTTTATTTATTTCAAGTTATTTGTTTATTTTTTATTTTTTTGTTTTTTTGTTTGCTTGCTTGCTTGCCTATTTGTTTTCTTTCAACACTATTAACTTGACTTAGTCTATATGCATTCATTGGGTAATTCTTTGAGCACATTATTCTTGAGTCTATCCATATTCATACATCAACATTTTCATCATGGTTTTTATCATAAGTGCATCATTTTTAAGTGTTTATTGGATTATGAGTTAATCTTTATACATATTTTGACCAAGTCTTCATGGTGTTCTATCATTAAGCCTACCATCACATGCTACAACAAAAATTAACTTTATAAAGGTTTAAAATAAATCGAGATACAAAAGTTTCTCCTTAGCACCTTTGCAAATCTTTCCATCTCATCCTTGATCAAATCAACCCAATGACCATTCTAGTTGTATCATTAATAATAAGGATGAACATCTCCTCATTGGTAGGTATAATTGAATCATTTTTAATGATCAATATTATTCCTCTATGCATCTCTTTCATCACTTTTTGCCCACTCATATTTAACCTATATTATAGGTTATATCCTTGAGTTATGCTTACTAATCATCCCTAATTGGGTCACAATCATCTTTAGCTAATCTAGGTTCTCTAAATGATTATACCTGCTTGTGGGTAAATCATTATTTTGACTTTTATTCCTAATTATAACTATCTTTGGGAAAATCAACATCATTTTTACATCAATGAATGCAAGAATTTTCTCTTTTGGATTAATCTTAACCATGGGTTAATTCCACCTTTCTTCTTATTTCTTTTTGAAAGACTACCCATCAACAAATGTGATAGCCACTCCCTTGAGGGGGCATCATCATAGGCTTCCCAAAACCATTTGTATTTTTTTTCTCCAGTCATCAACTTCTTTTTGGTATACAGGCCATCTCTCATTATTTGAGAAGACATTTTTTTCCTATGGTTGTCAATATCTTCCCAAATAGGGAAAAACTATAAACACCTAAAACTAGCCACTGATAACCTCCAACCAGGATTTTGACCAATTTCTATCCAAAATGCACAATTTGGCCTCAAAATACTAAAGCACATTAAAAGATTTGAAACTGACATATTCAAATGCCAATTTTGGCTAGGGTATCCCTAAATGGGGTAATGCAATTTATGAGCTAAATAACTTTGATCAAATCATTCCAAGTCAAAATGATAATTTTGTACTTAGGTGCTTTGAATTTATCTTTATTATCAAATATTTTGCATAGAATGCATGCCTTTGTTATTTGTTGTTGACAACATCCTAAATGGATAATAGATCTAATGCATCTGATATTGACTTCTAATTTTGATCCAATCAAATTTTAGACTAATAACAAGGCATTCTAATCAATTTGAGTAATTTGTGCACAAAGTGCTTGAACATGCTTAAGAGATAATTAAACCAGATCAAGGCCTGATTAATAATTCCATGGAAACTTTTTGAATAATTTGTTTTGAAAATGAATATTGAATATCTGCATATTAGGTGACCTCATTTCTTGGGAAGACATCTGTAGGCCATAAATACCATAAATATTAGGATTCATGCCTCATCAAAGCCCTCCACGCCTCTTAGTTTCTCCTCTATCACAAATATTTATAAGCCTATTTATGAATTTTAATTGCAAAATTTAATTAATCCTCAACCACACATCTTAATCTCAAGATGGATGGTTCATGTTTATTCTAGACATTCTCAAAAATCTATAAATAGAGAGGCTATGAACATCATTTCTAATACATGATTATGTAAAGCTATAATGCACAAATGATTCCAAAAGCCATTTAAATTAGTGTTACCATGCCAAATTTATTCCAAGCCAAGCCAAGCTAAAGCCAAAGGTGCCAAGGAGAAGAGGAGATAGCCAATCCTCCCTTGATGAAGACTTCATGAGCATAAACTAAGCAAGCCACTACAAGAAGCATTTTGGAGCATCCAAAGAAGGTAAAAGAGGGTTTTATTTTCATTTTAGTTTTTTTTTAATTAATATTTGTTAACTAAGTTCTCCCTAGTGTCTAGACCTAGAGATTTTATGTTAGTTAGTGTGTTTCTTTCATTTTATTTTCATTTTGTAACTAATACCATACTAACCATCCTCTCTTGATTCAAATTCCTAGATCATAACATGATGGTTAAGTATCTAATAATAATGCCAACACATGTATAGGTAATGTTCAAAGCTTTCATAGTTTTGTGATCAAATGGAAAGCTTCACTAAGCTTTCAAGACTCTCTTAAGGAGCTACAAAGCATGTTTCACAACCATGTATAAAGATTTTCAAGGAGTTTAAAGCATGAAAAGAGCTAGATTAATCTTATTTTTATATCCCAAATTTTCACCATAGATAATGTAACCATACCTTCTCAAATTTGGAATAACATGGAACTATCTCTGTATATAGGCAAGTTTCTAAAAGAGATAGATCTCTAGATTATGAGCTAACTCCCTTGATATAAATATTTAGGATCTGAATTACACTAGCCTAATCACTTATTGGGATGAAAATGGAATAGGGAAACACAAATTAACCTATACTAATGGACATGATATACCAAGTATGTCTCCACAATTATACTTGAAACTTTCACTATGAAGGCAAATTACTAAAACTGATCTCAACTCAATATTCTTCTAGCATAAGTCTTTCTACATGGAGGCAAATTTTCATGTATTTCAAAAAATGGGAGAATATTAGTTATGATATTAGACACAACTAATCTCCTTCACACTTAAAATACACCTAAAAAACATTTACACTTTATGAAACCTATTAGAAGAAATATTACTCACATAATGCATATAAGAGCATAATGGAAGCAAGGAGAAACAATCATTACATGTCATCATAGTAGAATACTTGACATACTTAGGTAAGAATTATAGAGACTAATCTAGATTAATGAATTTATTAAAAAAAAAAAAGATTTCAAACTAGTAGGGATTTTCCATACCAATTGCAGATATATTATAATGCTAAAATGTCTTCAATATATAAATAAATGGAAGAAGAGAGAGGAGTGGCATTGAAGAGTCACAATGCCAAGTGTCAAGTATTAAATACTAGTTACAATGTAATAGAAGGATTTATAAAATATATCATGAGTTTATCTTGGATAAGTGTCTATCTAAAACATGACATCTTCCTCAAGTTGGCATTGGGACACTTTATTATCTTTCTTGAAATTATTATCTTGATTAGGAGTCCACTTATCTATCTAGAACTACCTTGGAATTCATTGACACATGTATAATATATTTATAAGTTGAAAAAATGATTATTTTAGGTCATTATGCACCCCTCCAGCTAATGATCTTCTCTTTATCACTTTTTGTTCACTTCCTTACAGCTACTCACTAGTCCTCTAGGCCTAAACTCTCACACTTGTCACTAGGGTGACCTATAGATGCTCAAGAGAGTTACTTGTAGATATGTTAGACACATCATAAAAACCTATTTGTCTTATATTATATCATATAGGCCTAAATAAAAATAAAAATCACACTTCCCATAATCAACTTGATAGTCATCTTGCTTCTCATAGCTTTATTTAAGACCACCTACAACAATCATCTTGAAAATGAGTTATCATGCATAACTAAGGTGAGAATTGTGTTTGAGGAGTTATAATACATCTCCAAACACATTTCACCATGACTTTCACCTATCTATTCCCTTATGCACCTTCAAATCACCTCAATTCTTGTAGAAAACACAAAATTTGATCTATCTATACAAGTGGTGGTATAAAACAATTGAGTGGTATGGATATTGGGAGAGTTCCAAGTAGATCCATATCACTTTCTAGGTCAATTTATCCATTATAGATTCATTTCTCTTCATCTTTTCCATATCAATAACTTATGAGCGTTTTAGAAGGGTTTTAGGTTGTTTAATTTCTTAACAATGATTCATAAACATAAGCCCCTAACCTTAAAACCAATGCCACTAGTTTCAAGTTTTTGACCTCACTCAACTATCCATAAGTCCTTGAGACCCCATGAATCTTGTCCGTATATATGTGAGGGAAATAAATTTGCTTCTCAATTAGTTGTTATGCATTCTAGACACCCTTAAGGTAAATTAAGGACAAAAATGACCAATTTGAGTTTTCTTATATAAACCACTGAGTCTCATTAACCATCCAACATCAAATTAAATTTCCCACATTTCTTTGAAAAATCACATGGTTATATGAATGACTTTAAAAGTTTGAGGGTTCATGCCTAGTTCTTAGGCTTAGTAGGCATATACTATGTTTCCTGAGTATATGACCACCTATGAGTGGTCACATTGGCTATAATATATTATTAACATTTATTCACCTTCAAATAAACCCTAAAAATCATCCATAGTTCCTTAACACTCTACCATTCATCCTTTCCTCATCAATGCACTAGGTCTACATATTATATTGCTTATGGAGTGCCTCAGGTCTGAGACAAAATAGTGAGCACTCCCACTATTAGTATGACCTAAATTAACCCATTTAATAATATTTAAACACATGATGACCCTATGTATCAAATATCAAATCCTAGTCATGTTTCTAGATCCCTCAACATCTTAAATTCTCAATACTAGATTTTAG
Organism: Torreya grandis; assembly: GCA_037957365.1. Classification (NCBI taxonomy): domain Eukaryota; kingdom Viridiplantae; phylum Streptophyta; class Pinopsida; order Cupressales; family Taxaceae; genus Torreya; species Torreya grandis. The sequence continues at coordinate 722,818 of JARHVA010006759.1, read as the reverse complement.
GCCTATGACTGTGTGCAATTTTTTGTTGACTAAGTATGAGGTTTTGAAACCTATCTTGGATAAATATTTACCATTTTATATATCTTTAACCTATTTTATTTACCTCTTAAAAACACATAAAAGTGTGATATTATCAATCTAAGAGCGATTTCTATGTGTTCATTTCCATCTTATACCTTTGCTTACCTTCTAAACCTACATCTTTCATGAGCCTAGGCTAGTCTATCTCCTAAGTCAAGATATAGGTGGAAATTAGGGGAATAAATGGATTCTTATAGGTGATGATATATGTCTGAGCATTATTCTTCACACCTTAATTTTCTCCTGAGGTCACTAGGACCATTTCATACCTAGATAGACTCATTTATACGTTAAGATCCTATAATCATCCCTTTACCATCAATTTACTATGTGTTACTTGCAAGTTTCATTGTTTCAAGTTCATTTTAACCTAATGGCACTATAGTTCTTTGATAACCTCCATTATAATATTTATTGAGTTGAAATCCATTCAACCATTAGTCTCTCTTGACCTAGCAATATCCTCTTGTGTTAAGATGTTACCTTTAGGCCTAAGCTACAAGAATGAAGCCATTAGGCTTAACTAGATCTCATATACCTTCAACAGGAGATGACATTATATGGAGAAGAATATTTTTTAGTATAAATTAAGGTAAATCATCCTATTTACAACTTTCATTAACTCTATAGCTTACACCTAGGTTTGTCAATAGGTAATGGCCTCATTATTTTAAATACTTATCCTTCTTCCTAAATTGGAAAAATATGTTATAGGCCTTGAAGGTGATAAATACCTATTTTAGATCTCAATACATACAACTTGGTTCTCCCATAAATCATTGACACATCCAACTTCTGAGACATACATATTTAATGTGCATTTTGCTTATAGATGATAATGAATATATAGGTCCATTATGACCTCAAAATAGGTTTACCTATGTGATCAACTAAGATTTATAAAACACATTATAGTGTGAGGATATTAATTTCAATTTGTTTTGAAAACTTCTATTTCACAGCTTCACCTACAACTATCAAAACACTATTCTTAGCCTTCATCGGTATTCACTTCTAGCATAAAGCAATGATTATACCTATTATTCCATGACCACATGTGCCAACCAAACTAAATTTAAGGTGAAATGGGTGGATATGATATACAATCCTACATACACTACTTGGTTCACATAGATCAATCACCAAAGTGCAATCAAATGAGAAAAAACAAAGCCATTAGGATTACATAGGTAGTTTGAAGGTACTAACAATATTAATGATTGTTCATACAACATAGACCACCAATACAAAAATATGACCATGAAATAGAAGCTCATAAGGACCCTAAACATCCACCAAGTGCATTCACTCCAACTCCTCTTCTCCTATCCATACCAAATGAAAATTATTGACACTTTTTAACTTATCCAAGAGAGTGATTAGAGAGATAAATGTGTTTTTGTTAATTTTAGATGTTTTAAATCCACTTAATCCTATAAATGACATTTTGGGATCTCAAGATACATTCTTGAAGCATTTTACACATGTAGATGAGTCACCTTCATCTGTACAATAGTTTAAACTAACTTTTTTATAGGTGATCTTATTTTTACACTGAACCTACAACATTTTAGTTTAAAATCCTTTATTTGACATTATTTGATGTGAAATACAATATGTTTCTCCTTGACATTTGTAATTTTGATGAGATTCATGTGAAATTCCTTAAAATGACCAAAAGTGTCATAAAAGGACATTAAAAAAGAAAAAACAAATATGACAAAGGATTAAAACATATTTTATGACCCTCAAGATATGACTTGACCTTATTTAGTACCATGGTGACAATTTTCAAACATATAGGACCTTATGAAAAGTTTCAATATGTAGGTGGGTTGACCCAATTTGACCTAGGGTAAAATTTTGGTCAACATTTAGGTAATTTATAGGGGTAACATGTTTGATATGTTAAGGACCAATTGCCTTCTTCTTCAATTAGGAAATGGAGTCACCCATATTCTATAATTGACATTTATATACCTCTAAAAATAATCCAAACTCACACCAAACACACCAAAAAACAAACACACAAAATAAGACAATAAAACACACACATATGGTCTCTAATCACTTAAGGAAAACACACAAACAAATCACACCAAAAAATGTACCCAACACTTATGGAAAACACACACATATCCTAATATATGAAAGACCTTAAAGCACTTCAGTTAAAGGAAAACTTCTTCATTGCTTTAACAAGTGTCAAAAATGATGCTTCTAGAATCACTACCACTCCATGAAAATAAACCATCATATAATAAATGTTTTTCAATGAAAACTAGCTTGTGGAGGTAATAAAATGACTTACCACTTTTGGAAATTTTGCTAACTACAATTGTATCACTTATTATTATCATGAACACTCCATCTATCTCTCTTGCTAGTTTGTTTGGATTTGCAGCTTGCTTGACCTTTATCATGTCTAGTTGGCACTCCCCAATATGATCATTAGGAGTCATGAAACCCTCCCAACTTCAAATATGTTTGAATCTTGATATGTTTGCTATTAGGATTCATCAAGGTTGTCTTATTTGTGCTCATTAGGTACCTAATTAACCTCATCATCATGTTTGTATTTATTTTGAAGAGTTACAGACCTACTTATCTCATCAAATTTTTACACTATGGCATTGAATTATTGCCACACATCATATACATTTTCTTGAGGTTCATGTTCATGAATATCCTCCTCTTTGGAAATTAAAACTGAATTCTCACTAGGATTGTCATGCTTTGATACAACTAGATGTGAGCATCATCATCCATGTGCAAAAGGTAGTTGCCCCATATAGTGTATCTTAGAGTGTCATCATAATTTGACTCAAGAGATACATCACATTATTCATGGAGGATGTATGTACCAAGACTAGTTTCTTCAATCTGATTATATGGATCAAATCCATACTTCTCAAGTCCCCATTCATGAAGGTACAAGTTAGTTATGCCATCAATAAGTGTTAAAGGATCTTGATCACTAGGATTATATTCTTCATCACTAATTTTGAAATTCATGTTTGATGTATAAGGCACATATGGATCTATGTGAAATTGAGATAGAGGTTTATATTTGATTGATGTTTAGCACCATACCTAGTCTTAAATGCCATATAGGACTAATCTGAAGTCAATATCCTCCAATATTAGCAGTAAAATCAGTTGATAAATAAAGGGAAAAGTGAGGTGGCACATCCACAACCACAACATCTTGAGGAATAGTAAAATTAGGACAATCATGAATAATAATCTAAAAACCTTTGATTATTCCAATTGTCTTGGTAGCTAACCCATCTAGTTGTAGCACCACTCCTTTGGAATGAGGCTTATACATCTAATTCAACTTATTGGTTACTTTCTTGGGCATAACTAAAGTACTTTCTCCAATATCAATCAAAAAATGTGGACCAAAGCATCTCCAATGATTATTCATATATATAATGGAGGAGGTTTGTCTACTTTCTCAATTTTATATAACTGACCCTCACTAGGCTTCAATGTGTTTCTCAAGGCTACCTCTTTCTCACTAGGATGTTTAGTTTCCAAACTAAGTTTGTATAGATCTTCTTGGAATAGGTTTACTTATTTGAGTATTAAAATTATATCCCACATTTATACATTTGCATGAACCTTCTTCATCTGCTCTACAATGTTTTTGAAAGAGCCACAAACCTTAGCTTGTCCACTAATAGGAATAGTGTTGACCATACCTTGAGAATTTTCAAGTGTGAAAGAGTTCTTAGAATTCTGATTTATTTGATCTACTTATGCTTTTGGTACTGAATTATACATACCTAACATTTGGTATGTTTGAAAACTCATAGATGGACCATTACCAGCCCCTTGAGCCTCTTTAATTGTCTTTCTCTTTGACCTTGTGTTTACAATTATATGACTTGAATAATTGCTTGACTTCCCTTAGTAATTCATAGAACATGATTCATATTACTTAAAATTGACTAAATTAGATCCCACTTGATTACTCTTTCCATTTTTCTATCCTCCATTAGGCACTTCAACTTGAGTCATGGCTAGCATTGTTCTCAAATTTTGCATGAAATATTGATTAAAGGACTCATTGACATGGGTAGATGGATCATGAGGTTTATCACATGGAATTTGACCCTCATGTTTTTGAGCAAGGTTATGTTGAATGGTCACTAATTATTATTAGGTGGATGGAGCATTGGGATTATAACCATTATATGACCTTTCTTGAACTACATGCCCTTAACCTTGAAGAGGACTTTAAAAGGGTGGTTTATTAACTTGATAGTTTAAATAGGATTGATTATGTTGATTTGGAAAGGTATCACTTATTTTTATTATATGATATTCTTGAGACCTGAAATATCTTGTTTAAGATCCCTCCTTCTTTATGCCTCATTAGATTTTCTTGACTAACTAGGGAAAGCTGGCTTATGTTTTAGTGAAGGGATGGGAGTAACATTAGGTGTAGGGGTTTGTAAATCAATGAATAGAGGCATAAGGGGTCTTGGGTAAATATTCATATCCTAAATCAAACAATTCTTAGCCCTAATATCCACTTCATAGGCATTAGGTAATATGTTCCTTCCCAAAGATTATATCATCATATAAATATCAATGTTAAAAGCCTTAAGATAATAAAGTAAAGGATGATGTGTAGTAGGTCTTACCAAGATTAGGATCCTATCCCATGTCTTATAAAACCTTGTGTTGAAGTCTTGAATAGGTTCTTAAGGTGTTCTCTTTATGTTGGTCAGTTATTTAGTCTATGACAATTTGTCACTCTTATCCTCAAACCTTCTCCTTAAAACATCACCCAACTCATCCCACATAGTGATAGATTTAGGAGCCAAAGTACCATACTAATCAAGAACTTTCTCTTTGAAAGAGACAACCAAAAACCTAATATTTATGTTCTCCTCAATGATGTGATGTATATCACAAAAGTCAGCAATGTTTCTAATATGTTTGATAGGGGTGGTGTTAGTCTCACCTCTATATAAAGGGACACTTTTGAGGGTTGATATCAGAATGTCATCATAATGGGTAAGTCTTAGAGGACTATAGCCATTAAAATCAATAAAAGGTAAGATAATTTTCATGATAGGTTTAGAATTTTTTAAGAATGGGCTAATCAAAAACTTTCTTATAGGTCTATCAGCACAGTATGATCTCCTTGGGTAAGGATGGGTGTTAGCAAATCTATATTCTTTAACTAAATAATAAATAAGCTCAAGGAAATCAAAAGGAAAGTATTTATTATGAGACATTTTTCTTACCTTAGGCATGAAATAATTCACTAGTCTGCAACTAAGAGTTAAATGTTGGATTCTTTAGATACTATAGGAATTAGACTATTATAGCCTCTTATTATAGACCAACATCCACCTTGAACAACCTTATTGGAACACAAGTCCCACTAAGCATGCCAGAACTATTATAGTCCAAATTTTCACATATATAATCCAACCAAACCTTTTCAAATTTGGGATAACATGGAACTATCTTTGCATATAGTCAACTTGCTACAATAGATAAATCTCTAGATTATGGTATATCTCCATTGATATAACTATTTAGGCTTTCAACTACACTAGTTTAATCACTTATTAGGATGAAAAGGGAAGAATAAAACATAGATTAAATTACACTAATGGAGGTGATACACTAAGCATGTCTCCATAAACATACTTGAAACTTGCACTATGAAGGTAGATTACTAAAAATTATCTTAGCTAAAGGTTCCTCTAGCATAAGTGTTTCTACATGGACGAAAATTTCCATGAATTTCCTAGGGTGGGACAATAGGAGGTCTAATATTAGAAACTAATAATATCATTTACACTTCAAATACACCTAACAATTATTTACACTTCATGAGACCTATTAGAATAAATGTTACTCACATAATGCATACAAGAGTAAAATGGAAGCAAGGAGAAACAATCATCACTTGTCATCCAACTAGAATACTTGACATACTTAGGAAAGAATTGAATAGACTAAACCAACTTAATAAATTTATTCAAAGGTAAAACAATATGTCAAACCATTAGGGTTCACCATACCAATTATTGATAGATTACAATCCCAAAATGGATTCAATATATAGAGTAATGGAAGAAGAGAGAGGAGTAGTATTAAAGAGTCACAATGCTAAGTGTCAAGTCTTAAATACTAGTTACAATGTAATAGAAGGAATTATAAAATAGATCATGAGGTTATCTTGGACAAGTGTCTATCTAAAAAATGATATCTTCCTCAAGTTAGTGTAGGGACACTTCATTGTCTTTCTTGAAACGATTTTCTTGATGAGTCCACTTACCTATCTAAAAATGCCTTAGAAGTCATTAACATAAATAATGACTTGAGAAGGTCAAAACATGATTGGTCCAGGTCATTATTCACCCCTCTAACTAATGATCTTCACTTTTCCACTTATTGTTCACTTCTTTGTAGTTACTCACTAGCCCTCTAGGCCTAAACTCTCACACTTGTCATTAGGGTGACATGTAGATGCTTAAGAGATTTCATTTTAGAGATGTGAGACACATCATCAAGAACCTCTATGTCTTATATTCCATGATATAGGCCTCAATAAAACTCAAAATCACACTTCTCAATTTAACTTAATAGTCACCTTGCTTCTCACTATACTATCCAAGACTACCTATAATAGTCAGCTTAGTTTAGGAGTTTCCATGCATGACTAAGGTAAGACTAAGGTTTTATGAGTTATAGTACATCTCCACATACCTTCCACCATGACCTTCACTTGTCTATTCCCTTATGCACCTTTAAATCACCTCAATTCTAATAGAAAACATAAAATTTGATCTATATGTACAAGTGGTCATACATAAAAATTAAGTGGTAGGAAGCTTAGGGGAGTTCCAAGTAGATAAAAATCACTTTCTAGGTCAATTTACCCATTTTGGATTCATTTATTTTCATCATTTCCTCATTGGGTTCTTATGAGTATTTTAGGAGGGTTTTAAGTCATTTAGGTTCTTAACAACGATTTATAAAGGTTAGGCCCCTAACCTTTGAAGTAATGCCTCTAGTTTCAAGTTCATGACCTACCTCAACTATATCTAAGTGATTGAGACCCCATGCATCTCATCCATAGAGATGTGAGTGAAACAAATTTGCTTCTTGATTAGTTGTTATGCATTATACACACCCTTGAGGCAAATTAAGGCCAAAAATAGCCAATTTGAGTTGTCTTCTATAAAAAACTAAGTATCATCAACCCTCCACACTCCCATGAATGTTATCATATTACTTGGGAAGATCACATGATCATATTAATGACATTATAAGTTTAAGGGTTCATGCCTAGTTCTTAGGCTTAGTAGGCATAAATTGTGTTTTCTAAGTATATGACCACCTATGAGTGGTCATAGTGGTTTTAAGAGCTTATTAACACTCATTCACCTTCAATTGAACCCTACACATCATCCACAGTGCCCTAAGACTCTACCATCCATCCTTTTCTCATCAATGCACTAAGTTTGTAAATTGCATTACTTATGGAATACCTCAAGTCTAAGATAAAATAGTGATCAATCCTAGTATCAGTCTAACCCAAATGAATCCATGGAAGCCTATTTAAACTCATGGTGACCCTATATATCAAATTTCAAATCTTGACCATGCTTCTAGATCCCTCAACATCTCAAATTCTCAAGACTAGCTTCTAGGCATGTGACTGTGTACAACTTTTTGGTTGACTGAGTATGAGGTTTTGAAACCCATCTTGGATCAATATTTACCATATTTTATTTTCCTCTAAGAATAAAATTTAAGTGTGATATTATCATTATGAAAGTTATATATATGTGTTCATCTCCATCTTATACCTCTGCTTACCTTCTAAACCTATATCCTACATTAGCTTAGGCTAGTTTATCTCCTGAGTCTAACTATAAGTGAAATTAGGAGAATAAATGGATTCTTGTAGGTGATGATACATGTCTAAAAATTTTACTTCACACTTTTATTTTCCCTTGAGCTCACTAGGACCATTTCATACCTAGATAAACTCATTTCTACCTTAAGACCCTACAATCATCCCTTTACCATCAATGCACTAGGTATTACTTGAAAGTTTCATTATTATAGGTTTAGTTTGGCCTAATGGCACTATAGTTCTCTAAGAAACTTAATTATAATATTTATTTAGTTGAAATACATTCAACCATCAGTCTCTCTTGACCTAGCAATTTCCTCTTATGTTAAGATGTTACCTTTATGCCTAGGCTATAAGAATGAATTAATTAGGATTACCTAGAACTCATAGACCTTCACCAAGAGATGAATTTTTATGGAGCATAATCCTTTTTTATAAATTAAGGTGAATCATCTCATTTGTATCTTTATTCAGCTCTATAGCTTGTACCTCGGTTTGGTTGTAGGTAATGGCTTCATAGTTTTGAATACTTTTCCCTCTTCTTGAACTAGTAAAATAATTTATAGGCCTTGAAGGTAATAGAGACATATTTCATATCTTAGGATAGATAACTTGGTTCTCTCACAAATAATTGACACCTCTAACTTCTGAGACATACATATTTAATGTGCATTCTACTTATAGATGATAGTGAAGATATAGGTCCATTATGACCTTAAAATAAGTTTATCTATGTGATCAACTAAGATTTAGAAAACACATTATAGTGTGAGTATATTCATTTCATGTTATTTTCCAAACTTCCACTTCACACCTTCACCTTTAACTATTAAAACATTATTCTTAGCCTTCACTGGTATTCACTACTATCATAAAGAAATGATTCTACCTATGCTTCCATGACCACATGTGCCAAACCATATTTAATTCAATATGAAAGGTATGGATACACTCTTCAAGCCTACATACACTACTTTGTTGACACATACCAATCACTAAAGTGTAATTAGATGAGCAAAGATGAAGCTGCTAGGATTGCATAGGTAGTTTGGAGGTACTAACAATATTAATGACTGTTCATATATCACTAAACACCAATATAGAAACTATGACCATGAAATGGAAGCTCACAAGGACCCCAAACATCTACTGAGTGCATTCACTCCAACTCCTCTTCTCCTGTTCATACCAAATGAAAACCATTGACCATTTTTGAGTTGTCTAAGGGAATGATAGAAGAGAGAAACTAGGTTTTGTCAATTTTGGATTTTTTGAAGCCACCTAAGAATAAAAATGACCTATGGGGATATCAATTCAAATTATTGAAGAATTTTACACTTGTAGATGAGTCACTTCCATTTATACAACACCTGAAATTGACTTTTTTTAGGTGATCTTATTTTTACATTGAACCTATAACATTTCAATTTCAAATCCTTTCTATAACATTATTTGACATGAAATACATTAGCTTGATCTTTTAAATTTGTTCTTTTTATTAGATTCGTGTACAATTCTTTAAAATTACCAAAAGTGGCATAAAAGGACATTAAGAAAGAAGAACAAATATGACAAAGGATTAAAACATATTTTATGACCCTTAAGATATAAATTGACCTTATTTAGGACAATGGTGACCATTTTCAAACCTATAGTACCTTATGAAAAGTTTGAATATGTAGGGAGGTTGAGCCAATTTTGTTGGGAATTGAGGTGTCTCAACCTTGACAAGTCATGACACTATTCATAAGACACTATTCATAGTCACTATTCATAATCACTATTCATGTGATGAGGTGGTAGTTTGGGTTGGAAATGACTATGCATGTGATGTGGTGGTGATGTAGGTATTTATGTGGCTTGTGATGAGTTGGCATGGCCCATGTGAGGAATCTACATGATGTAAGTGCATGTAATGGAGTGGGGATTAACACTCCACTATGGGACCTTTTTATTAATTTTAAATTCACATGATTTTGATAATGGAATACATGGACACATGTGGAAGACATTGGCACATGTAAGATATCTTTGGTATATGTGGGAAAAGTTAAAATCTGTGGAATCTTTTGAATCATGAGTGTGCACATGGGATAGTGGGGAACAAAGTTACTATTCTAGATTGGAGGTACATGTGAGAGTGGGGCACAATTTTGGAGGCTTGTGAGAGTGGAGGATGATGTGTCATAACTAGAAGGTAAATATTTAACCAAAGAATAAGACTACAAGCATGTTACTATTGTTAAATAATGGTGCCACTAAAAGGTGGTAAATTTCCTTGTCTTGCTCATGAAGTTTTCTCATTTGGCATGTCCTTTGTAAATTATATAAGTATAAATGTATTCTCATTTGTAAATATAACTAACCTAATAAAGTAATCTTTTTAGTTAATATTTTTAAGATTGAGAGTTATGTAAAGGCACTGAAGCTCTATTGGAACTAGTTCTTCTCTTGAGTGTATACAAGTGGTACTCCTAGAAGGCTTGCTCTACAAGTGTGTTATAATCTTGGTGATTTGTTTAATACATTGAGTTACTTTGGAGTGGGTTTTTTTTTTTCAAATGGGTTTTCCCCATGTAATCACTATGTTTTTTATACTTTTTTTTTCATTTATATGTGTTTTCTTCAATTTTGTAATAAGTTCAAATTAGTTTGCATATTCTCCTCTCAAGGTCTAGTGTAAAGGAATTGTTTCTACTAACTTTATATTCCTTTCAAGTGATATCAGATCCTATCCATTTTTGGTTCTAATTATGAGTTTTTTTTATTTTTTGAACTAATCTAATTTTAGTGGGATCTTATGTAAGGAGATATTTGGAGTTCTTTGTTGTAGGAATTTTGAGATGGCAAGCACATCAGGGAGACTGGAGGTTGAAAAAAATATAGGCAAAAATTTTGAGATATGAAAGCTAAAGATGGAAGTCCTTTCTATTGATCATGATTTATGGGATGTAATTGATGAAAGTATTCAGAGACCTATAGATCCAAATGAATTATCTAACTATGATTTGATGGTTCAAAAATCTAGAAGACTCATCAAATTATGCCAGGTAGACTCTGTACAGATTAATGTCCATGAAGAGACTACAACAAAGAAGTAATGGATGAAACTAGGTGAGATATAACAAGATAAGTCTCTTTTTATTAAAATATTCTTGAGAAATAAAGTATATTCTTTGAGAATGGAAGAAGGTGGACAAATTTTAGACCACCTAGAAGCATTTAATATGTTAGTGGCTCAATTACTATTAGTTGGTGTTAAAATGGATGATGAAGAGAGATGATTTATTTTTATTTTTTTTTGCCTAACTCATGGGATTCTCTTGTTATAGATATATGAAGTACTTATATAACCTTAAAAATTGAGGATGTTGTAGGTTTTGTGATTTCTAAAGAAATGAGAAGGAAAGTTTCCATTAGTGCCAAAGAGGCCCTTCATGTTCAAAGAAGATATAAGGAAAGAGGAAAGAAGAATGAGAAGTATGAAAATTCTAAATACAAATCCAAGGGGAGATCCAAATCTCTTATAAATCCCAAGGTAAGATGCTAGAATTATGGCAAACATGGTCATTGTTGGCCAATTTTGTCTTACATATAAAAATTTGCCTAGGTAGATCAATTCTTGAAAGTTCCTAGATGGAGAATCAAGTTGAACAAATTTCCTAATTGAATGGGTGACCAAATAATGAATAAGATGATCAAACATCACTTTAAAATATTCTAAAACACTTGAAGTAAGCTTAAAGTGCAATTTTTTGATCTTTGGGAAGCAGGCTTAGAAACAGGTCTAAGATTACAAAGTGTAAAAATTAGTAGGTTCTCATGGTGATCATGACCTTGATGGATGTAAATTAGGTTTCATAGGTCTTAAAGACTCATTTTTAGCCTTTAAATTTAAAGAACAAGCCTAAAATGACTAGACCATCACAAGTATACCATGAAAAGATAGATTAACTTGATTATGAATTTAATAAATGCATTTGGTAAGGCCTCTCAAGCCAAAAAACCACATGGACATAATGCTTTTTGTTCCAAGATCATCATCCAAAAATTTCATATATTTATGGCTTTTCTATCTCAAGACATAAATCTTCAAATTTATACTTATAGAGTGAAATATGTGTAAGGACATCAAGTTTAAGCTTTGTGAACTATCCATTTAAATTCAAATGTCCAAGATCAATGGTTATCATTCGATCAGATCAAATACAATGGTGAGTGCTGATCTAATAGATTTTAGTGGGTCTAATAAAATCAATAGTTCTCATTTTATCATAGATTCAAGATCAACGATGAGCATTGAGTCAAAAAGTCAACATGAACATTTTGATGACAAGTGTCAAGATCTTAGGTGCTTGAATAAAGATCTAATAGTGTGTAGTGACTAATAGAGGTCAGTGGGTCCAAGAAAATTAATGGCATACATTGATCATAGATTTTAGATCAATGGTGAGCAATGAGTCAACAAGTCACATATCTCAAAGATAAATGAGAAGCTTCCAAGTGTCTTAAGCATGTTAAACTAGCAAAATATCTATAGATCATATTCATTTGTATAGAGGAATATTGATGGTGCATGACATTCAAGATCCAATAGTTCTCTTCAAACATGGATGAAAATCAATGGTCAATATTAAATGTTAAAGATAATGGGTCTAAGTAGATCAATGGTGATTGTTCAATTGCAAGGAGGCAAATCGATGGTCAATATTAAAGGTTGAAAGACAAAATATTTCAAGTGGAGAATAATTATGACTCAAAATATAGGAAATTCATATAAAGATCATCCCATTTCCATTAGAGCTTAATCAAATGTTGTAATAAGACACAATTATATAGTCAAGGGTTGTCAATAATAATGTTTTGATGCCATAAACCTCTTATTCAAAGATTTAGAACATGCATGGTCTATCTCTTGGGGTTGTAGTATTGTTTCATGATCATGTTCACTATTATTTAAATAATCCCTATGCATATGATGATTTCTGATTTTCCATAGGGTCTAGAGGTAGGATAGGTCTATTTTAGACCTAATAAAAATCAATAACAAAGTTACGTTCTTGTAGGATTTGCATCGATATATAGCTATAAGAAAACCAATAGACGAGATTGGTTTTCAATCTATAGTAGACCTATGATAATATATTGAGTAGTGGTGTATATTAATGGTTATGGAGAGGTGTATCATATTTCAAAATGGTTCTAACTTTGACAAATATCTAGTAAGATCAAACTTGGGCATGGATCTATCAAGTACATGGATATAAAGACCTTTCTTTCATAATGAAGTAAGTGGAGATGGTGTAGAAGATCATAGTAAAGAGATCTATGGATTGGAGTAGCATAGTGGAGAATTTAATGTTATTCATAATCTTTTAGGATCTTTCCTCCTAGTAAGAATCATGATTCATCATCTAGAAAATAGACCATTGTCTTTTAGTGCATTTCTCTACCAATAAAAAGAGCTTAAAGACTATTAGATCAAATGAAGGTTAACTTGTTGATGATGGATTAGTCTTGATTATACCATAATGTGGTGGAGCATTCATTGAAAGGTCGCATATCATTGGTGGTGGTTGTTTAATGTGTTCCCTCTTATCTTTCTTTCCCTTTATATATATCACCCATTCTTATCCATCTAGAAAACTCTCAATTTTTAGAAGAAAACACTCTCACTCTTGATAGAAGTTCTCTCTCAATTTTTTAAGAGCAAAAACTCTCATTTCATAAGGCTAGACCCTATCAAAACTTGTATGAAATACCTCTTGAAGCTAATAAATACTTTCTTTACCTGCATCTTACTCTTAAACTATGTTTAGTAAGCTTGTGCATGATGGAATTGTGAAGGAGAATATTTCATGCCATTATCTTTCTTTCTTGACTATTTTAGGGTGTTGTATAGTTGATTGTAGGTATGAATTTCTATTATTTCTACTATTAATATAAGTTTAGTGTGAATCTTAGAATTCTTATTGGCTTCATTCATTACCTATTAAACCTAGTGTATGAAACACTAATGCAATTACTTATATTATGAGATTGTGTGAGCTAGTAATGTCTTATGCTTCGTCAGTGTATATTTCATGCTTGTGTGAGTTTTCAATTATTTTGGTGCATCACCTTGTTAGCCTTATTAGGACCTCTTCCCCTCTTTTAACCCTTTTCTTTGGTAATCAATAGTTTAGAGTAGTTTACTAAGAGCCTAATTTATACACCTAGGGAACTAGCCCATAACCTAGAGGTTCACCTCCATCATAGGATACCCATAGCTTGTAGGTGTTCCCATTTTATAGCCAGGAGTGAGAGAGCCTAAAAAAATCTCCCCATAAGGATGAAATTATTTTCTATAATAGCTTTTGTCATGTTTGATAGGACCAAAATTTGAATAAAATATTGATCAAATTTGATGTTGGTTTGATATGTTTGTAGTAGTTATAGCTTCACACAATAGTATCTAGTGACTCCAAAATAACAATCAACATTATGGTGCAAAGTAGTAGTTGTCTTTCATGCCAAATGTGATTACAAGATAATCTTATATAGGTATTCCTTTTGAATTTGTTGAACTAACTTTAAATTTAGTCAGAAGGTTAAGGTTTGCTAATACACACCCATATAAGGGTAAATTTTCTCTTAGGTCAAATTCAAGGCTTACCCTTGAAAGAAGATATTTATTAAATCTTCTCATATACATGGTAGTCCCTAGAGATTTTGTGGATTTTAATGGCCAAATTCCTCTATCCCTACCTCAAGATGATCATGTTCTAGTAGAAACTCTTAAAAGTGTCCCTTATTGTATTAGAGAACAAGATACAACCCCTTCTGAGCACCTCATGGATATAGCCAGCTTTTGAAACATTCATGATATCAATGAAGAAAATGTGGCAATTAGGTTATTATCCATCTCTTTTAAAGGTAAAGCCTTATAATAGTATTGAATCCTTATTGTTAATTCCATTTCCATATGGGACTAATTATGAGAGGCTTTGTGTAAAATATTTAAAGATAATAATGAGCATTTGTCACTTGCATAGCAATTGACCATAATAAAAAGATCCCCCCATTAAGTCATGCTAGACTTCAATACAAGGTTCCAAAAAACTTAGAATAGAACCCCAATCTCTATTAGGCCTACCCCTAACTTTTCCTTCCTATACTATTTTAAATCCCTTAATAGTGACACTACATTAATGATCCAGTCAATGGGAGGAAACACATTGACAAATGCATATAAGGTGGCAATCAAAGCTAAAAATTGTCTAGTGTAGGTTGGCAAGCTTACACCTAGACCACCAATGCCTTTATTCCTTACGATTAGACCATTCCCTATTTATATTCCTCCTCTTGATTCCATTCCTCTTATGCCAACAATTATTGTTAAACCCTCACTAAAGCAAGAAAAATCTTCCACTAGTCAATCTAGTAATTCCCAAGAAAATAAGAACTTTCAAGAGCTTAAGAGCATGTTCCAGTCCTTGGGAAATGAGATAGTGAATGTTAAGAGGTAGAAATATTTTAATAGGCCATATTACCCTCAATAGTAATCTTATCAAGCAAATAGGGAACCCTATAAAGGAAAATTCCAAGGCCAAGGACAAGGGTAACCTAGTTATAATAGGCAAAGTAGTTATAACCCTAATGCATCAAGCACTTCTAACACATTGGTCCCTTTCTAAAATAATGTTGCTCAAGAATTTGAGAGTACCATGTCTTGGAATTAATATTTTAGGTAATCCATTATCCAAAATATTAACTTCAACCATGCTTTCAATAATCAATGGTACCATGCTACCAACTATGGGTACAATCAAGCTCTTATGGCTCAAAACACATAGGTGCCCATGTTGAAAAAACTAGAAGAACCTCAAAAAAGTCAAGGGCCTAATCAAGGACCAAGCTAGTTGGGAGCTACAATGGTGAATTATGAGAAATAAGAGTGTTATACACTCAATCAATAAGCTAGTTTTATCTAGCCATACATCTCAGTGGCAGCAAATACAAGATTTAAAAGAAGGAACACGGATGGTAACCAAAAAGTAGTCAAAGAGATTCCTACCATTACTCTTTTGATATCAAAACCAAATATACATGTTTCTATTCCAAAGGTTCCAATAGATCCAAGGAATCAAAACTAGGTGATATATTTATTCCCTAAAACTCATAAATTTAAAGTATAGTTGTGGCCCCTAAAGCACAACCAAAGGTTAATGGTTCACCCATCAACATTGTGGAACAAATGAAGAGGTCCAATGTGAGTATGTAAATGTGGGATATGCTCTCCATGACTAGTTAGGTAGACATCCTTGAAGAAGGATTATCAAATATCAAGGTTCTTGAAAAAGAACCAAACAAATAAAATGTGGTTCTCACTAATGCAACCAATAGACCTAGTGAAGGTAAACCACGTAAGGTTGTCAAACCTCACCCCTTCTACATTTCAATGATAATTAGTGACTCCTTCATGCATAATTTCTTGGTAGATAGTGGGGATATAACTTCAGTAATGCCAAAGTCTATAGAAGACCAGCTTAGTCTAAAGTATGAGCCCCAATCTAAAGGAGTGTTACAGCTAGATAGATCTTCCACCAAGCCATATATTATTATCAAAGACCTCAAATTGATGATTCATTCTTTTCCTAGTGTCTTATTAGTTCAATATGTGTTGATCATATATATAACTCCTCATTTTTCCCTATGCTTATCCATATAATTCACTACAAATATTAGAGGTTATCTTACAATAGATTAGTCATACATGACATTCAAAACAAGATATGGAACCAAGGTCTCATTTAAGGCTAAGCACATTACATAATTCCACATTGAGCCTTATGGGACAGACAACATAAAACTCAATTGTACCATTATTTATGAGGATGTACATATAGTTGTTTAAGAGTTAAACACTCACCCTGAGGAGATACCAAACATATTCTTAGATGAAATATCGAATGACAATCATTTGGTTGATCCCTTGGAAGGAGTTAAAGAGAGGGAAATGGGTGTCTACTACTTACATGAAGAGGATAAATCCATGCCATCCCCCATTAGACCTCAAGAAGATCCTAATGGCTTATGTAAATTTTTCTTTGATGGTTCAAGAAGAAAATATGAAGTTGGTGTAGGTGCAATGCTAGAATCCCCCTCTAGTGACAAGTATTTATCTTCTTACAAGTTCCAATTTAGTTGCTCTTGTAATGTAGTAGAATATGAGGGCCTTATCCATGGCCTTTAATGGGATAATAAAAGAGGGATAAATAAATTACAATGTTATGGTGATAGTGAGTTGATAGTGTACAAGATCAAAGGCCAAAATATTTCTAAGAATCCCTTGATGAATTACTAAAAACATAGAGTGTGATACCTAATTGAGGATTTTGAGGCCTTTAACATCCAAGCAGTGCCAAGGAAGTAGAATGAACATGCTGATAGGTTGGAAGTTATAGGATCTCAATTTTCTATCCCTAATGAGTTAAAAAGACACAAGGTGAAGCCACATGTCAAAGTGGTGGTAATACCATCAATGCAAGATAATAAAGCTCATTGGCATGTCTTTGAAAATGATAAATAAATTGCTTGTTTCTTATAGTAGGAAGTATAATTATCTTCAATAAACTAGGAAAAGTTTCAACATCAATATGATGAATAAATAGTTCAATTAAGATTTAATAATATTTGTAAAGGGATATTCACCCTTTACGGTTTTTTCCATGAATAAGACCATATGAGAAAAGACAAGGTAGTGATGTCAAAAAGTGAATAAGACTATGAAATAATCCTTATCTTCAAGGAAAATATCCTCAAGTTTGTGAACGTAAGCACTAAATATAAAAGGCATGATTTCATAGAACTTTTTAAAGAATATGTAGACATATTTACTTTGGAATATAGTGGTCTGAGAGGCTTTGATCCCAAGTTGGCCCAACACACTATAAAACTAGAGGCTAATGCCAAGCCTATTAGGTAGAATCAAAGGCCTATAAACCCCAAAAAAGAAGAGCTTATGAGGAAATAATTGACCAAGATGATTGAATCCAAGATCATCTTTCCCATCAAACACTCCTCATAGGTAGCTAATTTGGTACCTATGAGGAAAAAGAGTGGGGAGATCAGATTGTGTGTTGACTTTAGGAATATAAATAAAGTCTCTTTGAAATATCACTACCCCATACCATCCATGGAGCAACTCCTTCAGATAGTTGCTAGTTTAGAATGCTTCTCTCTTTTGGATGGGTATTCAAGATACAACCAAGTGCTAGTAAGAGAAGTAGATTAGTATAAGATTGCCTTCACTAAAAAGTGGGGAATATATGCTTACTATAATATGCCTTTTGTATTTTAAAATTATATAGAAACTTTATAAAGAGCCATGGACATGGATTTATAAGGGTTTTTAAATCAGATGGTACTGGTCTACTTGGATGACATCACAATTTTCTCCAAAAATTCTAGTGAACACTTAGATTAGCTAAGGTTGATATTTGAAATATGCAGAGAGTATGGGATCTCTTTAAATCCCAAGAAATATGTGTTTTTAATTCGTGAAATAAAACTTTTGGGTTACATTATCTCAAAGGAGGGATTATCCATTGACCCTAATAGAATAAGTGACATCTAAGCACTCTCTTTACCTAAGCACAAGAAAGTAATCTAGAGCTTCCTTAGGATGATAAAATTTGTGAGAAGGTCTATACCTAGTTTTAAAAACCTAGTTAAACCCATCACCACCATGGTGAAGAAAAACCAAGTATTTTCTTGGTTAAATGAAGGTCAAACAACATTTGAGGCCATTAAGTAAGCCAGTTCCCAAGCACCCTCATTCATGAATCTTTATTTCTCAAAAGATTTAATATTATACACCTTTGCCAATATTGAAAACATATCATCTATGTGGATGTAGAAGAATGGTGAAGGACTTGAGTATCCAATTTCCTTATTTAGTCAAGGATTGGTAGGATATGAGGTGAGGTACACTTTCATATAAAAGTAGGTTCTTGTAGATTTCAGAAGACTCAAGAATTTTATATCAATGCTCTTCAATAGTAAGGTTCATCTTATGGTGTCCCATCTTATAGTGAGAGAATTTCTCCTCAATAAAGATTTGAATGAGAAAAGAGCTGGTTGGATTACCAAAGTCATGGAGTATGATGTGGATATTAAAGTCACCAAGATAATAAGAGGAAAGGGCTTGTGTGAGTATATGGTAGATGATATTCAAGAGAATAAATAATTTATTTTGGTGACACAAGATATCTAATAAGTAGATGCACCTCCACTTCATAAAAGTTGGCTCTAAGACATGGCACATTTCTTGATGATAGGAGAATAGCCCAAAAGTTTGGATAGAGAAAAAATAAGGCATTTTAGAATTTATTCCTATACCTTATACATTAGTTGATGGTGTTATTTTCATAAGGGACCTAATAGTGGTATTAATTAGGTGAATTGATGACAATTAAGTGACAAAGCTCTTGGATTACTTTCATGATGGACCTATAGGAGGCCATTTTCCTCTAAGAACAAGAAAAACAAAGGTAATGAGAGCTGGTTTTTACTGGCCTAACCTTTTCAAGGATGCCTATGCATGGGTCAAGAAATTCTAAAAGTGTGTTTTATTTATAGGTAAACAAAAATTTGCATCTCTTCCAGTCAACCCAATACAAATGGAGAAACCCTTCATGCAATGGGGTTTGGACTTCATAAGAATGATCAATTTACCTTCAAGTGCAGGGTATAAATGGGTGCTCACTATAATTAACTAATTTACCAAGTAGGTGGAAGTAATTTCCTTGAAAGTAGCCAATGAGATAGAAATATTGGACTTCTATGATAGTATACTGACTAGGTTTGGGGTCCCAGCTACTATAATTTTAGATAATGCCTTAGCATTTGTTGGTATGAAGTAAAGTGGATGGGCACTTAATTTGAGAATCTACCTTAGCACATCCTCTAATTACTTCCCCCAAGGCAATGGACTAGTAGATTCCACTAATAAGAACTTAATAAAGATTATTAAGAGGACCATAAAAGAGAATCAAAGAGTGTGGTATACAAAGCTAAGCACAGCCTTATGGCATGAGAAAGTGACTCCCAAAACTACCATTGACAATTCTCCATATGCCATTTCATATGGAAGGGAATTGAAATTGCCCATTTATCTTGAAATACCTACATTATAATTATCCCATTAGCTTTAGTTGATGGAAAATGAGCCTATGGGATTGAGGATGGTAGAGTTCATGGAGCTTGAAGAAACCAAATACCTTACAATGAAGACATTAGAGTCACATCAAGCTCAAGTCAAGAAAGCTTTTGACAAGAAAGCCATAGTAAGTGACCTCAAGGAAGGAGACTTAGTCCTCAAGTAGGGCTCAAATAAGTCCAAGATATTCAACCACACCAAGTTTGATACCTTATGGAGTGGTCCTTATCTGATCCATGGATGCAAACAACATAATGCTTTTTAGCTTGGCCAACTAGATGGAGAGGTATTACCCATCCCTATCAATGGCATTCATTTGAAGCCTTATTATTAGAAGAGTTTGTATCTATTGTATAATATTATAACATATTATAGTAGTTTTCTATGGTTTCCTCTAAGTGCCTTGTGCGCATTTATTTTAGTTGTGTGTTTTTATTTCAATAAGTGACTTGGGCACATTTGTTGTTGTTTTTCTCTTTTATCCCCTTTTGCTTCAAGAGGAGGTTTTATAGAAAGGGGTCAACCTTGAATCAATTTCATGATAGTTTAGAAAAATACTATGACTCCACATTCCCAATGGATCTATTTAAGGCTACTTATATTTTTCATAGCATATATGCAACCCCAAGATGTTGCCAAAAATGTTCGCCAATTTTGGCCTACATAAAGAAATTTGCCTAGGTAGATTAATTCTTAGAATTTATTAGATGGAGCATCAAGTTGAATAGAGTTATTGATCTAGTGGGTGACTAAATAATGAATAATAAGATCGAACATCACTTTCAAATCTTTTGAAACACTTGAATCAAGCTTAAAGTGAAATTTGTTGATCTTTGTGAAGTAGGCTTAGAAGCAGGTCTAATATTTTAAAGTGTAAAGATTAGTAGATTCTCATGTTGATAATGACCTTCATGGACATAAAACAAGTTTCATAGGTCTTAGAGACTCATTTTATTCCTTGAAAGTTTAAGCACAAGCCTAAAAATACTAGATTGTCATAAGCACATCATGTAGAAATAGATAGATCAACTTGATTTTGCATTTAATAAATGTATTTGGGAAGGATTCTCAGGCCAAAAGACCACATGGACATAATTCTTTTAGTTCCAAGATCATCCTTTTAAAATTTCATATCTTGATGTCTTTTTTATCTCAATATATAAATATTCAAAGTTAGACTTACAGAGTGAAACGTACACGGGGACATCAAGTTTAAGCTTCATGAACTAGTAATTTGAATTCAAATGTATAAAATCAATTATTGTAATTTGATTAGATCAAATATAATGGATAATTTTTATTTGATAGATGTCATTGGGTCCAAGAAAATCAATAGCAAACATTTGATCATAGATAAAAGATCAATAGTGAGCATCAAGTTGAAAAGTTAGCATGAATGCATCAATGACAAGTGTTAAGATCTTGGGCACTTGAACATAGATCTAATAGTGTATGAAGACTGACAAAGGTCAGTGGGTCTAATAAAATCAATGACATGCATTTGATCATAGATTCCAGATCAATGGTGAGGGATGAGTCAACAAATCAATAGATCTCAAAGATAAATGAGAAGATACCAAGTGTCTTAAGTAAATTAAACTAGAAAAATATCCATAGATTGTGCTCATTCATATAGATGAATATCAATGATACATGATAGTCAAGATCTAATGGTGCTCATCCAACATGAATTAAAATTGATAGTCAGTATTAAAATTTGAAGATAATGGGTCCAGGCAGATCAATGGTGTTCATTCAATTATAAGGAGGTAGATCACTTATCAAGATTAAAGGTTGAAAGATAATAAATTTAAAGTGGATAACAATTGCAACCTAGATCAAAATAGAGGAAAATCTTGCAAGGATCATCTTGTCACCATTAGATCTTGATCAAACATAATTATACAATCAAGGGTTATCAATAATAATGTTTTGATGCCATGAACCTTTGGTTAAAATATTTGAAACATGTAAAGTCCATCCTTTAGGGTTGTAATATTGTTTCATGATTGTGTTCACTATTATTTAATGAAAACTTATACATATGATGAGTTATCAGCTTTCATAGGGTTTGTTGTTCCCAAAATTAGCTATGCTTATTTTGTGGACAACCCCTACAAAACATGTCCTTTTTGTAATCTACACTCTAAGGTAGTTGATCGAGATAAGATTCTCTTGATCTCAAGTGAAGTTGTCTGACATCCTAGGAAAGTTTATGACATTCCCTCACCACAATTTCTCAAAAATTGTGAAACTTGTTATAGTCATAAATTGATCAAAATTGACATTTTGATCATTTTGAGGGTGTTAGTGAATTTTTATTTTGCTTATGTAAGGTCAGCACTTTTTGCCGCTTTTACATGGTTTTTGTTTTTCTACATGCTTGAGTGGCACTTTTTACTACCATTTCATGTTCTTGTTACTGGGACATGTTAGGTCAACTAAATTCACCACCTGAGAAAGATGTTTGAGATCTTAAACTTTGAGTGGCATTAATGGTCACTCATGTTGAGTATTAAAGGCTTATTTTGGAGCTTTTACATGCATTTATTTTTATCATTTATTCTATCAAAGTTTCCTCAACCCCTTTTTGCAACCACTCAACTATGGTGATGGAAGAAGATTTCAAATTCACCACCACCATATTTAGGGTTTTAAACTTGCTAGGTAAGTTGTTTTGACATATAGGGTTTCATTTTTTTAGTGATATCTGCTACATATTAATATTTTCATTTTTCTTTATTGAACCCTTGTTCTTTCATGAATTTATGTCCTAGTTTTTTTATCTTTAGTGGGTCAAATTGGCAAAATATTCCAAACTTCATTCATGCCCTAGGTTTTTGATGAGTGTCATCAGTGGTTTGACCCGACCAGGCTTTACCCCACAACATGTTGGTTGAAAACCAATTCTTCCCAAGACATTGTGATGATGGCTTTATTATCCACTCTCACATATTCCTGTTAAGGACAAGTTAAAATCAACATCAGCATTTTTTAGCCACTTATACATTTTAAACATATTCTCAAGTGAAAGTGTATGGGTGGCAAAATCCACTACCCTTACATGAAAAACCTCCAACTCCTACCATATGCATTGTTGGCAAAATTTGCCACTCAAACATCAAAACTTATGATTTCCTTATTATCTATAGTGTCAACATTTTTTCCCACTCCAACATGCAATAGTGGAAAATTTTACTACTGATTCAAATGCACAATATCCCTCACATACAAGGGTGGAAAATTTTGTTGCCCATGTAAACATTCTCTTAAATTTTCCTAACTCTGGGATATTTTTGATTTTGTTTTTTTTATCCCACTTTCCTCTAGTTTTTTTTCCTACTTACACTTTAGCCCTTTCAAGTGCATCTCCATAGTCATGATCATCAACATGCAATTTTCCCAAATTTTTAGTATTTTCCCTAACTACATGATCATGACTTTTTGTTGTAGTTTCTTTTGTCGATCTTTTTTTTCATTGACATCTTTCTAGTAATAGCTTGTTTAGATGACTGAGTTGTCTTTGAATAATTCAAAAGAAATGAAATATAAATATCGAGGTGTTTTTCCAATCACCTCAGTTACTTCTAATGTTGATGACATTAGAGATACAGAGATTGGCCATGTGGACATGGCTAAGTTTGTAGAGAGAACCAAGTCAATCAATCATAGCTCTAAAATGAAGAAGATAATTCATAGTAATATTCATTTGGTATCTTGTTTCTTTGTGGTATCTCACAACATATAATTTGTTCATCAATGTGCTCAATTTTACAATAGAAATACTAGGGCTATGATGGGTGCTAGTGGCAATGTGATAATCAGACTAGATCTTGAATTCATTGATAAGGTGTTTATGTGCCCTCATACTACAGAAGTGATAAAGCTTGATTTTGTTGAAACATAAAAAGAGTATGACAAAAATCTTGAAAAGGCAAAGAAGGTAATCAATAATATATGGCTCAAGACATCAAGGTTAAATTTGTTAAAGTGGCCACAGAGTTATCCTAGAAATGACTTTATAAAATAAGTTAGTGATTTGATAAATCTTTTCATTAGGATAAGAGGTTTGTCATCTTCCTCAAAATTTCATGAATGGATGTATCCTTTCATTAAGGTAATACTCCAAGGCAAACAAACCATCTTTTGGGGAGAATAAGTTAGCAATGCTTTACATGAATAATTGATGAAGGTATCCACTACCTTGAATTTCTACATGACTTCTTATCTGGTGTATATTGTAGCTTCAATGAGAATCTTTCTAGGTTTAACATTAGAAGGAGATAGGAGAGTAATCCCTATGTATCAATACTATTTTTAATTAACGTTGAAGGCTTTTATTCATCATTTTAAGAGAGTAAATGATGCTTTTTTTTGTAATATTCTTATGTCTTTTTGATCCTCAACTAGAACAAAGAAGAGTGTTAGATGAGGAATGGATAGTGGTAAATTATTTTTGATGCATGTTCTTACAGTATCTTTCTTTCTCATGCCTGAGGGTTGGCTTTTTCAAAGTTCATCCTTATATGCTTCCAAGATTCCCCTCAGATAAACTGGTCTTAATGGAGTTATGCAGATAAATGATCATTGTGCATAATAAATAAATGGAGCTCAAGAAGCCCAATTTCAAGTTCCCATCTGAAATTGGTAGGTATTCAATATTAACTATTGCTAAGGCTAGGGCCATGGAAACTGAGATGCAACTTGTAACTGCGAAGCAATTCAATAGAAGACCAAAGTTTGACTATAGGGGTGTGAAATACAAAATCAAGAGGAAAACCCAATTCCATGAACCTATGGTTGAATATGTTTGGGTAGATTTGAGAATAAAAGATGTTAGGAAAATGGACTACAATATGTTATCTCTTGAGTAGATTGAATATATAGGACTTGCTGATATTCCTAAGAATCTAGTGGATGATGGAGGGTTGATTAATGATAGATATAATATTGAACAAGTTGTTAATTCCCCTCTCCCTATAATTCAATGGTCCCAAAAAGAGCTGACCTCTTTGAGGAAAATATTTGAACCTATATTGGAAAACACTAATAATTGGCTAGCAAACAAGGGAATTACTTTGAAATAATTCCTCACAGGGTCAGAAATTGAGATTCAAGAGGAAACAAGAAGAAAGGTAGAGAATGGGATGAAGAAAAAAAGTGATGTTTCTTCTTCTTCTAAGCCACATAAGCTTAAGATCATATTTATGATGAAGAATTCAAAAGTTGTGGAAAAAGAGTCTAAAATAGAAGATATGGAAGTTGACAAATATAGCACTAAAGAACTAGCGATGGAAGAGATGGAGACTGAGGATAGGCCTACAAATCAATAAGAGGAGGTAACTTTATCCCCACAAGATAGTGTACAATAATAAATGGGAGTCTCTTCTCCCCTACTTGACACACCTACTACATCTCTTTTATCTATTTCTCTTATTAATATTCCCTCTTCTGAATCTCCCTCTCCTAAATTAATTTTTGACAACCCTCAAAACACTTTTGAATATTTTCTCCATTCCTCAAGGTCTATTCCTAGTTTTTCCTCCTCATCTTTTGATATTGGAGATACTTCTATTTTTTATCACTTTGTAAAAGGTGTAGTTTTTACTAACACTCCACCTATTGTTTTCACTACCAGTGCAAGTGCAATTCTAGTGATGCTAGCAATAGGGATAAACCCTAATGTGAGTACTTATGTGATTCCATGATGGTTGTCAACTTATACACCAAAAAGGAAGAAACAAGCCATCTCCCTAGATGAATTTGATTTTAATAAGCTGGTGCCAATAAAAGCCAAGACCCCAAAGAAGCCAAAGATTCTTTCAAAAATGTTTGGGGATAAGGCACACAAATTTTTGGAGATTACAAGACATTCACAAGATACAACCATGGAAAATTTTGATATGAATGATTACTCTGTCTCTAGAGTTGAATTAGGCAGGATAACTCATGAAAGTGCTAAAAATGATATATAGTCAGCCATGGACATCTTGATTCAAAAATTTGATAGGGATAAAGAAATAAAATATCTCTACAAAGTAATGGTGGAATAATTGACTACAGTGGTGAAGAAAATCACTTTTAATTTAGAACTAGTAACTCTTAAGGCCATTTCTACAAAATACCCCATCATTCAGAAAGAAAAAAGACTGACCTCAAAGGAAAAGTACTTGAAGAATACTTAGATAGGATGTGTACACAAGAAATTTCCCTACTTACAGAGCTATCTGAGAAGATAGATAAAATGAGAAAAATAAGAGTAGAACTTAATGATCTCATTGATGTTGTTTCTCAAGATATTGAAAGCATAGAGAAGAATCATGATGAATTGGTAGAAATAAGTAAACTAAAAATAAGCACTCTAATATCAATTGGCATCATTATTGATAGGGATTATTATACCAAAACTAAAGAGGAATTCACATATAGGATCCATTTGCTTAAATATTTGATCAATGACCTTGAATCTATAAGGAAACTTAGTGAACAGAGTGATGTCAGTATTTTGCATAAATTGGAGGAGCTATCTTGCAAGCTTGCATCATAAGATAACCAATTTCTCTTGACAGAAGAAATGATTTAGGAATTTGAAGATATGTTCCAAAAAAAATTTAAAGATAAAACATTTTCAATTGCCTCTATGGAAAATATTATGGACAATCAGTTAACTCTAGACAATTTGAAAACCAAGTTAACTAGTCATGCAAAATTAGTCACCATAGTAAAAGATGCCATAGTTAGAGCCAAGATGATTTTCAGGAACACTGTTAGTCTAGACAATATCAAGATGCAAGCAACTTTCACTATGTATGATGGACACATGAAGAAAGATGGTGATACGAACTGAAGCAGTATCTTTTTCTCTTAGTTTATTTTCCATTTTTTAGATATACTTTTGAAACAACTTTGGACATTTGTACATGTACTTTTTTCATATGTAACTACATGTAAAAAATAGGAATTCCCAAGTCAATAAGGACTCCTATTTTTGAATAGATCAAAGTAGTTAGGTTTTTCCTAAATTTTCTCAATGCCTCTCCCTATAAATAAAGAGGTCCTCTATTGTAATGACGATCTTTTAGTTATTGAAACAAAACTCTGCCAAAATTGAAAAGCATTTTGAAACTTTGAGTTCAAATTGTAAATCAAATTTTATCAAGTGAATGAGAAAACAAGTGATCTTTCAAAATTTGTGTTGAAATAACTTGTGTTTTATTAGAAATTATTCTTTTGTCCTTTTCCTAATACGATCTTATCTATTTAATTAAATATTAGTGTGAGTGAAAATAATCTGGGAGATGTTCTAAAGTTGATTATAGAGACTTTGTGCTACAACAATTATCTTTAGTTTATGATTTAGTGTTTTAAAGTAAAGGATATTGAAAAGGATTTGAACTACTATTGTCTTTTATGATCATATATTTTGTCATAGTTTTCAATGAATACTTTGGGCTACACCTCATTCTATTGTGTTCTAAGTTTTAAATCAGCAAAAGAAGCAATGATAGACTTTGTGCTCTCATGGGTATCTTGGTTTTTTAGTTAGTATCAAGAAAGTGTTCTTTTATTTTGTAAATATCATTTAAAAAAAAATAGAAACAGATGATATGGTCTCACCCCTGAGTTTGTATTAGTTTATATTAGTTTTTGATAGTTTATAGGGTACCTCCCCTTGCCAAGAGGAGAGATTTATCTCATTACACTATGGCTGATATAGCAATTTTGCCTTCAGTTAGTTGAAGACAAAATATTCACCCAATTGTTTTTTGGAAACTCCACTATAGAAAGAATGCATAATTTGAAGCCTCATGCTTTGAGTTGAAGCATTTCCAATTATTTTCCATTTGTTTCAAAATTTTGTTGAGTATACTACATTATGGTAGATTTATGGTATACGTGAAGAAAGAGAGCTCAAGGTATTATTGATCATGTATTTGAGTTGATGTAATAAAATAATTTTGATCTTTTTAATCTATGACCTCGACTTCAGTGAACTAGGAGTTTTCCTCCTACCAATGCTACGTCTTCAATACTAGGTGAAGCTTCTAGTTCTAGTGCTAGCAAATTTTTATCTATTCATACTCCACAAAGGTTTGTTATCTCACCTTTTAATCAGCATATCATGGTATCCCAAGGCCCTTGGGGTAACACTTTTGGTCCTCTAAATTTAACCCCACCTTTGCATGAACTACCTCATAGTTCAAGAAAGAATTTTCCTAAGTTCTATGGTGATGGGAAAGTCCACCCTGATGAACACATTATAGCTTTCTATATATTTTGTGGTGTGATAGGTGTTGAACATGAAGATATAGTAGTAAGGATTTTTGTAGAAACACTGTAAAGTGCTACCATAGATTGGTTTTATCATCTTTATGCTCAAACTATAACCAATTGGAGCACTCTCAAGACCAAGTTCAAAGCTAGGTTCAAACCTATAAAAGATGCCCATGTCTTGTTAGCATAGCTAACACAAATGAAGAAAGATCTACATGAACCTATGCAAGATTTCATCACCAAGTTTAATAAATTGAGAAATAGGATTCTTGCCACTGCTGAGACAACAACAAAGAATCTTAAGTGTTTCTTTATCAATAATCAACTTCCTAAAGTGAGTTTTTTGTTAAGGAATGTTGGCCCCATAGATCTTTTTGTAGCTCATATTTTGGCTACCAAAGTTGAAGATTATTTTATCTTTGTAGGTAAGATAAGAAGAGATTCCAATAGAAGTAGAGTTTCCTCTTCTACTAAGAATTCTTTCATAAGCACCACTGACCCTATGGTACAAAAGTTATCAAATGAATTTCTAGCTCTAGAAAGGCAAATGTCCCAAGGTATGTCTATCTTTCCTTCTTATCAAGATATACTAAGGAGGATATTTCAAAAAAATTCAAATCAAGCTAACGCTACTAAAAATAAAGGGTAACCTAGTCATCTTCCTCCTACATAGGAGAAGCTTGCCATTGAAGTAGCACTAGTCAACTCAGTAGTTGGATATTATGAAACCAAGAGAATGATGCTAATCTCTTTGCAAAAGGAGAAGAAGAATTAGTTGGTGACTCCACCATTGGCTTTCTAAATTACCAAGACAAAGCTAAAAAAGTAGGAGAAGTGTATGATGGAGCATATGTTATTTTTACTAGGTCTAAAAATTAGTTAGCTTATCAAGTTGATAAGGTAAAATCAAGAGAATAACCTCAACCAGTGATCTCAATTGTTAAATGGGGAACTCTGCTACCTTTCTAATCAAAGGATTTGGTTGGCAATAAGCAAGTAAGTATATCTAACAATCTTGTATCTTTTGCTTATGTCCCTCAGACCAGTATCACATCAAATAAAAATTAGAATGATGGATTTCCTTTCTCTATTTCAAGTTCATTATAGTTATTTGACATAATAGATCATGCTAGGAAGACCAAGATCTAAATGTCTGAAGTTGAGTATTTACAAGCTAATTTTGAACTATTTGATAGGTTGGTTGAATACATCAAAAACAAAACCATCCCTATAGGACAAGATTTTCCCAAATTTACCCATGATTCCTCAAAAAATAAATCTACCCAAAATAATCTTGTCACTACTCCCCTTGTTGCCTCTAAAAAAATAGAACTTTTCTATGTTTCTCTATTGATAAATGGTCATAAGTTGAGCAATTGCATAATAGATTCTAGAGACTCTAATAATGTTATGCCCACCGAGGTAGTAGTCTCCCTTTGTCTCACCTTAACTAAGACTTTTGGGAGATGTTTCTCCATGGAAAATAAGTAAGTACCACTTTTGGGTCAAATCAAAGATGGCCAATTTGCATTTGTGGCTTTTCTAGACAAGAGGATTAAGATGATAGTCCTAGTAGTTGATGTTCCATCTTCTTATGGCATTCTAATCAAGCATATTTTTTACAAGGATGTAGGTGGAGAGTTGAACATGGATCTATCTGAAGTAAGGATACCTGTTGAAGGCGTCATGTAAAAGTTGCTTCCTGAGAAAGAGAAAATATATTGTTACTCAAATGGCAAATCCCAAAGCTCAAATTTTGTTTGAGTCCTCAAGAATGGGTAATTATTTCCTATCCACTGAATATGTTTCTATTCATCAGATGAGAGGTCATCAGGTGATAGCTTAGATAATTTAGATAGAGAATTAGAAGAGTTTTTAAATGAAAGTTCAGGTAAAGAGGAATCTTTCCTCACTAATGAAGAGGAATCTTCTAACCAATGAAATTCAAAAAAAAACCAAATTCTAATGAGGTATGGGTTTTAGAATTTAATGGCAATTGTTCCTCTACTAGTTTTGGAGCTAAAATTGTTATGATATCCTAACAAGGAGATATCTTCCCTTTTCTCATATAAGTTGTAATTCGGTAATACCAACAACACTGTTGAATATGAGTCAATATTGCTTGGATTGAAAGTTGCTTATGCTAGAGGAGTTAAGATTCTTTATACTCGAAGAGATGTTGAATTAGTAGTTTATCAAGTGAGAAATTTGTATCAAACCAAAAATGAAAGATTGTGACATTATCACAATCACGTATGGGATTGCATTGAAAGTTTTGATGCTTTCAATATCTCTATGGTGCCAAGAGAGTTTAATGATCATGTAGATTCATTGGCTGTCTCTGCAACTCTTATGGTTGCTTATAAAGATTTCAAAGGAAATAAGTACACTATCGAGCTGATCTTTTAACCAAGTGTACCTGATAATGTTGACCATTGGTAGGTCTTCAATAGTGATAATCAAATTATTGCTTTCCTATAAAATACGGATAGCTTTGATGAGCTCTATTTTAAAGGTAGTGAATCTCCACCATAGGAATATGTTTCTAAAATAGATTCACAAATTGGTGAAGAGTTTCTTCAACTAAAAGGGAATAAAATTCCAAAAGGTTTGGTTTCTCTTGAAAATTTATTTGATAAGCATGACACATATATCAAGTAGTAGAAACAAATGGATTTAAGTTCCTCTATGGAATTTGAGCAAGTAAATTTGAGTTTGAAGGTAGATCCCCAAATGGTCAACATTGGGAAATGTTGTACTACCAATGAAAAGTTTGAATTCATTACTCTCCTTCACCATTACATTGATCTTTTGGCATATTCTTATGATGATCTAAAGTCTTTGAAGCCTAAATAAATTTAGCATTAAATTTCCCTTTAAGCTAGGTCATTGCCTCACAAGCATAAATAAAGGGAATACAACCTCAAAATATCAGGTACTATCCTTTCTAAGATTTAGAAGATGTTGAATGCAAGGATAATTTTTCTAATTCATCATTCCTCCTAGATCATGAACATAGTTCTTGTAAGGAAGAAGAATGGAGAAATTCATATTTGTGTTGATTTCAAGAATCTCAACGAATCATCTCTAAAGGATAACTACCCCCTACCCATCATGGATCAAGTATTGAAAATAGTAACTAATTCAGAAATGTTGTCTATGCTAGATGGTTTTTTTGGGTATACTCAAGTGGAAGTTAATGAAATAGATTAGTATAAAACTACGTTCACTACACCTTGGGTCACATTTGCATATAGCAAAATGCCTTTTGGTTTGATCAGTGTTGGTGCCACATTCTAGAGAGCAATGAACCTTGCCTTCAGAGATGAGATAGAGAAGTTAATTATGGTGTATCCTGATGACTTGACTATTTTCTCCAAACACTATCCTAATCATGCACACCATTTATGACAAGTGCTGGAATGCTATCAGCAAAATTGTATTTCTTTCAATCCTAAGAAATCAATTTTTGGGGTTATAGAAGGTAAAATTCTTGGTCACATTGTATCTTGATAAGGCACTAAAATTGACTTGGAAAGAGTCAAATCTATTCAAATTCTTACTTTTCCTACTAGTAAGACTGTAGTTCATTCTTTCTTAGGAAAGGTGAATTTTTTGTGAAGGTTCATTCCTAAATTTGTAGAGAAAACCCATCACATCATCAACATAATGAAGTTAAGACTACTTTTTGTTGGACTATAGAAGGCAAAGTGGAATTTGAGGATATCAAAAAGGCTATTGCTCATGCTCTAGTCCCTATTTGTCTGGACTATACCAAAGATTTCATAGTATGTAGCTATGCTTCTGAACATACACTTTCAGCCATTTTGGTTCAACAGAACAAAGAAGGTGTGGAATCTCATATATCATTTATGAATTGTCCTCTCAAAGCTCTTGAATTTAAATATAAAACATAGATAATCATGCTTATGCCATGGTTAAGGTGGTAAAGCATTTTTGATTCTATATCCTGAATTCACATACTATTAATCTGGTGTGTGACATAATAGTAAAGTCTATTCTAACTCAACAAGAATTTTGTACTAAAAGGGGAAATTGGATTAATAAGATCCAAGAGTTTGATCTTGATATAAAATCTACTAATATTTTGCATAGAAGAAGTTTGTGTTAATTGATTATTGATAATGTACCAAAAGAGATAGGGGATGAAGAAGCAGAAGTTGAGGACATGCCAATAGTTCTTTTTGTCACTACTACTGATGAGTGGTATTTAAATATCACTCATTTTCTTACCTATGGTGAGTGTATTACCCATCTATCTTATAAGGAGAAAATAACTATTAAGTTTAAGGCTACTAACTATGTCGTATGGGACAATGATTTGTACAAAAGAAGCCTTAATGGAGTATTTCTTTGTTACATGGATAAAGTGCAACAAAGTAGACTTTTGGAGTATTTCCATAATTTGGTTTGTGGAGGACATTTTTTTGCACCCATGATGTCTCACAATACTCTATGAGCTAGATACTATAGGACTAAACTATTTCAAGATGTGTATAATTGGGTACGTAGGTGTGAGTTGTGTTAATAGTTCATTGGGAAACCTAAGTTGGCTACATTACCTCTCAAGCTGGTGGTGATTAAAGAAACTTTTTAGCAATGTCAAGCTCTAGGCATGACTATGTTCTCACCATGACATACTATTTTACCAAGTGGGTGGTAGCCATCCCAATTAAGCATGCTACTTCAGAAGTGGTATGCAATTTCCTTAAGAAAAATATTATTTCTTAGTTTGGAGTTCTAAACAAGTTCATAGCAAACAATAATACTTATCTCTCTTCCCATGAGATTACTAAATTTTGCTACAAGCATAGGATAATTCTTTCCCACTCCTCAGACTATTATCTGTAAGGAAATGGTCAAACAGAATCAAGTAACAAGAATCTAGTTACTATTATCATGAAACTGGTAGATAAGAATTAGAGAACTTGGCATAAATAAGTATTTGATGCTTTATGGGTAGATAAGATTACCCCAAAAAGGGAAATAGGTATGTCACCATTTTATCTTTTGTATGGTTTGAATGAGGAGATACCAATTACCTTGGACCATCACTGAAGTTGGCAAAGGTAGTGAAAGATCAAACTTTAAAAATTTCTATTGATAAAAGGATCATGTACCTAACTAAACTAGAGGAGAAACAAACTATGGTAGTGGACTATATCACTAAGCTTCAAATTTAGGTAAATAAACTATTTGACAAGAAATTAAGGACTCATGAGTTTCAGATTGGAGATCAAGTCTTGTTGTGGGACAAGAGGAGCGAACCAAAAGGAATGCATAAAAAGTTTGATTCCTTGTGGAGAGGTCCATTCACCATTCATCAATTATGTGGTGGAAATAGCTTCTTGTTGGAATATCAGGATGGAACACCATTCTTACTACCTCATAGTGGGCAAAATCTAAAACAATTTAATCCTTGAAGTATCAGATAAGTTCATTTGTATATTTTTATAGTTTTATATATTTATGTGCTTTTGTTTAGTTATTTGTGTATTTTTATTTTTGGTACCTTGATTCCATATCCCAATGGCATGGATGAAGCCACTTAGATACTGGATTCTTCTCCCTTTGATTGTATCAAATTTTGATCGATGGAAGTTACCCAATTGGAGCCAGCTATTGTTTCCAAAATCAACTAAGCTCATTTTGTGGATAACCCCTATGAAACTTGTCCTTTTCATAATCTACACTCTAAGTTCATTGATCGAGACAAGATTATCTTGATATCAAGTGAAGTTGTTTGACATCCTAGGAAAGTTTACGACATTCCCTCATTATGATTTCTCAAAACTTGTGAAACCTGTTGTAGTCATAAACTGATCAAAATGTCAATTTTGATCATTTTGAGGGTGTTCATGAATTTTGATTTTGCTTATGTAAGGTCAGCACTTTTTGCCACTTTTACATGGTTTTTATTTTTCTACATGATCGAATGGCACATTTTAATACCATTACATGTTATTATTTTTGGCACATGTCAGGTTAGCTAAATTTTCCACCTAAGCAAGATCTTCAAGATCTTGAAATTTGAGTGGCATTAATGGTCACTCATGCTAAGTATTAAAGGCTTGTTTTAGATCTTTTAAATGCATTTATTTTTGTCATTTATTTTATCAGAGTTTCCTTGACCCCTTTTTGAAACCACTTGACTATGGTGATGGAGGAAGATTTTGAATTCAATGCCACCAAGCTTAGGGTTTTAAACTTGCCAGATAAGTTATTTTTTTACTTTTAGGGTTTCATTTTCTACTGATATCTACTACAGATTAATATTTTCATTTTGTTTTGTCAAACTCTTGTTCTTTCATGCATTTGTGTCCTATTTTTTTAATTTTTAATGGGTCAAACTATAGAAATCCACCAACCCTCATTCGTGCCCTAGGTTTTTGATGAGTGTCATTAGTGGTTTGACTCGGCCAGGATTTAGCCTCCAACATATTGGTTAAAAACAATTCTTCCCAAGACATTGTGATGACAGATTTATTCACCACTCTCACATATTCTTGTTAAGGACAAGTTAAAATAAACGTAGGCACTTCTTAGCCACTTATGCATTTTAAACATGTTCTCAAGTGAAAGTGTATGGGTGGTGAAATCTACCACCCTTACATGAAAAAGCTCTAACTCCTACCATATGCATTATCAGCAAAATTTACTGCTCAAACATCAAAACTTGTGATTTCCTTGTTACCTATAGTTTTAGTATTTTTTACTTCTCTAACATGTAATAGCGATTAATTTCTCCACTGATTAAAATGCACAATATCCCTTAGATGCAAAGGCAGCAAATTTCACCACCCATGCAAGCATTCTCATAAATTTTCCTAACTCTAGGATATTTTCAATTTTGTTTTATTGAGACCACTTTCCTCTAGATTTTTGGCCTACTCACACTTTATACCTTTTAATCACGTCTCCATAGTCATGATCATCGGCATGCAATTTTCCCAAATTGATATTATTTTCCCTAACTAAATGATCACGACTTTTTGTTGCAATTTCTTTTATGTATATTCTTTCTTTATCACCATCCTTCTTGTAATAGCTCGTTCAAATGACTAAGTTATCTTCAAAGAAGTCAAAAGTGATGAAGTAAAAATATCAAGGTTTTTTTCCAATCACCTTAGTTACTTCTAATGTCAATGACATTAGAGATACAGAGATTGGCCATGTGGACATGGCTGAGTTTGTGGAGAGAACTAAGTCAAGCAATCCCAACTCTAAAATGAAGAAGATAATTGACAATAACATTCATTTGGTATCTTATTTCTTGGTCGTATCTCACAACATGTAATTTTTTCTTCAATGTACTCAATTTTACAATAGAGATACTAGGGTTGTGATGGATGCTAGTGGCAATGTGATAATCAAACTAGATCTCAAATTTGTTGATAAGGTGTTTATGTGCCCTCTTATTATAAAAGTGACAAATCTTGATAATGTTGAAGCACAAAAAGAGTATGACAAAAATCTTAAAAATGAAAATAAGGTAATAATAATAAATGGCTCAAGATGTCAATGTCAAATTTGTTAAGGTGGCCACAGAGTTTTCCTAGAAGTGACTTTATAGAAGAATTTGGTGATATAATAACTCTTCTTAGTAGGATAAGAGGTTTTTCCTCTTATAGTTTCATGAATGGATGTATCGTTTCATCAAGGTAATACTCCAAGCCAAACAAACCATCTTCTAGGGAGAACAAATAAAAAATGCTTTGCATGAACAATTGATGAAGGTATCCACTACCTTTAATTTCTACGTGAATTCTTATTTGGTGTATATTATAGCTTCAATGAGAATATTTTCAGGTCTAACATCAGAAGGAGATAAAAGAGTAATCCCTATGTATTAATACCATTCTCAATTCACATTGAAGGGTTTTATTCATCATTTCAAGAGAGTAAATGATGTTTTCTTTGTAGTATTCTTATGTCTTTTTTATCCTCAACTAGAATAAAGAATAGTGTCAGAGAGGCTTGGATACTGCTAAATGATTTTGGATACATATTCTTACAATTTCCTTCTTTCTCATACCTTAGGGTTGTCTTTTTCTAAGGTCATCCTTATATGATTCCAAGATTCCCCTCAGACAAACTAGTCTTAATGCAATTATGCAGACAAATGATCATCATGCATAATAAACAAATGGAGCTCAAGAAGCCCAATTTTAGGTTCCCAATTGAAATTGGTAGGTATTCAGTATTCACTACTGTGAAGGCTAGGGCCATGGTGACTGAGATGCAACTTGTAACTATGAAGAAATTCAAGAGAAGACCAAAGTTTGACTATAAGAGTGTGAAAGACAAAATCAAGAGGAAAACCCAATTCCATGAACCTATGGTTGAAGATGTTTGGGTAAATTTGAGAATAGAAGATGTCAGAAGAATGGACTACAATAGGTTAGCTCTTAAGCATATTGAATATTTGGGACTTGATGATATTCTTGAGAATCTAGTGGATGATGGAGAGTTAATTAATGACATATATAATACTAAAAAGGTTGCTAATGCCCCTCTCCCTCTAATCTAATGGTCCCAAAAAGATCTGACCTCTTTGAGCAAAAGATTTGAACCTATATTGGCAAACACCAATAATTGGCTAGCAAATAAGGGAATTGCTTTGAAAGAATACCTCACAGGGTCAGAAATTGAGATTCAAATGAAAAAAATAAGAAAGGTAGAGAATAAGATGTAGAATAAAAGTGATGTTTCTTCTTCTTTGAAACCACATAAGCCTAAGATCATATTTGTGATGAAGAAGTCAAAAGCTATGGAAAAAGAGTCTAAAATAGAAGATATGGAAGTTGAGAAATAGAGCACTGAAGAACCAGTGATGGAAGAGATGGAGATTGAAGATAGGCCTAAAAACTAACAAGAGGAGAAAACCTTATCCACACAATATAATGTAAAACAAGAAATGAGAGTCTCTTCTCCCCTACCTAACACACATGTTGTAGCTCCTTTGTCTATTACTCCTATTAATATTCCCTCTTTTGAATCTCCCTCTCCTTCCAAAATAGTTTTTGATAACCCTCAAAACACTTTTGAATATGTTCCCTATTCCTTAGGGTATATTATTAGTTTGTCCTCCTCATATTTTGATATTGGAGATACTTCTATTTTTGATCACTTTGTAAAAGGTGTAGTTTTTACTAACACTCCACCTATTGTTTCCACTACCAGTGCAAGTTTAGTTCCAGTGATGCTAGAAATGGGGATAAACCCTAATGTGAGTACTTTTATGCTTCTACAATGGTTATCAAATTATACACCAAAAAGGAAGAAACAAGCTATCTCCCTAGATGACTTTGATTTTAATAAGCTGGTGCCAGTAAAAGCCAAGACCCCAAAGAAGCCAAAAATTCTTTCAAAAATGCTTGGGGATAAGGGACACAAATTTCTAGATATTTCAAGACCTCTACAAGATGTAACCATGGAAAATTTTGATATAAATGATTACTCTATCTCTAAAGTTGAATTAGGAAAGATAACTCATGAAAGTGCCAAGAATTATATACAGTTAGGCATGGATATCCTGATTCAAAAATTTGATAGAGAGAAAGAAATGAAAGATCACTACAAAGCAATGGTGGAATAGTTGACTTTAGTGGTAAGGAAAATCACTTTCAATTCAGAAGTAGTAACTCCTGAGGCCATTTCTATAAAATGCCCCATCATTCAAAAAATATAAAAGACTAACCTCAAAGGAAAAGTACTTGAAAATTACTTAGACAGGATGCGTGCACAAGGAATTTCCCTACTTATAGAGCTATATGAGATTACATATAAAATGAGGAAAATAAGAGCATAACTTGATGATATCCTTGATGTTATTTCTCAAGATATTAAAATCATAGAAAATAATCATGATAAATGGGTGGAGATGAGCAAACTAAAAATAAGCACTCTAATATCAATTAGTATCATTATTGATAGGGATTATTATATTGAAACTAAAGAGGCATTGACATATAGGATCCATGTGCATAAATATTTGAGAAATGACCTTGAATCTTCAAGGAAACTTAGTGAACAAGGTGATGTCAGTCTTTTTCATAAATTAGAGGAGCTAGCTTGCAAGCTTGCATGACAAGATAACCAGTTTATCTCAATAGAAGAAATGATTCAGGAATTTGAAGATATGTTCCAGAAAGAATTTGAAGATAAAACATTTTAAATAGCCTATGTGGACAATATTCTAGACAATCAATTAACTATAGATAATTTTAAAACCAAGTTAACTAGTCATGTAAAATTAGTCACCATAGTAAGAGATGCCATAGTTAGAGCCAGGATGATTTTCAGGAACACTGTTAGTCCAGACAGTATCAGGATGCAAGAAACTTTCATTATGTATGATGGACACATGAATAAATATGGTGATATGAATTGAAGTAGTATCTTTTTCTCTTAGTTTATATTTCATTTTTTAGATGTACTTTTGAAACAACTTTGGACATTTTTACATGTACTTTTTTTATATGTAATTACATGTAAAAAATAGGAAGTCCCAATCCAATAAGGACTCCTTTTGAATAGGTCAAATTAGTTAGGTTTTTCCTAAATTTTCTCAATGCCTCTCCCTATAAATAAAGAGGGCCTCTATTGTAATTATGATCTTTTAGTTATTGAAATGAAACTATGCTAAAATTGAAAAGCATTTTGAGACTTTGAGTTCAAATTGTAAATCAAATTTTATCAATTGAATGAGAAAGCAAGTGATATTTCAAACTTTGTGTTGAAATAACTCATTTTGTAATTGAAACTATTCTTATGTCCTTTCCCTAATATGATCTTATCTGTTTGATTAAATAGTAGTGTGAGTGAAAATAATCTGGGAGATGTTCTAAAGTTGATTATGGAGACTTTGTGTTATAAAAATTATCTTTAGTTTATGATTTAGTGTTTTAAAGTAAAGGATATTGGAAAGGATTTGAAATACTATTATCTTTTGTGATCATTCATTTTTTTATAGTTTTTGGTGAAGGCTTTGAGGTACACCTCATTCTACTATGTTCTAAGTTTTAAATCAGTAAAAGAAGCAATGATATACTTTGTGCTCTCATGGGTATCTTGGTTTTTTAGTTAGTATCAAGAAAGTATTCTTTTATTTTGTAAATATTATTTATAAAAAAATATAAATGGATGATATGGTCTCACCCCTAAGTTAGTATTTAGTTTAAATTAGTTTGTGATAGTTTATAGGGAACGTCCCCTTGCTAAGAGGAGAGATTTATCTCATTACACTATGGCTGATATAACCATTTTGCTTTTAGTTAGTTGAAGATGAAATATTCACCCAACAGGGTGCAAAGGTAGGATAGGTATATTTTAGACCTAATAAAGATCAATAACAAAGCTACATGACCTGTAGGCTTTACATTGATATATAGCTATAAGAAAACCAATAAAGGATATTAGTTTTCAATCTATAGTAGACCTATGATCATATATTGTGTAGGGGCAGATATAAATGGTTAAGGAGAAGTGTCTCATCTTTCAATATGATCCTAGCTCCAATAAATAGCCATTAAGAGTAGACATAGGCATGGCTCTATCAAGTACATGGATATAAGGACCTTAACCTCATAATGAAACAAGTGGGATATGGTGTAGAAGATCATAGAAAAGAGATATGGGGATTGGATTAGCATAGTGGAGTATTTAATGTTGTTCATAAGATTTGAGGATCTTTCTTCCTAGCAAGGATCATGATTCATCATCTACAAAATAGACCCTTGTCTTCTAGTGCATTTCTCAACCAATGAGAGGAACTTAAAGACTATTAAAGTGAATGAAGGTTAGCTTGTTGATGATGGATTAGTTCTGATTAGACCAAAATATTGTGGTTCTTGGTTAACATGCTCCCTTTTCTTGTATGAAAGACCTCTTGAAGCTAATAAAGACATTCTTTACCTACCTCTTTCTCTTAAACTATGTTTAGTAAGCTTGTATAAGATGACATTATGAAGGAGAATATTCCATGTCATTGTCCTTTATTAACTATTTTAGGGTGATTTCTAATTGATTACAAGTCTGTATTTGTGTTCTTTCTACTAATAATGCAAGTTTGGTGTGAGTCTTAGAATTCCTCTTGGCTTCATTCTTTACTTCCTAAACCTAGTATATGAAACACTTATGAAATTAGATAAATTTTGAGATTGTGTGAGCTAGTAGTATCTTGTGTTTCATCAGTTTATATTTCATGCTTGTGTGAGTTCTCACTTAGTTTGGTGCATCACCTTGTTAGCCTTCTTAGGACCCCTTTCCCCTCTTTTAACCATTTTCTTTGGTAATCAATAGTTTAGAGTAGTTTTCTAAGAGCCTTATTGATACACCTAGGGAGCTGCCCCATAAGCCATAGGTTCACCTCCATCATAGGATAGCCATAGCATGTAGGTTTTCCCATTTTTTAGCTAGGGGTGAGAAAACCTAAAAAACTCTCCTACAAGGGTGTGTTTTTGTGTTATAACAATCACTACCAAGTGGAGTGTAAAGAGGAAAAGAAGAAGAAGAGGTATGATTGTAATTATAAATATGAGAAAGATGCTAGTGATGTGTAATCACATAAAAAACTAATTTGTACTACTTGAGCATGACTTGTGACTTCAAAACCATAGGTCTTTCCTACTTGCTTGCACAACCCACTAGGCATGTTTTCACTGCTTCCTAGTCACCTAAAGCCTTCCTAAATTATCCCTAAATGCCTCAAACTCCTCTCTTAGGCATAGACCTATTCCCTAAAGTCCCTATCCCCTTAGACAATATCACCATAATTTGGACTATAGAATTGGACCCTAGGGTGTCCACTTTCCAGTGCTGTTGTCCAAGTCACTTTTAGCCTCAAATGATCAAATTTCCCTAGATCCTTATCTTTTTCCTTGTCAACCTAACATGAAGTCATATAACCCAAGATCATTAGTTTCCATATAAAATATTATTCAAGGTTCATTTATAAGGGTTGGAAATCATTCAAAAGGCACAAGCTATAAATACACTAAGCACACTCAAGCAAATCTTCCTATTCTTTGCATATAGCCAACCAGTGATATTTCCAACCTACTCCAGCTCCTACACAAGTCATGAGTCATATCAAGCTTACCTAGATTCATATAATAGTTTCATTACATAAACAAGATTACACAATACACATTCAATTTCAGATAACTACATTGGCCTTGATCCCTCCTTGAAGTATTGGTATGTAGGTAACATGCCCACGCATGGGGTCTGATCATACATTCAATGTATAACACATACTAACCCCTTTTTCCACTTGATTCAAAACTAATTTTCAAGCTTAAGAATGAATTAGGACCCTATCAGATATAATTAGTTATAAATAGAGCTTCATGGATGATTGAGACCTAAGATTCTAGACACATAGCCTCTTGAAGTATCAGAATAAAACCCAAAA
This sequence comes from Torreya grandis, assembly GCA_037957365.1. Lineage (NCBI taxonomy): Eukaryota > Viridiplantae > Streptophyta > Pinopsida > Cupressales > Taxaceae > Torreya > Torreya grandis. The sequence goes on along the minus strand of JARHVA010006759.1, from coordinate 680,926 downwards.
AGCTTAAAATAAGTAGATTAGAGGGACTATAGCACCAAAAATAGGACTATAGCACTGGACCTCCAAGTGTCTTGTTTTTGGCACTACTTTATAGGTAGAAAATAGAATTTTGGGTCTTATTTTTTATAGTCTACCTAGTCAACTCAATAATTTGCAATTGCAGAATCCTGTCTCAGTCTAAAGTTCAGCTAAGTTCACTCTCTATCCCCTTGTTTGCTATTTTTAGTAATTAATTGATCAAATATAGATTTAGAAAATTAGTAGGGTAATTTAGGCATACTATATTCACATATTTTCTAGATTAGTCTAGACCTCTTTAATAATTAGGAAATTAAACCCTTAGTTTCCCAAAAATAGTAAAACATTTTGTGAACCTGACTTACTTCGAATCTTTGCATAAAAACCCTAGAAACCCTAGGGCTATTTATTTTTTATTTTTTTTCCATTTTTTTTTGATATTTTTAGAATTTAAAAATTAGTAAACTACAAATCTAAGTTCAATATTTTCAAAAATTCACTAAAACCCTAGTTTCCACATACTAGGTCATTTTTGCATGAAACCACTTCCTGACCACTAGGAAAAATATTTTGCTAATTTTAGAAATATTTTTAGATTTTTCCTAATATATTTCAAGTCAAATATACTAATTCTTAGTAAAATTTTCAAATTATTGCATTAATTTTGAAAAAAAATTCATTTCAAACCCTAGTTATATCACTTAATTTTTAGTCATTTTCCAAAATATTCCTCTTATTTTTTGAAAATTTTGATTGAATACTAAAATTAGAAAATCATTTTTAAATTTAAAATTTCATAATATTGTGAAAATAATATTCTTGAAAAATCCCTAGGTGCATACACTAGGTCCTATTGCATCTTGAGGTATCACCTTACATACATAGCCAAATTACAAAAATGATACTTATTTCTAAATGTTTCTCACATTTCTTGAAAATAGTAAGGAAACTATAATAGGCCCTATCATGTACATGAATGATGAAATTTATCACATGTTAGTACAAATTTTCATTCTTTACTTTGCATGTTTAATTTTTATAGTATGGAATGATATTTAGCAATCTATTATTACATATGTTAAGACACTTCTTGCCCCATCTCTTATGGAGCCCATCTTCCATAATGACTACTATTTCATGGTTGATTTCAACATCCCATAGGTTAATACCCATCACCATAGATACCAGCTAGCACCCTTCATCCCTCCACCTCCCTACCCTATTGATTATCTACACTCTCCTCCCATAAACACTACTAATCCTATACAGATAGTGGATAATGTAATTAGAGCTATTATTATACCTACCATTATCTCACTTCCCTACCCTATCGATTATCTACACTCTCCTCCTAGACACACAACTAATCCTACATGGATAATGGATAACGTGGTTAGAGCTGTTACTCAATGTGTTGTTATCTCTCCTCTACACACCTAGAAACCCCACAATCCACCTATTTCATCCCATCCTTGACCTATGCATATTACATAATCATATGAAACCAATGCATATGATATTGTGGATCAGTTGCAAAATACTCTAGCAAAAATTTCAATGTTAGAATTGCTCCAAAAAGCTACTGTGTTTAAGGACATTCTTTATCAGGTACTCACTCAGACTTCCATGCTAGCTAACTCTGAGCCTACTTATCTTGCATCTATGGTTAATAAACTAAAAACTATCAAAGATGCCATTTATTTTAATAAATATGACATACCATCTTAGATAGTTATTGATCAAAATTTACCACTATTCATACAGATTCAAATTAAAACTAATGAAGTAAATAGAGTTTTAGTTGATAGTGGTGCCAAAATAAATTTATGAAATATCACATTCTTATAGTCTATGGGTGTAGATATGGAATTTATGCAAAAATCATAAAATACCATTGAAGGTTTTGATGATGTACCATGATAAACATTGGGCACCATTGCATTGAATATCACAGTAGGGCCAAAAACCCTTACTACCTAGTTTTAGGTTATGCATGGTCTTCTCTATTATAATATTTTATTTGGATGACCATGGATACACACTATGCACACCATTCCTTATACTCTACACCAATGTGTCAAGTTCATTCATGATGGATATTCTACACATGTCTAGTAGATAATCATCTATTTAGATACTACTTAGTTATAGAGTCATCTTTGACTATTTCATTATATGGGACACCTTCTCTTACTATGTATTCACCACCTCATCATATTAATCTAGATAAAATACATACATATGAGGCAGGATAAACCATCACATCTCATGTTTTACAAACTCTAGCTTTTTAGCTAATTATAATATCTCCAATCACTCTAGCAGTCAAAGTAAATACAGTAGTTACACTTACACCATGACCAAAAATAGTTTTAGAAATGCGAGTTACTCCCATAGATACATACCCTCAAACTAATATAGATACTCTCCCATTATCATCACCTTCTCCTACTATAGTTATTAGACTTATATATCATAGTTACCCTTTATGGTAAATGTAGAGTTATCTTATGTGCACAACATTGATATAGATTCCTAGGCTACCTCAGATGATGATGATAGAACACCCACACTCATAGATGATTATCTATGTGGATTAAACTTTACACAAATTGGCCCAGGAGAATATTGAGATGATTTTAGAGCACTTATTAAGCATCTTATAGTTAACATGGTCACTTCTATAATGAAAAGGATAGTCATTTAGATTTAGGTAGTTAGTACATAGCATCGACCATAGATTTTTATATAGATGTTAATTATAAATTAATCAAGCTTCCTATAGTAAGGCACAGATCTATCAATAGATTATCACAAAAGGAAGGTAAGCCATTTCACCTTTTTCACAAGATCACCAGCCATGATACCAACTCATGTACAGCTTTACAATAGTGATTGGATAAACTATAAAATCAAGGCATTATTTAAATCATAGCTCCACTAGTAGAACCAACACCACTTCCAATTAAATCACTCACCAATAGGGATAAATGACAAAGATAAATAGTAACATCTCCACCACTAGAGCAACCTTCAATTTATCTTTGAGTTGATGACAACATGAACACAACATTTTTAGCATATGATGATACTAATGATGATGATGATCTTGATGTATTCAATGATGATTGTAATCTGTTCCTCCATTTTTATCCCCAATAACCTCCATCTCAAGATCATTTCCCACCCCCATCCTAGTATATATTATATTATGAGTTTATGTTTGTACATACTTTCCTTTCTCACATTTCCCTGTACATAGTCTCTTTTGTGTGATTATACATAGCTTATTAAAAAATATAAAAACAATGAAAACTGCAAAAAACATATAAAAATATGTCAATTGTATGCATCATATATGTTCTTACATTACTAAAACACTCTGCTAGACTTACATTACATTGTTCTATGCTACTTGTTTGTCTATCTATCTATATTACTAGGCTTTACTTGATCTTCTTTTATATGTGTAGTGCATCTAGATCCTTGATTAATTTACTCCACCCAGTGAGGGGGCATCTTACATCTACATTCCAGCTACATATTGATACATCTACCCACTAGGGGGACACTCTACATGACTACACCATCTAGGTTATGTCATTCTTACACTACACACTTTAGACATCTTGTTGTAGTATGTTCCTTACTTGTTTACATAGATATTACATCGACATACATTGGCATTTATCAAACTTATATATTTCATAGCATATACATTAGTCTTTTATTATATATCTTGTGTACTAGTGCTTCTCACTTTTTATAGTTAGATGCATGTTTACTTATTTCTTTACTTTGCATGCTTCCATTCTTCACTTTGATTAGCTAGATGTGTTTGCATTTTCCAATTATTTTTTGCTTCCTATTTGCATTTTAGGACATTTTCCAAATTTCCTTTGCTCCTGTCTATATGTGTGTGCCTTTGGACATTTGCCAATGTCCTTTATGTATGCCTTTCTATCTATTTTTGGCCCTCATTCCAATATTTATTTGTTTTTTTTTTGTGTATATGCAGCATTTGAACATGATTTATTTGTCTTTCATGCTTATTTGGCCACTTAGCCACCCTTGTGTGTTTCTTTCTTCTTGATTTATATGCTTATTTACTTGATTATTTCTCCTTGTGTGTAATTCCATGATTCCAATCATGCATTTACCTTGCTTCTTAGATGCCATGATGGACATGATGCTCTATCTCTCCATGCTACTAAAAACTAACATCTCATATTTTATATTTCTCTTATACACATGCTATTACATTATTATATATATCTATGCATACCCTTGTAGTTCTAACAATCTCTCTTTACAACTTTTACTATATCTTGAGATCATGAATATCAATGCTATATCAAATGTTTTCATAGCTTAACACACTTGAGGGTTTATTATTCTTAGGGCAGTCATTACAAGATCTTCATTCCTACCCTTAGAAGATGGGGAAACAAATAAGGGTTTTAACATAGAGATCAAAGCTTCTACCAATTAAAAAAAACACAATTTTAGACCAGTTTAGTCCAAATTCTAGAATTTAGTATAGGCAGGCCAGATCAAGTAGACAATAGAGAACATAGTCTAGTTTTCAACTTTGACTCTAAACAATAGCACCAAAAATGGGACTATAACATTGGACCTCAAAGTGTAAAATTTTTAGTGCTAGTGTCCTCGCAATAGAATTTCCATTTTTTTTAGAATTAGGTAAAGGGGTGAGTTTAGTCATGGTTTTGCCATAAAAATATAGTTCTATAATCTAGAAATTTTTAGAAATTTTCCACTCAAATAATCTAGATATAGATGATATCATGCACAACATGAGGATTTCCACTTACAGTTTAGACATGGTAATTGATACAACTTTTAGTTTAGAATCTATGTTCTAGACACCAATTATTGGGGGTAATGTGTATGGCACATGGGCCTTCTCTTTTTTGACTTTAGTACATTTCCTTACATGTTCCCAATAGTTACATGCCTTACTCTATCTGCAAGTGGTTAACATCACTTTCAATTAATATTTCATATAAGTTTACTTCCTGAATACCTAAGTTCCTAAGTTGATTCTAGTTTTGGAGGGGCTTTTTATATGAGTTCCAATCTCCATCTTTCAAAGTGGCCAACACTGGCCTAGTTTCCAATTACATTCAACTATCCATGTTAACATTATTAGATTGTAGCACGTTCATAGGCTTCATGAGCCATATCATATGACATTAAACTTATATCAGTATCTTTCTATTTAGCTTCACATCATAAGGCAATGATGGAGCCAAAGGTCTAGCTAGCCTTTGTATTCTTGAGCCACCTATTTAGAGGGATTGGATACATAATATAAACATCAATTAGCACATGCATGATTCATTAGCTCTACATAGTTAGTGATCATAGAGCCAAAGGGCATACCTTTGTATTATTGAGCCACCTTTTAAGGGATTAAACACTCAGCTCATCCATCGATTTAACTCTTGGTTCAGTATTCATGTAGCATCACTCAACATAACCCAGTAGCATAATAAGTTTTGTATTGGTTCATATACCTAGTGAGGTGTATTCATTCCTTTCTCTTCCTTTCTCTCTCTTTACCCAACTTTGTATGTTCTTATTTTAGATATAGTATCTAGTAATAATTGATCTACTTTCACTTTCCCTGTTTGTAGATTCACATAGTACAATGTACTCTCACCATACACAAATCTAACATCACATAGCTTTTTAGGCTTCGCCTCATAGGTATGTTTAGGTATGCTTCTATTTTTCTCTTTTATCCAAGGATATTTCACTTAGTTACATACTTATAATAAAAGGGGACAAATGTAATCACATAAACATGTAATTTGTACAAATTGAGCATGACTTATGACTTCAAAACCATAGGTCTTTCCTCCTTATTTTCACAACCCACTAGGCATGTTTTCACTACTTTTCAGTCACCTAAAGCCTTCTTGAATTATACCTAGCTACCCCAAACTCCTCTCCTAAGCATAGACCTATCCCCTAAGGTCTGTATCCCCTTAGACAATAACACCATAAGTTGGACTATAGTGTTGGACCCTAGGGTGTCCACTTTCTAGTGCTATTGTCCAAGTCAGTCTTAGCCTCAAACAATCAAATTTACATGGATCCTTATGTTTTTATCTATTGACTTAACACAAAGTTATCTGACATAGAATCATTATTTTCCCTATAAAATCCTATTCAAGGGTCATTTAAAAGGGTTGGCAATCATTCAAAAGGCATGAGATAGAAATTCACTAAGCACACTCAAGTAAATCTTCTTATTCTCTATATACAACCAACCACTACTATTTCCAACCTACTCTAGATCTCACACAAGTCATGAGTCATCTCAAGATTGACCAAATTTGTATAATACTTGAATTGCATACACATGATTGTATAATACACATTCAATTTGGGAGAACTACATTGGCCTTGATCCCTCCTCTAAGTATTGGTATGTAGGCAACATGCCCACACATTGGGTATGACCATACATTTAGTCCATAATACACACTAAACCCTTTTTATAGTTGATTCAAGACAACTTTCCAAGCCTAAGGAAGAAATAGGACCCTAGAGAATAGAATCAATTACATATGGAGCTTCATATATGATCAAGACCTAAGATTCTAGACACAAAGCCTCTTATGATCTAGGAAGTTGACTCAAGAGAGGATGGTTAGTATGGTGTTAGTTCCAAAATGAAAACAAAATGAAATAAACACACAAATAGCATAACATCTCTAGGCCTAGACACTAGGGAGAGCTTAGTTAACAAAAACAAATTACAAACACAAATAAAAACCAAAGAATGAAAACACAATAATTCTTTCACCTTCATTGGATGCTTCAAATGCCTTTATAGTAGTGGCTTGCTCAGCTTGTACTCATGAAGTCCTTAGCAATGGAATCTTGGCTACCTCCATCTCTCCTTGGCACCTTTGTTTTTGGCTTGGCTTGGCATAAAATCAATTTTGCATTGTAAGACTAGTTTCATGAAGCTTTGGAACCAATCTCTCATTATAACTTTGCACAAATTAAGCTTAGAAATGATGTTATGAGGCCTCCTATTTATAGATTTTTGGATTTGATTAGAATTAACCTTAACCATCCATCTCAAGATTGAGATGTGTGGTTGAGGATTAATTCAATTTTTGGAATTAAGTTCATAATTATCCTCATCATGACATTGGAAGAAGAGGTAATAAAGAGTCATGGAGGGCATCATGGAAGGCATTGATAAGGCATGAGAGGCATGAATCCTAATATTTGTATTATTTATGGCCTACAAATGTCTTCCCAAGAAATGAGGTCACTTGATGATGCATATATTCAATATTCATTTCCAAAACAAAGTATTCAATAAGTCTCTATGTAATTCTTGATTAGGCCTTAATTTGGGTTCATTAGATCTTAAACATGCTTAAGCACTTTATGCACAAATTACTCAAGTTGATCAAAATGTCTTGTTATTGGTCCTAAATTTGACTGGATTAGAATTGGAAGGCAATGTTAGATGCATTAGACCTGTATTCCAATTTAGGATGCTACCAATAATAAATAAAAAAGGCATGAGTCTTATGCTAAATAGTTGATAAAAAAGAGTAGTCCAGAGCATGTGGATGCAAAATTGGCATGCTGACTCAAAATAATCTGATCAAAGTTAACTAGCCCATAAATTGCATTACTCCATTTAGTGATACCCTAGCCAAAATTGACACTTGAATATGTTAGTTTCACATCATCTTGTGTGTTTTAGTGTTTTTAGGCCAAATTGTGTATTTTAGATGGAAACTAGCCAAAATCTTGATTGGAGGTTATTAATGGCTAGTTTTAGGTGTCTATAGTCTGCCCCTATTTGGGAAGGCATTGCAAGTTATAATAATAATAACATATTATCAAATAATGAAAATTTATTTTATGCCTAAAATTATAATGATGATAAATTAACTATAATATTCCCCCTCGAGGGAATGATTAGCACAACTAGGTCAATGAACGATCCCTCAAAAAGAAAGAAGTTAAATGATGGGACCATAAAAAGGAAAGATGATGGTGTGAAAACATAATGATATTGAAAAATTAGTCAAAATCATTCAGAATGCAAGTAGGATGGTGTACAATGGTTTTCCCAAAGGTAGTTATAAGCATTGTACTCTGATAGTGGTAACATGGTATGATAACACAATGATTTGCCCAAAGGTAGTTATAATTATTGAGAAAATGGAGCTACACTAGTTAGGATAGACAAACAAGATAATAGCATGCCCTTATATAGGTAGAAATAATAAAGTGTTGACAACATAATGATTTACCCAAAGGTGGTTATAATCATTGAGAAATATAGGTGGGATGGTGTGCAATGATTTACCTATAGTCGGTTATAAGCATTAGACCCTAATTATAGAAAACATGATAAAATTGGTTGTGGATGATGATAAATTAACATAGAGGGTAATTATGAATTTGAACAACCTACTAGTATGGAGATGTTCATTCAAACTAATAAAGGTTAAAATTCTTTCATGGTTAATCACTCTATTTGGGATATGATTGGGAGTGAATTAGAATGTTAATGCTGAAGAGATGCCACCATTGCTAAATAGACATATTAAAGATAATGTTTTTTTATCATGTGATGGTAGGCTTTATGATAGAACACCATAAAGACTTGGCAAAAATATGCATGAGGATTGACTCCCATAATCCAATACCCAATAGAAAACAATGCACCTATGATAAAAACTATAATGACAATGTAAACATATGAATATGGATGAATTCAAGTGTGTGGGCAAGGAATCACCCAATGAACACATATAAATTGAATCAAGGAAATGTTACTTTAAAGTAAATAAATAGGTAGACAAACAAACAAACAAAATAAGTAGAAACAAACAAACACATAAAGCAATAAAAACCATACAAATATTGCCACTAGAAAATAGGTGACAACTTAACAAATGAAAAAAAGTGGGGGAATAAAAGAAAATTAAGGGGGTGGATAAGTTGTCTCCATATGAAATAGGTAAGTGGATGCTGCCTACATAGTTCCATGGATGTAATATCTAATAAAAAACTTTAAGTTAAATGTAGTTCTCCTAGGGAATCAGAAGAATGTGATAGCTAATGAAAACAAATAGAATGGATGTCATATAAGAATAGGAATGATTCTACCAAATGGAAAGTGCATGAGAGAAAAAGGCAAAAAAGGATGGGGAAAATAAATGACAAGTGATTTTCTTGTAACTTAGTAAGGGTTCCTAGAATATTTAAGGCAAAGAAGTGGTCAATGTTTTTATTTTTTTCTACAAATTTTACAAATGTTTTTAGAAGTGTTTTGGAGTGTCTCAACTCAATCAAGAATGGAAAGATAATTTAAACTAAATTTTCTCACAAAATCATGGGAGGGTGGCTTCAATTTCTCATAAAATGGTGAAAGTGTGGCTTAAGTTTCTCATAAAATGGAGAGAGTGTGGCTTAGGTTGCTCATAAAATGGTGAGAGCATGGATTATGTTGTTCATAAAATAGTGAGAGAATATGGAAAGGGGGACTAAGGTGACCTCAACATAAATTTATCATGACACACATATTCCTAAAATGACCTCAAGTCATAGTAATTCCATCCACATAAAATGTGGGGAAAAACCAACTAGGTCTCAACAAGTTCTCAAATCTGGCAAATGGCTAGTCAAATGAAAATAGTAATGAGAAGGTGATGCAGTAATACATGATAAATAAGTGTTTCCCTTATTTTTCCCATATTTTATTATAAATATGATACAATTTTATAGGTCAATGATACTAATTTTCCCATAGGTGATTATAATTAGTAGCAAGACTAGCGAGACATTGATTTGGCCATAGGCAGTTATAAGCAAGTTCACATAAACAAACTTGATAGGATGAAAGATATCTTTCTAGATCAACTGTCACACTACTTTCATACACTATAATTCAAATATGGATTATATTTATTTTTGAAACTTGATTGGAATCAACCCATAAAAGGTGTGGGAAGAACTAAAGTAACTAAGATCAAAACAAGATTGGATAGGATGACTAAAAATAGGCTTTGGTCTAGATAGGAATGGAATGATAGGATGGTATGGCATTGCTAAGGATAATGATGGTTTTTGATAGATTGTATAAAATGGTAAGAGGGTTTCCCCTAAGTGATGGGGTGAATTGTTGGGTACTTTGGCAATGGTAAATGGAGATGTAACAATGGCAATAACATGGCAATGTGAAATGGTATGGTATATGCTTTTGGCCTGGGTGTGGTTTTTGATTTTATTGTTCTTGTTGATGGGGAGATACACATCCTAATCAATAAATGAAACATATAAAATAATTGATCATGTTAATTTCTATCCTACACCTCATCTAAGTAGTTACTCTATCAAAAATGGCCTATAGATTTGGTTGTTGAGAATGCTTTTGTGATCTTCATTGGTCATTAATTTTGATTCCTTCAAACATCGAGACAAGGTATCCTTGTAGCCTCTACAAAGGAAAGTGAAACCATGGATGGTAAATAGGGACAAATAATTGATGGTAGATGATAATGAAATGTGGAATGGTAGGGAGGCAAATGAAGATTAGATGTTTAGTCATATGTAATGTTGTTGATGCCAGATTCAACATAATTTTGGTTATGGTGAGGTTGAAGACTTTTTCGATTGAGAGGACCACCAAATTTTTCTATTGTTTGATCTTGAGATTAGCTACAATATTATTAGACTATAGATAGGAAGCTATTTTGATTTTATATTTGATTTTGTCTTCATCAAGTAGTGAAGAACTTTTGTGCTCAGCTATTGGTGCCTCAAAGAGATTTTCACCAATGAAGTTATCTTGATTGTCCCATAACACCTTTGAGAAGGTTTCATTAAGGAATGTTGACTTTTGAATTTTAATATCTTCTAGCACTTATAAAAAAGTTTCACTAGGAGAGCATTCTTTTACTACATGAATGTTGTCTTGGCCTCCTTGCCCTTCTTCAACTACTATGTCACCATGGATGTAGTTCAACAAAGTGTGATTTTTTAAATCCCAATTGACACTTATGGGAGATGGAATGCCAATGATATAGCTATTTTGGTTGATGTTAATGGTATGTGGAATGATAATGGAATGGGGAGAGGTTGCATAATCCTTGTAGAAGATACTAAGATAACTTGTATCAAAGCTAAAGTACTCATCTTCAAAAACTATAAAAAGATCACAAATTTATTCAAATTGATTTTCAAGGTATGCATAACCAATGCTGTAATAGTCATGAACATATTCTATATCTAAATCTGATTCTAACTCAAGGGACCATGAATATGATGTTGAGACTAATGTTGATTTTGATTTTGATGCTAAATTTGATGTCAATTCAAGAATAGAACTTAACTCTAATTCTTCTTCTTCATCTAATGGGTACTCTGTTACAATGTTGTCTTATTTAATATTTTATTTTGGACAAGTAATGGCCTATGATGGCATAATGGGCTCCATAAAGATTGGTTTGTCAAAGTGAATCTCCTCTATAATGGGAAAAAGGTCAAGAGACAACTCCTTAGAGACTAGCTTGTCAATAGGAGGCTCTTGAAAAATAGGCAAATGGTGGAGGTAATGATTTGCCAAAATGATGTTATAATCATTAAGAGGTGCCTCAGCAAAGACTAGATAATTAGAGTGAGACTTCTTGACAATTGGTATAGGATCAATAGGCAATTTATCATAGGCTGACTTATCACAAATAGTTGATTCAATAGAAACATCTTGGATTGGTTGGTTCTCTTGGCCTTAGTTTCTAATGAGTTGGGAAATACTAGGTTTGAACATTGCTTGGCATTTGAATGATTATATCAATTGAGGCTTGGTTGGGATTGGTACTAGATGAGGAATGACTTATGGTTGGATAATGGTAGGGCCTTAGGGAGCATGATTTCTCACATCAGCCAAAGGACAAATTCCTTTGATGGTAACGATAGGGTGGTATGGATCATGATTACTCACACAAGCTAAAGGACTAGGTCTTGAAATGATGAAGGGGCATTGTGGAGCTTTGATCACTCAGAAAATCCAAAGGATGAGGTCTTGGTATAGAAATGGTATGATGTGGTGGAGCTTGATTACTCACATAATCCAAAGCATCTAAGTCTTCTTCATAAACCATATCATCCCAATCATGAGTTGGTTCATAATCTAGTTTTTTACTATATTCTATGTAGTGATTATTGTAAAGAGGGTATGGATCTGTATCCCAAACAACATTATCTTTAGTTGGATCTTGAAAGTCTTCCTCACAAGCCTCTTCATACCCATCAAGGTCTCAAGTTGGATCATAATTTTTTCATGACTTTGTTCCTATGAATGATTGATATGAGGTAGATAGAAATCTATATCATAAACCATATTAGCATCATTGGGGTCTTGACAAAAGCCATAAAAGGCATTTTGTATAGCCATTCTATCATAAGTTGGATTGTAAGTCACTCTACCATAAGTTTAGTTATACATATCCATGTATATGATGAAATTTCTAAAATAAAAAGGCTTATATTTCTACAAAATCTAAAAAATTATGTTTGAAGGACAAATGGTTTAGACTTGATCTAACTTGGTCAAAGGGGTGGAGCTGTATCTCCAATGTGGTCTGAAAGTGGAGTTGTATCTACAAAATGATTTGTGATAAGACTTGGCATAAAATAGCCTAATGGAAAATGTTATACACACAAAAGGTCAAGCATTTTAATTAAAATTGGCATGTCAAAAGTCTAGGTCAAAGTGTTCCAAACAAGGTCTAAACTAGGAAAGGAAAAAGTTGAGTTGCTAGGTCTTTTGTCCAAACGTGGAGTCAAAATCACGGTTCAAATAAATAGTCATGGTGTGATTTTATTTAATCTAACAAGTTTGGAAATAACTTTGACATAAGCCCAGCACATAGAATTACACATAAACATGATCAGTTGGCATAAGGAATAAAACAAAAAGGCTCTTTTGAAGAAAGATTGTGTTCTCCCAAATAAAGGCACAAACAATGATGAGGATAGGCATTAAACAAATAAACCACTAATATTTTTCAGTTTTAGGTAATCAATTAACCAAATTTATGAAATCCAAAATATAAATATCTATGTATCATCCCCAAAAATTAAGGCCTAAATAAAAATCAATCAATGTTTGAATCCAAACTTAACAAGGCTAATTGAAAACTCAATGTTGAAAACTAGGATTTGACCAAATAATTTAGAAAATATTGGACAACATGATGACATAAGATAATTTTCCAAATGGTATGCGTGACATGGTTTGAAATAAATGGTTTTTGGCATAAGGTAAACTAGTCTTGAAACAAATTTAGCATCTTAATGGTGTAAGCATGCTTAAATGATGTGATCAATACTATGTTTTAAAGACTCAAAGGCAAAATGGTTTGACATGATTTGGGAAGCATAATTCTACCCTCTAAAACTCCAATGACACACACACACACACACACACACACACACACACACACACACACACAAAATAAGTTTTAAAAAAAAATTAAAGCACAAGTGTAGTGTAAAATGGCTAGTATAATGCCTCTTTAGACAAAAGAGTGACATATAGACAAATTGGTTTTGACATGGATTATACACAAACAAACAAGTTTTAGTCTCAAAAACATACCAAATGAGAAAATGATCAAAATACTCTATGTATAACCATCCAAATCCTAGCAAGGGTGTGGAAAACTAGGGTTGACTAAAACTAACAAGGTTTTGATCATTCTAGGGGAATCAATTGCGTGATGACTTTCACATCAAATAATGCAAAAAATAAGCACAAAAATTATGTGATCATAGAATTGGCTAGTTGTAAAAAATTCTAATCATATCTACAACCACTACATCCTATTGTTCACTTAGTGTAGTGCGATGTCCAAATGCAGGTATGTCCCATGTGTAACTCAGAAGGAGTAAGTGAAGTCAATACCAAGAGATGAAATCCCAAGTCAAAGCTTCCCTAAGGAACTCATGGGAAGTAATGGCATCCCCCTTTCAAGCCAAGTTTTCATGAAATAAAAGACTAATAGAAAGACTTTAGGGTCATTTTCAAGATCACCCAAAATTTGACGAGTTTTTGGGGAGTGCTTTACATGACTTTATTTCTAAGCCTCAGATTAGGCTATTTGCAAAAGGAATGGTGCTTTCAATTTTAAGGGTTCCATATAGGGGACAAATACAAGAGCATACACACAACATTTCTCTTTTTTCCAAGCAAAATCTAATTAAACAACTATTGCAAGCAAAAATTGACAAGTGTGTTCAATTTTAAACCTAAATGAAATGTTTGGTGGTGTTCATTTGACCCCTTGGTCTTAATTGTAAACTTTGAAAAAAAATCACCAAAAACCTCTAAATTTTTTGCTAAACACCAAAACAAAGTTCCTAATCAAATTTTAAGCATGTAAAAGTGATTTAAACATGTTTTGAGAAAAAATCCCACTTGGTCCTATAGAAAAATAGTTAGTATGTTCTTTAGCTTTGAAGCTCTTTTGAGTTTGAAACAACAAACTTTGAGAAAGTAGGTCTTGGTTCTATGTTTTAGGAAAAACATAGTGATTGACGTTGGTTAATACCATCAATGTTGATTATGGCCAAATAAGGTCTAACTGATGTCAGTTCTTCTGACTGATGTCGATTAAGCTAGGTAACTGATGTTGATACTTCTATCGACATCAGTTATTATGTAAAAACCATGGCAACCAAAAATGACAAAGTAAAGTTAGAAAATCATTTTTCAAGAGTTTTAAATGCATTTTTTAAAGTTTCAAAAGGATCTCCTTCAAGTGTAAGATGCATCTAGTCCCACTAGATTTGCCATTATGTGATTTAGGAATTTGACTTAAGAGAGGATGGTTAGTATGGTGTTAGTTCCAAAATGAAAAGAAAATTAAATAAACACACTAATAGCATAACATCTCTAGGCATAAACACTAAGGAGAGCTTAGTTAGTAAAAACAAATAACAAAGACAACTAAAAAGTAAGGAATGAAAACACAATAATTCCTTCACCTTCTTTGGATGCTCCAAATGCCTTTGTAATAGTGGCTTACTTGGCTTGTGCTCATGAAGTCCTTAGAAATGGAAGCTTGGCTACCTCTATCTCTCTTTGGCACCTTTTATTTTTTCTTGGCTTGGCTTACAATCAATTTGGCATGGTAACACTAGTTTCATGAAGCTTTTAGAACCAATTTTGTATTATAACTTTGCACAAATAAGCTTAAAAATAATGTTATGAGGCCTCCTATTTATAGATTTTTGGATTTGATCAGAATAAACCTCAACCATCCATCTCAATATTGAGATGTGTGGCTGAGGATTAATTCAATTTTTTGTAATTAAGTTTGTAATTATCGTCATCATGACATTAGAAGAAGGGGCAATAAGAGGCATGGGAGGCATAAATCTTGATATTTGTGGTATTTATGGCCTAGGGATGTCTTCCCAAGAAATGAGGTCACTTGATGATGTAGATATTCAATATTCATTTCCAAAACAAAGTATTCAAAAAATCTCCTTAGAATACTTTATTAGGCCTTAATTTTGGTTAATTAGCTCTTAAACATGATTAAGCACTTTATGCACAAAGTACTCACATTGATCAGAATGTCTTGTTATTGGTCCTAAATTTGATTGGATTGGAATTGGAAAGTAATGTTAGATGAATTGGATCCATATTCCCATTTATGATGTTTCCAAAAATAAATAACAAAGGGATGAGTTTTGTGTAAAAGATTTGATAGGAAAGAGCAGTCCAGGGCACATAGGTACAAAATTGGCATTTTGACTTGGAATGATCTAATCAAAGTTAGCTATCCCATAAATTTCATTACCCCATTTAGTGATACCCTAAAAAAAATTTGTAATTGAATATGTCAATTTCACATCATTTTTCATGTTTAAGTGTTTTTAGGCCAAGTTGTGCATTTTAGATGGAAACTAGCTAAAAGCTTGATTGGAGGTTATCGATGGTTAGTTTTAGGTGTCTACAATTTATCCCTATTTTGGAAGGCATTGAAAGCTATAAGCATAGTAATGTCTTCTCAAAGAATGAAAAGGTCATGTATTCCTACAACTGTAATGAGATAAACTAACTGTATGATGCCCCCTTGAGGGAACAATTGGCACAAGTGGGTTGGCAAACGGTCCCTCGAAAAGAAGGAAGGAAAATGAGGGGAACATATAAAGGAAATATGATGGGATAAAAATATAATGATATTGAAAAAGTAATCAAAATCATTAATAATGTAAGTGGGATAGTGTATAATGGTTTACCCAAAGGTAGTTATAAGCATTATACCTTGATAGTGGCAATGTGGTATGATAACACAATGGTTTTCCCAAAGGTGATTATAATCATTGAGAAGATGGAGCTACCCTAGTTAGGCTAGATAAACAAGATAATAACATGCCCTTGTATGGGCATAAAAAGTAAAGTGATAACAACATAATGATTTGCCCAAAGGTAGTTATAATCATTAAGAAATGCAGGTGGGATGGTGTGCAATGTTTTGCCCATAGGTTATTATAAGAATTGGACCCTGATTATGACAAAGATGATAAACTTGGTTGAGGATGATGATAAATTAACATAGAGGGTAATGACGAATTAGAATAACCTACTAGTAGGGAGATGCTCATCTGAACTAATAAAGGTTGAAATTCTTTCGTGGTTAATTAATCTATTTGGGATATGATTGGGAATGAATCATGATGTTGATACCAAAGAGCTGCCACCATTGTTGAATAGACTTCTTGAAGCTGAGGTTTTTTGTATCATGTGATGGTAGGATTTGTGATAGAACACCATAAAGACTTGGCCAAATAATTCATGAGGACTGACTCCCATAATCTAATACCTAATAGAAAATAATGAACCAATGATAGAAACCATGATGACAATGTCAACATATGAATATGGATGGATTTAAGTGTAAGTGTTGGCACCCAATGAGCACACATAAACTATATCAAGGCAATAGTGCTTGAAATCAAACAAATATGTAGACAAACAAATAAACAAAATAAGTAGAAACAAATAAACAAATAACACAATAAAAACCATACAAATATTACCCCTAGAAAATATGTGAAAACTTAACAAATGAACAAAAATGAGGGAATAAAAGAAAAGGAAGGGTATGGCTGAGTTGTCTCCATATGCACTACATAGGTGGATGCTACCTACATAGTTCCATGGATGTAATATCCAATAAAATAAATTTAGTCCAAATGCAGTTTTCCCAGGGAATGGGAAGAATGTGATAACTGATGAAAATAAATAGAATGGATGTGATAGAAGAATAGGAATGATCTTATAAAATGGCAAGTGCATGAGAGAAAAAGGCCAAAAAGGATGGGGAAACTAAATGACAAGTGATTTTATTGTAACTTAGTAAGGGTTCCTAGAATCCTTAAAGCAAAGAATTGGTCAATGGTTTTGTTCTTTTCTACCAATTTTACAATTGTTTTTGGAAGTGTTTTGGAGTGTCTCAACTCAATCAAGAATGATGAGACACTAAATGGTTCGATCTCACAAAATACAATAGTGTTTAAACTAAAGTTGCTTACAAAATGGTGAGAGTGTGGCTTCGATTGCTCATAAAATGGTGAGAGCATAGCTTAGGTTGTTCACAAAATGGTGAGAGCATGGCTTAGGTTGCTCATAAAATGATGAGAGCGTGGCTTAGGTTGTTCATAAAATAATGAGAGAATATGGAAAGGGGGACTGAGGTGACCTCAACATGAACTGATCATGACCCACATATTACCAAAATGACCTCAAGTTATAGTAATTCCATCCACACAAAAGGTGGGAAAAAACCAATTAGGTCTTACTAACTTCTCAAATCTGGGAAATGGCAAGGTGATGTGGCAATGCATGATAAACAAGTTTTTCTCCTAGTTTACCCATAGGTGATTATAACTAAGATACAATGGCATAAGTCAATGATACTAATTTTCCCATACGTGTTTATAATTAGTATCATGACTAGTGAGACACTAATTTACCCGTAGGTAGTTATAAGCATGTTCAAATAAACAAACTAGATAGGATGAAAGATATCTTGCCAGATCAACTATCACACTACTTTCATAGACTGTCATTGAAACATGGATTGGATTTATTATTAAAAGTTGATTATAATCCCCCCATAAAATGTGTTGAAAGTACTAAAGTAACCAAAATCAAAATAGGATTGGATAAGATGATTAAAAATAGGCTTTGGTCTAGATAGGAATAGAATGATAAGATGGTATGGCATTGCTAAGGATAATGATGGTTTCTGATAGATTACATAAAATGGTAAGAGGGTTACCCCCAAGTGATGGGGTGAATGGCTGGGTACTTTGATAGTGGAAAATGGAGATATAATAATGGCAATGACATGGCAATGTGAAATGGTATTATACATGTTTTTGGCCTGGGTGTGGTTTTTGATTCTATTATTCTTACTGATGGGGAGATGCATGTCCTAATCAACAAATGAAATAAATAGAATACTCAATCATGTTAATTTATATCTTAAACCTCATCTAAATATCTACTATATCAAAAATGGCCTATAGATTTGGTTGCTGAGAATGCTTTTTTGATATTCATTGGTCATTGATTTTTATTCCTTCAAATATCGAGACAAGGTATCCTTGTAGCCTCTACAAATGAAAGTGTAACCATGGATGGTAAATAGGGACAAATAATGGATGGTAGGTTTTATTTTGAAATGGAATTGTAGATGATAATGGAATGTGGAATGGTAGGGAGATAAATTAAGAGTAGGACATTTAGTCATACGTAATGTTGTTGATGGTAGATTTGACATAAACTTGGTTATGGTGGGATTGAAGACATATTATCTCAAGAGGACCACCATATTTTTATATTGTTTGATCTTGAGAGTAGTTAGCATCTGATTAGGCTATAGATAGGAAGCTATTTTGATTTGATCTTTGATTTTTTCTTCATTAAGTAGTGAATAACTTTTGTGCTCAGCTATTGGTGCCTCAAAGAAGTTTTCACCAATGAAGTTATCTTAATTGTCCCGCAGAACCTTTAAGAAGGTTTCACTAAGTAATGTTGACTTTTAAATTTGATTTTCTTCTAGCACTTTTGAAAAAATTTCACTAGGAGAGTGGTCTTCTAATACATGTTATCCTGGCCTCTTTGCCCTTCTTCAACTGCTATGTCACCATGGATGCAGTTCAATAAGGTGTGATTCTATCGATCTAAATCGACACTTGTGAGAGATGGAATGTCAATGATATGGCTATTTTGGTTGATGGTAATGGGATATGGAATTGTAATTAAATGGGGATTGGTTGTACAATCCTCATAGAATATACTAGGATATCAAAGCTAAAGTAATCATCTTCAAAAATTGTAGAAGGATCACAAATGTATTCAAATTGATTTCCAAGGCATGCATAACCAATGTTGTAATAGTCATGAACATATTATATATCTGAATCTAATTCTAACTCAAGGGAATCTAAATTTGATGTTGATACTAATGTTGATTATGATTTTAATGCTAAATATGATATCAATTCAAGAATAGAACCTGACTCTAATTCCAATTCTTCATCTGATGGGTACTCCATTATAATGATGTCTTATTAAATATTTGGTTTTGGATAAGTAATGGCCTATGATGGCATAATGGGCTCCATAAAAACTAATTTGTCAAAGTGAGTCTCCTTTACAATGGGAAAAAGGTCAAGAGACAACTCCTCAAAGACTGTCTTGTCAATAGGAGGCTCTTGAAAAATAGGCATATGGTAGAGGTAATGATTTTCCCAAAGGTAGTTATAATCATTAAGAGGTGACTCAACAAAGACTGGATCATTAGAGTGGGATTCCTCAATAATTGGTATATGATCAATAGGTAATTTATAATAGGCTAACTTATCACAAATGGTTGATTCAAGAGAAACATCTCAAATTAGTTGGTTCTCTTGGCCTTGGTTTATAATGAGTTGGAAAATACTAGTTTTGAAATAGCTTGGTCTTTGAATGATTGGATCGATTGAGGTTTGGTTGGGCTAAGTACTAAATGAGGAATGACTTACAAATAGATAATGGTAGGGCATTTGGGATCATGATTTCTCACATGAGCCAAAGGACAAAGTCTTGAGATGGTAACAATAGCGTGGTATGGAGCATGATTACTCACACAAGCCAACAGACTAGGTCTTAGTATGATGAAGGGGCATTATGGAGATTGATTTCTCATAAAAGCTAAAGGATGAGGTCTTGGTATAGAAATGGTATGATATGGTGGAGTTTGATTACTCACATAAGCCAAACCATCCATGTCTTCCTCATAAACCATATCATCTTAGTAGTGAGTTGGCTCATAAGCTGGTTCTTGATTGTATTCCATGTAGTGATTATTATAAATAGGTTATGGATCTATATCCCAAACAAAATTATCTATAGTTGGATCTTCAAAGTCTTCCTCACAAGCCTCTTCATACCCATCAAGGTATTGAGTTGGATTGTAAGTTATTTCATGACTTTGTTCCCATGAATGATTAATATGAAGTAGATAGAAATCTATCTCACAAACCATATTAGCATCATTGGGGTCTTGACAAAAGCCATAAAAGTCATTTTGTGTGGCCATTATTTCATAAGTTTGATTGTAAGTGACTCCATTATAAGTTTAGTTAGACATATCCATGTAATTAATGAAATCTCTAAAACAAAAAGGCTTAGAGCTCTACAAACTCTAAAAAACTATGTCTAAAGAACAAATGGTTTAGACTTTGTCTAACTTGGTCAAAGGGGTGGATATGTATCTCCAATGTAGTATGAAAGTGGAGCTATATCTCCAAAATTATTTATGCTAAGACTTGGCATAAAATATCCTAACATCAAATTTTATACACACAAAAGGTCAAGCATTTGAATTAAAATTGGCATGTCAAAGGTCTAGGTCAAAGTGTTCCAAACAAGGTCTAAACTAGGAAAGGAAAAAGTTGAGTTGCTAGGTCTTTTGTCCAAACGTGGAGTCAAAATCATGGTTCAAATAAATAGTCATGGTGTGATTTTATTTAATCTAAAAAGCTTGGAAATAACTTTAACATAAACTGGCACATAGAATCACACATAAACATGATCAGTTGGCATAAGGAATAAGACAAAAAGTCTCTTTTGAAGAAAGACTATGTTCTCCCAAATAAAGGTATGAACAATGATGAGGATAGGCATTAAACAAATAAACCACCAATAATTTTCAATTTTGGGTAATCAATTAACCAAAGTTATGCAACCCAAAAGAGAAAGATCTATGTATCAAACCCATGAATTAAGGCCTAAATAAAATTCAATCAATGTTTGAATCCAAACTTAACAAGGCTAATTGAAAACTTAATGTTGAAAACTAGGATTTGACCAAACAATTTAGAAAAGATTGGATAGCATGACGACATAAGACAATGGTCCAAATAGTATGCATGACATGGTTTGAAACAAATGGTTTTTGTCACAAGGTAAACTATTCTTAAAACAAATTTAGTAGCCTAATGGTGTAAGCATGCTCAAATGATGTGATCAATATTATGTTTAAAAGACTGAAAGGCAAAATGGTTTGGCATGATTTGGGCAACATAATGTTATCTTCTATAACTCTAATGACACACACACAAATAAGATTAGCAAAAATTTCAAGGCAAAAGTGTGGTGTAAAGTGGCTAGCATAATGACTCTTTAGATAAAAGAGTGACATATAGACAAATTGGCTTTGGCATGGCTTATACAGAAAACAAGTTTTAGTCTCAAAAACATACTAAATGAGAAAATGATCAAAATAATCTAAGTATAACCATCCAAATCCTTTCAAGGGTATGGAAAAATGGATTTGACTAAAACTAATAAGGTTTATATCATTCTAGGGGAATCAATTGCACAATGACTTTCATGCCAAATAATGCAAATGGCAAGTACATAAATTAGGTGACTGTAGCATTGACTAGTTATAAAATAGTTTAGCCCTTTTTAAAACTACTAAATCCTATTGTTCACTCAATGTAGTACAATGTCCAAATGCAGATACATCCCATGTGAAACTCCAAAGGAGTAAGTGAAGTTAATGCCTAGAGATGAAACCCCAGGTCATATCTTCCCTAAATAACTTGTGGGAGGTAATGACATCCCCCTCACAAGCTAAGTTTGCATGAAATAAAAGACTAATAGAAAGAATTTAGGGTCATTTTCAAGATCACCCAAACTTTGATGAGTTTTTGGGGAGTGCTTTATATGACTTTCTTTCTAAGCCTTGGACTAGGATATTTGCAATAGGAATGGTGCTTTTGATTCTAAAGATTCCCTATAGAGGATAAATGGAAGAGCATACACACAACATTCCTCTTTTTTCCAAACAAAATATAATTAAACAATTATTTCAAGTAAAAATTGACAAGTGTGTTCAATTTTAAACCCAAATGAAATGTTTGGTGGTGTTCATTTGACCCCTTGGTCTTAGTTGTAAACTTTGAAAAACATTCACCAAAAACCCTTAAATTCTTTCTTAAACACCAAAACAAAGTTCATAATCAAATTTTAAGCATGCAAAACTGATTTAAACATGTTTTGAACAAAAATCCTACTTGGTCCTATAACAAAATTATTAGCATGTTATTTAGTTTTGAATATCTTTTGAGTTTGAAACAATAAATTTTGAAAAAGTAGGTCTCAAGTCTATGTTTTTGGAAAAACACAATGACCAACACCGGTTAATATCACCAACATCATTTATGTCCAATTGAGATCTAACCGATGTCAGTTCTTTAGACCGATGTCAATTAAGCTAGGTAACTGATGTTGGTATTTTTGTTAATGTTGGTTATTGTGTAAAAATTGTGGTAACCAATAATGGTAAAATAAAGTTAGAAAATTAATTTGGAAGATTTTTAAAGGCTCAAATGATTTTATTTATGTTTTAAAAAGATCTCCTTGAGGTGTAGGATGTGTCTGGTCCCACTGGGTGTGCCATTATGTGATCTAGGAATTTGGCTCAAGAGAGGATCTTTATTATGGTATTAGTTCTAAAATGAAAAAAAATGAAATAAACACACTAATAGCATAACATCTCTAGGCCTAGACATTAGGGAGAGCTTATTTAACAATATAAAATGATAAACACAAATAAAAAGTAAGGAATGAAAACACAATAATTCCTTCACCTTCCTTGGATGTTCTAAATGCCGTTGTAGTAGTGGCTTGTTGGACTTGTGCTCATGAAGTCCTTAGTAATAGAAGCTTGGGTACCTCCATCTCTCTTTGGCACCTTTGGTTTTGGCTTGGCTTATCTTGAAATTAATTTGGCATGGTAACACTAGTTTAATGAAGCTTCTGGAACTAATCTTTCATTATAACTTTGCACAAATTAAGCTTAAAAATGATGTTCTGAGGCCTCCTATTTATATATTTTTGGATTTGATTAGAATCAACCTCAACCATTGATCTCAAGATTGAGATGTGTGGTTGACAATTAATTCAATTTTTATAATTAAGTTTGTAATTATCCTCATCATGACATTGGAATAAGGGGTAATTAAGAGGCATCAAGGGCATCATGGAAGGCATTGATCACACATGAGAGGCATGAATCCTAATATTTGTGGCATTTATGGCCTAGGGATGTCTTCCCAAGAAATGAGGTCACTTGATGATACAGATATTCAATATTCATTTTCAAAACAAAGTATTCAACAAGTCTCCATGGAATTCTTGATTAGGCCTTAATTTGGGTTAAGTAGCTCTTAAACATGATTAAGCAATTTATGCACAAATTACTCAAATTGATCAGAATGTCTTATTATTGGTCCTAAATTTGATTGAATTGTAATTAGAAGGTAATGTCAAATGCGTTGGATCCATATTCCCATTTAGGATGTTACTAACAATAAATAACAAAGGCACAAATCTTGTGAAAAATATTTGATAGGAAAGAGTAGTCTAGAGCATGTGGGTGCAAAATTGGCATTTTGACTTAGAATGACCTGATCAAAGTTAGCTATCCCATTATTTGTATTACCCCATTTAGTGATACCCTGGCCAAAATCAACACTTGAATATGTTATTTTCACATCATTTTGCATGTTTTAGTGTTTTTAGGCCAAATTGTGAATTTTAGATGGAAACTAGCCAAAAACTTAATTAGAGGTTATTGATGGCTAGTTTTAGGTGTCTACACCTCTCAAAGTATCATAATAGAATCTGGAAAGCTCAAAATAAGGAGATTCAAGAGACTATAGTGCCAAAAATAGGATTATAGCACTAGACCTCCAAGTAGAAAAAAGACTTTTAGGTCTAATTTCTAGTGTTACTATCTAGGTAGAAAAAAGACTTTTAGGTTTTATTTTTTATAGTCTACCTAGTCAGCTTAGTAATTTGTAGTTCCAAAGTCCTCTATCTCAATCCAAAAATTAACTAAGTTCACTTTTTATCCCTTTGTTTTCTATTTTAGTAATTAATCGATCAAATCTAGATTTAGCAAATTAATAGGTTAATTTAGGTATATTGTATTCATATATTTTATAGATCAATCTATACCTCTTTAATAATTAGAAAATTAAACCCTTAGTTTCCCAAAAATAGTAAAATATGATGTTTTTGTTACAACCTTGGCAACTCATGTAGGTAAGATGCATGTTTAATTGATTTAGGTGTATCCTATCATTTGACCTCTAATAAAAATTGATTTTCTAAGTATGAGGAACTTGATGGAGGTAAAGTGTACTTGGATGATGATTCTTATCTAACCATTGTTGGTTTTGGTAGAAATAAAATGAGATTTCCAAATAGAAGGATCAAACATTTTAATGGTATGTTGCATATCCCAAGGCTAGCTCAAAATTTATTATCTATGAGAAAAATAATATATGTGGGTGTGCAAGTTGTATTTTATAAAATAGGTTTTAAGATGGTCAAAGGTGTTATGGTGATATCTAAATGTGTCACTATTGGAACTACATACAAGTTTAATGCATTCATGGTTGAGTATAATAGTACTTATATGAAGATTGCATCTAAGACTACTCCATTCAATAAAGAGGTAATCACTATTTCTATGGATGGTCATGGTTTTTGGGTACCTAAGGGTGCTCATTTTATGGAGTTAAAATTGTAAAAAGAATGAATAGGACATTGATGGATAAGGATAGGAGTATGCTTAGTGGTGTTGGATTAGAACAAATATTTTGGGTTGAATCTATAGATACTACTTACTACCTGATTAGTGGGTCTCCTACATCAAAGCTTGTTGATAAAATGCCTATGGAGTCATGGTCTAGATTTAATCCTTCATTGAGACATCTTAGAGTTTTTGTCTACAAGACATATGTGCATGTGACAAAGGAGAAGTGAAAAAAGTTGGAGAATAAAGCTGTGAAATGTATCTTCATCAGTTATAGCTATGGTGTGAAAGGATATAAGATTTGGGATTTAGTAAAATAGAAGGTAATATATTCTATAAGTGTTATTTTTGTTGAGACTAAGACTTATTTTGTTACATTGTAGCTAGATAAAATGGAATAGAAAGAAGTGATTCAACTTCATCCTATGCCTAAAAAAGTTGAGTCAAGGCCATGAGAGAGACAAGAAGTTGAGGAGAGCCCATCAAGCTTTGAATATTTTAAAGAGGAGGAAGATGAATAATATCCTCCACCTCAACTTGTTAGAATGTATACAAGGCATATAACCACCAAAAATATATTTTCTTGATGATTGGAGATGTATATTTTCTTTTAGTACTAACATTGATGAACCAAGATCTACAGAAGAAGCTTTAGGTATGAATGATGTAGAGTTCTTATGGGTTTTTATGGAAGAAGAACTTATAGGTTTGAAAAGAATGATAAATGGGATCTTATCCCATTACCTGAAGGATGTAAGCCTATTGGATTCAAATTGATGTTCAAGAAAAATATTGTTTCATATGGTAGTGTTGAGAAGTACAAAGCTTGGTTGGTTGCAAAAGGTTATTCTCAAGTTGAGGATGTTGTTTATGGTGATATTTTTTCTCCTATTGATAAAATGAAATCCATTAGATTATTTCTTTCTATTATAGTACCTCATTATTTATAAATTGATCAAATGGATGTGAAGATTATTTTCCTTTAAGGTGATTTGAAAGAGATTTATATGACATAGCCAGAGAACTACATGGTGAAAGGTAAATAAATTTGGTTTGCAAGTTGAAGAAACCCTTGTATGGTCTTAATCAAAGTCTTAGGATGTGGTACCATAAATTTGATATATTTAGTTTGAGATTTGAGTGGTCTAAATCTGATCATTCTATTTATTGTAAAACTAATAATGACCATTTCCTGGTTATTACCTTATACATTAATGATATGTTATTTGTTGGCAATGGGGAAGTTTTGATTTAAGATCTTAAATCTCAACTATCAAAAAAAAATTGAGATTAAAAATCTTGGTAATTCAAGATACATTTTTGGGATGGAGATTGAGAGAGATAGAACATAAATTTATGGCTTGGCTAGAGTAAGTATGTGAATTTTATTCTACAGATATTTAACATGCAAGATTATAGACCATTGTGTGTTCCCTTTTCAATAAAAATAAAGTTATATGTTACACAATGTCTACATCCCCATCAAAGATGGAAGACATGAGCATGGTACCTTACCAGAGTACTAGTGGAAGTCTAATATATGTTATGGTCTATACTAGACAAAACATTGCCCAAGTAGTGGGAGTTCTTTCCTATTAGATGTCTAATCTTGGTAGAGTTCATTGGGATGTAGGTAGAAGGATCTTAAGATATTTATGGGGCACCTCAGAGTATTCCTTATCTTATCATGGTAACATATTTGGAGACAAACATTCTCTTGACATTTTTAGTTATGTGGATTTAGATTGGGTAGGTGATGTTGATAGCATAAGATCCACCACTACTTATGTGTTTACATTGTTTGGTGGTGCAATAAGCTGGATGAGTAAGTTGTGTTCACTTTGTCCACTATAGAGGTATATTATATATAAATTACTCATTTTTATAATTAATCCATTTGGATTAAGAGACTATACTTAGATATTGAGTTGAAATAGGGTACAATGATAATTTATTGTGATAGCTAGAGTGTTATCTACCAAGTAAAGAACCTAAATTTTCATGCCAAGACCAAACATATTGATGTTTAATATAATTTTATGAGATACATGGTCGAGGATGGTAGGCTGAAGTTGATAAAGGTAGAGAATTTAATGAATGTTGTAGATTCATTGACTAAGCATGTGAGAATAGAGAAGTTCAAATGGTGTTTGGAGCCTATGCACCTCTTGGCCCTAGCTATTAAGTTCATGTTAGTATGGTTATGTTGGGTCTGGTATGGTGTTCTACAAGTGGGATAGTGTTTGGAATTAAGGTGTATCAACCTTGACAAGTCAAGACACTATTCATGAGACATTATTCATAAGATACTATTCATGTGATGAGGTTGTAGTGGTGAGTTGGAAATGACTATGTATGTGATGTGGTGGTGATGTAGGTTTTGATGAGTTGGCATGGCCCATGTGAGTAATCTACATGATGTAAGTGCATGTGATGGAGTGGGGCTTACCACTCCACTATGGAACCTTTTTGTTAAATTTTAATTTACATGTTTTTTTAATGGAAGACATGGACACATGTGGAGGACATTGACACATGCGAGAAAAGTTAAAATTTGTGGAATCTTTGGACTCATGAGTGTGCACAAGGGATAGTGGGGAATAAAGTGACTATTCTAGATTGGAGACACATGTGAGAGTGGGGCATAGTTTTATAGGATTGTGAGAGTGGAGGATGATTTTTCATGAGTGGAGGGTCCATTTTTGACCAAAGAACAAGACTTAAAGTAGTTACTATGGATAAATAATGATTATACTAAAGGGTGGCAAATTTCCTTTCCTTGCTCATGAAGATTTCTCATTTGTCATCTCTTTTATAAATTATATAAGTATGAATGTCTTCTCATTTGTAAATAGAACTAAGCTTAGAAAGTAAGATTTGTATTTAAGCTTTGAAATCTTGAGAGTTGTAAAAAGGCATTGATACTCTATTGGAACTAGTTCCTCTCCTGAGTGTATACAGGTGGCACTCCTGGAAGGCTTGCTCTGCAAGTATGTTGTAATATTGGTAATTTGTTTAATACATTAATTTGCTTTGAAGTGTGGGGTTTATTTTACCAAAAGGGTATTCCCCATGTAATCATTATGTCCGGTATACTATTATTTTCATTTATATGTGTTTTCTTTAATTCTATAACAAGTTTAAATTATATTGCATATTCTCCTCTCAAGGTTTAGTGTAAAGGAATTGTTCCCGTTATCTTTATATTCCTTTAAAATTTGACCTAGGGTGAAATTTTGGTCAATATTTATCATACGATTTAGACATATTCATAAGATCTTTTGTAGTATTTGAACCTCAAAGTAAGTTTTTTGACCTCAAAAGTACACCTACAGATCCACTAGTTATACACAGTAAAAAATGTATGGAAAACATTTAAGGTTGACCAAGATGAATAAATTAATGATAATGGAGGATTAGGAGGATAGGTATTAAATTTTACAATTGGAATGGCTCAAAAATAGGTCCTAAAACTCAAGTTATGATTTTTTTAATGCTCTCAACCTACTTACAAACCTGTTAGGGTTTGGAGGTCAAAAATCTTCAAAAAGTAAATAATAATCCTAAAAAATTGATGAAAATTTGTTAGAATTTGTAGTAACATGTTATAAAAGTGCTCCAAGTGGTTTAAAAGTTATTTATCATCTAGAAATAAAATTATGCTTAAAACTTAGTCTCTAGACCTAGTTTTATGCATAGAAAATCCATGTTTTGTGTTTTCTTACATGATCAAGGTTAGTTGAAGGGACTAATACTTATTATGAGTTGATAAAAAATTATATGGTTGTGATAAATACTTTAATTTCATAAAAAATCCTTGTTTCATTGAGTTTTTTATAAAAAAGGCTTGTAATCCTAATTAACTCACTCAAGTAGGTTACAAGTTAATCTTCCTTTGAGAGATCTATGGTCTTAAGACTTTATATTAAGTTTTTAAAGTATTACATGGTTATTAAGACATTATATTATAATCCAATAACCTTATAAAACCATTTTTAATTCTACACCAAAATTTCATGAGGTTCCTTTGAAAGATTATCCAAACAAGCATGTATGTAGGTCTAGAGAAGCAAGAGTTCAAACACAAGAAGATTACAGGTCTGAAAACATTAAAAAGGATATCCATGGATGTTTAAACTATTCAAAAACAAATTCATATCTTGAATATGATATCCATATTGTTAAAAAAATAAAGGGTGATATCTTGAATTCGTAAAGCATATCTACAATCCTATAAGACATGTTTGAATATTGTCAAGACTTCTAACCTACTGTGAGGCCTAAAAGTTGAAAAAATGGAAGTTTTATGAGATTAATACCTATATCATAGACCTTAAATATGTTATAAAGGTATGCATATATCTTATTATAGGTTTTCAAAGTGAAAGATAAGACAAGATAGAGCCCTCAATACACAAAAATATAGGTTTCTTGGCTTCTCCAAGAGCTCTTTATGGGAAAATATGATGATGCATCACCTTTTCCACCTCTAATAGATACCGTCACATGTATTTTAAGATTAATTTCAGTTATATCATGCTTATATAGCATTCCTAGTTCTAACATGAGTGGATTTAGTGGTCATTATGAACATGATGGAGGTATGAGGT
The DNA here is from genome assembly GCA_037957365.1 of Torreya grandis. Taxonomy (NCBI): domain Eukaryota; kingdom Viridiplantae; phylum Streptophyta; class Pinopsida; order Cupressales; family Taxaceae; genus Torreya; species Torreya grandis. The sequence goes on along the minus strand of JARHVA010006759.1, from coordinate 651,111 downwards.
GTTGGAAAAATGCCCTTAAAGATGTGTAACTCCCTCCATGGAGTGGGAATCAAGTAAATTTATATAAATACTCCAAATGGTGTATAATACCTCCCTAAATTAAAACATTCAACAAGCATGATGGTCATGGTAAGTCAACTTGAGATAGATTCTCTCTAGTATGCATGTATGTGAGGTGGAGATGGGTAATTAACATTGAAAATAAGAGTTTTCCAAGAATATGGAAGTAATGAAGGAGCACATTCATCATGTTCAATCCTAAAAAACGAAAAAAATAAAAATAATGAGTTATCTTCTCCAACCACTACACCTAATTTCCATGGATATCAATATGAAGACAAGATTAATGCATTGGAGGAGGCTTAATGCCTCTATTTCCTTGTTTATTTTTAGATGTGGACTAAATCATGGTGTAATGACAACATTTATGAGGTACTCTAATGCTATTTTATCCTATCTCATCTCATTTTCCTATATTTAGGGTTTAAAATGCCTTGTTCATGGTCTATCCTCTTGTGTATGTCAATACTCTGCTCTTTCAGAGACTTGTAATATTGGAGTGAAGCCTAAAATCTAATAAAAATTGATATTTTGCCTCTTTTATGTTGACACATTTTTTAAGTATTGTGTACTTTTGATTTTTGATATTCATTTGTGAATGTTTAAATCCCTCTTATTATTTTCCTATCACATTTACACCCTCATTTGTAGGTTGTATGTTGTGTAAACCATTACCTCCATGCAAATTAGTTATGCAAGTGTTGAGAAAGTTTTAGGTTTTATAGGAGTTATGTGATTTATTATCAGATTTGAGGATTTATTTTGGTGTTCCAAAAAAAAGGAGAATATCTCTAAACTATTCATGCATGACCTCTTTAAGTTTCAGTTTAATCCATCTTCCCTTTTCCATGACAAAGTTTAGTCATAGCTGTAAATAGGTCTCTTTATCATAGTTTTAGGCCTGAAGCTAGTCTTAAATTAGGTTATTCTAGTTTAGGAAGGAATGAATCCATTTTCCATAGGTTCATCTTAAGGATCCAAGGTCCCACACCTTTGGGATGACCCCATTATTTCCATTAGATCAGTTGATTGAATGTTTGGGTGTAAGATCCAAGTGATAACAATTATCTGGCATGCTCAGTGGGATAATTTGAAGAGGTTTATTGAGAGGTTGGTGCTATTCTTGGAAAATTTCAATCATTGAACACATTAATCAAGCACTTGGTGACTTCATTGATCTTTCAAGGGATCTTGGTTTAAAGTAGTATCAGTTTTACATGCCAAAAGTAAAATCAAGGGAATATGCCATAGGTAAGGACATTGAGTTTTTTGAGTTACTATTGCATTTATCTAAAAGGAAGAGTTTTTTAAGGTCTGATTCATTTATTAACCCCTCTTATTCCACTATATACCCTCAAAATAGCTAATTTTTACCTAAAAAAATTCATATGGCTGTCCCCACAAACTAGGTCTTTATTCCTTTCGATAGATGAATCCCACTAAATTTTTCCCAATATGATGATATACCTATTACAGCCCTCAAAATTATTCCTCATTTCACTAGAGAGAATTAAACCACACCTATAAATCACATCAAATATATTACCAACATCTATTCAGTATACCATATTACTTAGGAGAATGATGTTGTTAGGATTTTAGCTTCCTCATTTAAGAACAAGGATATTCAATGGTATATAAGTTTACAGCCTAATTCTATAATCTCATGGGATGAATTAGGATAATTATTATGAAATAAATTTGGAGAAAAAACTCACCATTGGTCCTTGGTTGAACAACTAACTACTATTAAGAGGGTTCCATAATAATTCATGAGTGATTTCAATTTTAGGTTCCAAAGAACTTGGGACAGAATCCTAGATCTAGTCAATCCCACTCACAAAAATGATTTCCTCTACTATCTAAGATCCTTAAATAGTGATATTATTATTATGACATAATCTATGGGGGTTACAACTCTTCTTGAGGCATATGAGATTGTCATGAGAGGTTAAAATTATCTTATACAAGATGGAAATATTCCTCCAAGACCTCCCATTCCACTATTTATACAATTACCACCTCCTACACCACCCACTCAACCCAATTTGGCACCCATTATATTGGTAAAAAATAAATCAACTCAACATTTTTCCCAGCCTAATAAGTTACATTAATTGAAGACATTGCTACAATCTTTGGGAATGAATTAGTGGCTTTGAAAATATAGCAACAAGCTTAGTATATAAGACCATACCATATTTATAATCAACCTTATCATCTTCATAGGCAACCTTAGTAAGTCAATCCACAATATCAAGGGCCAATCACACATGTTAGGCCTTATAATAGTCAAAATCCCAATGTTGGTAGGACTTCAATAGCCATTGTACCTATGAAAAAATAACCTCATCCATGATTATGGGTTGTGGTATTTATGCAATCAGCCTCAAAATGAAACCACATGTCCAAATTGAGTTTTGAACCAATCCTTGATGGGTCAAAATCATGTCACTTCCTCAAGGAAAACCAACTGAATTAAATTCACAAAAAGAAGTACATGATCAAACACAAGTCACAAACTGAGTCTATTCTTTTTAATTATCAAGAAAGTGACTTTGGTGTCATGAATCTAGATGAAGAAGTAGGTTTAGGATCCTATTGTATACTTGAGGAGGACTCCATCATACCAAACCTTATGTTTTTTCAAGAATAGTTTATTTCTCACCATGAGGCCACTACCCTGATACAAGAAGTTCCTAAATTATTTTCTTGATGAATGGGAAAATAATTATTATGAATTTGACCCATATTATCAAGTGGAAGGATAAAGTTTAGGCACATATTCTACCTAATGTTGTGAAGCATCAAGAAGATTTTGATGAGGCATGATATTAATATTTTGATATCCTAAAAGAGTTTGAAGATTTTATTAAGCCATTAGAACCTAAGGAGTAGCACAAGGATACCAATGGAGTTTTAGTAGTCATATTTTAGTTTGATAAGCCCAAAGACATCATGTAAGATCAAGATCAACTTGTCAAATCAATGGTAAGGCCTACTTCCCCAAACAAGAAAGTTGGAAAAATATTAACAATGATCTCTAAACTACTCACTTATTTCAAGAAGTGGTTGAATTTTTTTTTAAAATCAGTCAAAGTTACAAGGTACATATGAGGAATTAGGTTACACAGTTGAATGCTAATAAGTCACCAAAGGATTTTTCAATCTAGATAGTATTTTTAACTTGGATGATCAGTTGGAAATCAAACAAATGAACCTAGTGATCAATGAGGGAGGTAATGAGTTGGTGGTCACTAGTAAAGATGCATTCTTAAGAGTTGGTAAGTAATGTTGTCAATCTAAAAAGCAAGCTTTCACTCACCCTATCAACCATATGATTATGTGCTTACAAGGAGTAGGAAAGACATTTGGGGTTTTTATTTTGACCCATGATGATTGAGTAAATTTTGAGGTCATTTTGAGGTCTTGTACATAATATATTAGTTATTTGTCATTCCTCTAATTATTGTTAGAATAATTGTGGTTGTTTTTTGTTCCTTTGTTGTGTGTTCGAGGTAATTTTTTAGTTTATTCAAGGCTGGTCTAGCATGTTACATCCATAGTTTTACTTCTAGAAGTGAATTGTAGAGAAGCTTATATGACTCCATGCCCAATGTATATTTAAGGCTACTAGATCCCCATCTAGAAGGCAAGTGGCCCATAGAAGTCACCAGAATGTTGACTATTTTAGTCACCCTTGGTATCTTAACACTTGGCATGCTTAGAGAGGGTCATTATTTTCCAAGAACAACTAAGTATAAATTTAGAAGTACCATTCAAATGACTATTTTGGATTAGAGATAGGTATGCCAAGGAATTATTCAATTTTCCTAAGTAGCTTGTTTCTTCATTGATGGTCCATTAAGCATTTTGAGGTAATAGGTTGGTATTAACCTTATAAGGGGTATAATTGCATGATTTTCAATGTGAATTTGTATCAAGATTCCTATATGAGGTCATATTAATCTTGTCAAATCTCATTTTCATGTCTAGAAGCACTCAAAATACCTCTCAATGCAAAATCTCATTAGAAGGCCTAATAGATCAGTCCTAAGGTCATGATGCCTAATGAAGGTCTATTTGAGGAATAGAAACATGAATTGATTTTAAAGTTAAATATGCATCAAAATATTATAAATCCATTTTTGAATACCATAGTAGCCTTGTAGAGGTATTTCTCATTACTTTTTAATGTGAGATGAAGCAAAAAAGGTCTTAAGAGCACTCATAAGGTCATAAATACATTAAAAGTCATAAAAGTGTTTATGACTTCATAAAAGGGGTTAAGAGGTCATAGATCATTCGTTAAAGTCATTTTGTCAGTGTGAAACAATCTTAAGGTTACATAAAGTCATTTTGAAATTTGAAAACTCCTTATAAGCTCCCAAGTCTATACAACTTGTCAAAAAGTTCATTTGATTTGGTGGTTTTCCCCTCATGCCTAACATTAATGGAATCCTCATCTCCTAATGTGTTATAGTGAATCATACCATGATCAAATTATTACCTATCTTAAAGCTATTATTTAGATTAATTTTTACTATTTTGAGATATTTCCATCATGTTTGAAGAACTTATAGGTTCTAGGCATAAGAACAAGAAAGTTACCAATTTTGATGATATTGTCATTATTTTCAATATTATAAGATCCAAACATAAATCTTATAGACCTAAAAATTTATTTATAAATGTTTTTTATGGTGGCATTGCCACATTCCATTTCTAGTGTGCTCTAAATATCCTTTAAACAAGTTGTTGATAGAGAATGAAGAGGGTTGTATGCCTATTGCAGGCTAATTTTGTAGGGTTTTAATTATTTTATAGGGTATTTTGAGTATTTAAAGGAATAATAAGGTTGTAAGAATGTAATAGTTTCATTTTCAATCAAACACCCTCAAAAGAATAAAATTAGATTGAAAAAGCAAGAACATCTCCAAAAGCCATTTTGTATGATTATTTGCGATAAACCATGCCTCTTATCACGTCTTACTATTGATCTATAGGTGAATGGTCCAAGAAAAGTTTTTGATGGGATTTTAAGTGTCCTATTACCCCTATTTATTATATTTATATGCCTCTATGATCAACAAATCATGTGTTTTTAGTCCATAGGCATGCCGATCTAAGTGTATGAAAATTGTAAGGGTTTCTTGCAAACAATCACGTTCTATCTTCATTATGCTAATACATGGGCCTATAAAAGGATTAGATAATTTTTATAGGGTCACAAGGATTTCATAAAAAAAATTCATAGCAAGGGATAAATAAATAATCATGCCATTCTGCTAAGAAGATTATAGGCAGTCTAAAACTTTGTTTAAATCTTAAAGCATGTAAATGCACTTTTTTGATGTTTTGAACTTGTTTAAATAGGAAAAAATATGTTAGAGGGTATAATAATTATGAAAACACATCTAAAGGTAAGGTTTCAAGTTTTCATAGTTTTGTGATGAAATGGAAAGATTCAATAAGCTTTTAAGACTATTTTAAAGAGCTAAAAAGTAAGTTTGACAAGCATGCATGAAGAGTTTCAAGGAGCTTTAAGCATACCAAGAGATAGAGTGAGGTTATCATAATATTTTAAACATATTTCCAAGTTTTTTTTAGGATTTTAAGCTTACAACAAGTTTCTTGACCTCAAAAGTACACCTACATGGTTCACTAGCTAAATGTGCATATAATTGTCAAGAAAAGCTTGTTTTATTCATGTTTTAAGGTTGACCAAGGTGCCTAAATGAATGATAAGGGAGTAATATGATTAGATAGAGATTTTAAAATTATAATGGATCAAAAATAGGTCCTAAAACTCAAGTTATTAATTTTTGAATGCTCTCGACCTACTTACAGGCTTGCTAGGGTTTGAAGGTTAAAAATCCTCATAAAATAGAAACTAACCCTAAAAATTTGATAAAAAATGGTATGAATTTTTATTAACATGTTATAAAAGTGTTCCAAGTTTTTTTAAGTTATTTTACATTTATAACAAAATTTATGCTTAAAATTTAGTCTATAAACATAGTTTTAGGCCTAAAACCCCTCATTTTGTGTTTTCTTAGATGATCAAGGTTGGTTGAAGTTATTTATCCTTATGATGAGTTGATGAAACATTACATGGGTGTGATAAATACTTTCATGTCATAAAAAATCCTTTTTTTCATTATGATTTCTAGTCAAGAAGGCTTGTATGCCTAATTAGTTTACTCAAGTAGGTTATAAGTTGGTCTTCCTTTGAGAGCTCCATATTCTTAATCCCTTCAATTAATTTTCATGAGTATAAATGGTTATCTAGACATGATATTTTCATCCAAGCACCTTACAAAACCATTTTAAAGTATACACCAAGATTTCATGAGGTTCCTTGTAGAGATCATCTAAACAAGCATATTTGCAGATGTAATCACCTAAAAGTGGTATTTGGATGCTAAGAATGTTTCTTGAGTGAGCCTATTCCTATATTATCCCTAGACATATCCTAGATCCTTTTCCAAACTTTTTCTAATCATTGTGTAGACCATATATAACTATAATCAGTTCAAACATAGTCTTAGGATAACATTCTCAGATCCCAACCTAGTGTGCCTAATAATTTTCTAGGTGGACATTAACATCACATTTGGGACACTACATCCACATGGTGCTAGTGTCCCCAACTAGGAAATATTTTCCTTTATCATAACTCTCTCAAATAGATCCTTTTCTAAATGTATTACCTTTTAAGGTCAGCCTAAGTACATTTTCTTACCCTCACAAGCTACAGATCTCTATAAATATGAGTTTATTATACCTCTATTCACTATATGTAAAATAGATGCAAATGCTTATTTAAACAAAATACAAGTTAAGAAAAATTAAGGTATTTGATCCATATTCTACCTGAATTTTGTATACTACTATCTACATCATCCCTAAGCCCATATTTTAAAGCTCAAGCACACTCAAGAAATTCAATACCACTTTCATTATAGCATTCACTTGCACTTGCACCAATCACTAGGTGGGAGAACTACATTGGGACTGATCCCTCCTCATAGGATTGTTATGTAGGAAACTCTCTTCACATCAGGGTGTTGAGGATGTCTAACCTATCCTACTAATGAACACACATTTATTTCTACACACTAAATCAAGTTTTCTAGGCACAAGACAGAGTTCCAGATTTTATGCATGTAATAATAAGACCTAAAAACATAGGCACATGTTCTCTCATAAAATAGGAACAATCCTAAAAATATTTCATTAGCACCACTTTGAGGACACTATAGTAGTATGGCACTACTATCCAGGTGGGACACTATTGTCTAATGTGTAAACAAATCTTGGGATCCTACTGACAACACTTAGAACTATCCAGAACCCATTTTTTAGAACCCAAATCATCTACAATAGTCACTTTCTAGATAAGTCTCTATTTAAGCATATTTTTTACTATTTTAAGAAAGTCAAAGAAGGTCAAAATACAAAAAAAATCACTACTTAATATTGCATATTATTTAATTGATTTAGACATCATATCCCTTTTATCTAAACATAGGATTTACATAGTTAAACCCTAAAAGGTTAAATCATTTGGTAAACCCGTCTTACTTTGAATATTGATTCAAACCCTAGATTGTATTAATCTAATTTTTTGTGTAAAAATTTAAGGCTACATATTTCTTATTTTTTTTATTTTTTTAGACAACCTAGCTAATTAAATCAATTTCATATTAGGGCTTCAATTTATTTACATGTAATTTAAATTGTTTCAAAAAACCTTATATTAAAAAAAACCCTGACCCTAGACACACTTAATGTTTGTATCCTTTCATATCTATAATCAAATTTGTTGCAATATTTATTTTTTGTAATCTTCCATAGATTACTATTCTTAAAAGGTTCAAAATATACAAAACTTGTTTTCATACCTTCCACACTACAATGGTATAATTTAACAATAGATTTTATGAAATTGATAAGAAATAGTTACAATATTTTACCTCCAAACCTATGAATATACAAGATAATTTCATAAACATTCTTCAAGAAGAACTCCAAAAGATAAACAATGGTCAATCTTCAACCCATCTAGTTAATAATGTTGTCACACCTCCAGTAGGGCCATCTCAACCAACTCAGATGGCACAACCTAAGATTATTATTCAAATATCACTAATAGCTATACCACTTGTGGCTAGTTCCTTCACTCCATATGTACAATCTCTTATGCATGAGATTCATACTCCATAGTCTAAGGTGTTACATATTGAGAAGGGAGCAACTAGTCCATCACATTCCTTGGATTCCAACATTCTCTTACATACACATTTTTCACATCACATAGTGAAAACTCTTTTTCCATTTAATTTCATGGCACCCAAGCTCACATTATATGATGGTAAGTGTGACATAGAGTATCACCTCAGATCCTTTCATGCAGGATGCTTTTGATTATGTGTCTAATGATTGGCTTCTTACAAAGTTATTTTGATGAAGTATTAAGGATTATGCCCTAAAATGGTTCTATTATTTAACAAATAAATTCATCATGGCATTCTATCCTTTATTTGATATGTTCCTAACACACTTCTTTATCAACATCAGCAATAAGATATCATATACATAAGTGGCATAGTTAACTCAAAATTCAAAGGAGCTTATCACAAATTATGTCTTATGATACAAGATAACATTAACAAAATTAACTATCCCCATGGAAGATAGAGATCTTCAAGATATATTTAAATAAAGTCTCTTATAAGCACTACACAAAGCTATCTTGTTCAAGAAGTTTCCTACATTTACCAATTTGTGCCACACAATCAAGGAAAGAGAGGTTAAGCTCTTATCAATGGTCAAAATCAAGTACACAAATGGATAAAAATAAAATATTATTATTTCAAACAAACCTCCATATAAGGTAAGGTCCATAATGAATAGAAATAATCAAAAATACACAATAAACATGGCTTTTGAGCCATCTCTTAGATTGGTTCTATCTGTTCCTTAGTGTAGGGTCTTCACTAATCTTCCAAAGTCACCAACACATGTTATATAACAATTATTGTAATGGAATGGCATATCTCTCCCTCCCATTAAATAGGTTGATACAATACAAAATCTTCCAAAGAGTTATGATTCAAATACATTTTTTGAGTATCACAGGGTACCAGACCACATGATAAATAGATGCATTAGCCTAAAGCACATATATAAGATCTCATTAAGGATAATATTATTGACGTGGGCACACCCATAGAGGTACTAAAACAACAAAAAAAAGAGGCTAAGGCACTAAAGATATTTTCTAATCTTTTCCCAAATCATATAATGAATGAGGTAGGGGGCATATCAAGTATTCACTATACATACCAAGCATATCTACCACCAGATTCCTATCACATAATTACATAGACACATCCATTACATAACATTATTAGCATGTATCACACTAAATTTCCACCTAGACCACTTATCATATTTTTAGAGCAAGAGATTATGGATGATAACATAGATCTACATGTGCTCTTCATATGAGCATATATTAACCACCATCCTCTTATTCATTATGTTATGGTCGATAATATGTCAACCATAAGAATGTGTACCATGACTCTCTCATAGAACTTGGGATACACATAACGAGATATATTCCCCATAGATATAGTCATAGTGATTTTAATGGCCACATTCAGAGCTCTATCATGGAGATTATGATTCCACTATAGGTTGGACCAACATACATAGCCTTTTGGTTCTTAATAGTACTTAGTGTAGGTGTATTCAATATATTATTAGGTAGGCCATGGTTACAATAGATCTGAGCCATCCCATTTAAGGTAAATTAATGCCTAAAGTACATATTATCCAATTAGGTGGTTAAATTTGAGGGTGTCCCATATGAGTATACTCTACCCATCCCACAAGTAGTTCTAGCATAGCTACCAGTTATAGTTCCAACATAGTTTCTAGTCACACTTCTAGCATAGACACTAGTTATAGTTTTTGAAACCATTACAAAATATTGCATGGTTATTAGTTACATTAAAGAGTAAAACTATTATCCATACATCGTAGTGTTTAATAGAGTCATCAGTGCAAGCTAGGTCTACCCCGATGGTATCAACACATACACATACTCTCTCATGGATACCATTATTAGAGATACCCCTATAGTATAGGTTCATCATGGATTCAATAGGATATTTCTCTACTTAGTTTATGTTAAAATCAGTTTTAACAGGTTCTAGGGGTTCTCAACACAGGGAACCTATAGCTTATTCTTCTACCAAATGGGTTCTTATGACCCCTATAGTTCATAGGGAATCACAGTCAGTGCTACATCATCATAGCATCACTACATAGGTAGCTTCAAACTTAGATTATACAACATAGTATATTATGGGCTCATAGTTTCCCTTTCACACCACATGCATGATCATAGTTCCCTTAATCAACACAATTCATAATTATAGTGAGCCTTCAATGATACTCATTGTTTAGTATGATTCCTAATCTTGTACATACTTCCTTCTCTCTCTCACATCTTATACATGGTTTATTTCTATTTTATTATACATATCATATACTTAGAAAACACAAAAATAATATAACATGTCAAAATATAAAAACATTCAAATATTACTCAAAAACACAAAATTTATATATTCTATGCATTGTTATATTTAAATATATACTGTTGACGCAGGAAAGTGCACCCAGTGACAAGAAGTCAAACTCCTATCTTCTCCTCACAACATGGAAACTCCCCTCTTGCTTGTGGGATGACGAGACTGGAGGGGAGAGTCTCTAGGTAAGGGCTAGCTCCCTCTGATGTATCGTTGTTTGTTCCATCAAGTGCAAAACACATATATATAGGTATAATATAAAGGAAGGGATGAAAAGGGAGAGAGATTATAGAAAACAAACTACCTACTCTAAAAGAGGTAATGCACCAAAATAAAATGTTGACCTTCACACATCCACTCTCAGAATTAGACAAATACATATATACTCTATGCACTTGGCAGAAGGACCAAGCTGTTAAAACTAGTAAGGAGGCTTCAATGGAAAATCTAGAATAGAGATCACCCAAGGTGTTGTGAAACACACACTTCTGAAGTAATTTCTTCTACTCCTTCACTCCCAAATTTTGCTCTTTTCCTATCAGCTACAATAATGGTGCCTTGTAGACAGTAGGTTTGCTAGTGTTAAACTTGTGAGAGCATCAAAAGACAATGGCTAGACATAAGCAAACATTTGTATTGATTTAGGTGAAATTTTGCAGAGCTGTGCCCTTTACAAAATGTGGAAGATCCTTTTCAAATGACCAAGTTCACAAACTTATATGGAAAAAACAAGACCCAAAAGGCTCATTGGCACTTTTGCTTGCAATTGGCCTATCACGTCTTCATTGGGAAGAAGAAAAACACTGTTGGTGCATCATCCTTCTAGAAAAGGCCTACTGGAACCATGCTTTTTGCTTTATCTTTTCCTTCATTTTGTCTTGTCTGCTTACTTGGCCCCTAGGGTGAACTTTCTTAGTAGGTCACTTCACTTTGGCTCTTTTTTGATCAACACTCCCTTTGCTTTCTTTAAAACCAATGGCCACTTCATATCAAACTTGACATCCTCCTTGGATGTCCTCATGCTTTGCCTTGTTGGTCTAGGCCTTCTTAACTTCTTCATAGTTTGCTTTTGTCTTAGCACCCAATCGGGTACTCATCTACCTTGTTAAACTTTGATGGGTCCTGTTATTGGTCTATGAATGGTCCCTTTGTTTTTTGGTAGGTCCATGCTGGCACCTTGCAGCTTCTACACCTTAACACCCAGTCATGCACTTTTCCTTTGTTAACTTGATGGCCACATAGCTATCATTAGTCCTTAGCTAGCCTCAAACCTTCATAATTCCTTCACAGCCTGCTACAATCTCTTCACGCTTGCTTGGATGGTCTGGGTGGACCTTTAAATGTTCTATGGGTTTTCAATGTTTTTTAAACTTTGTGTCAGGCTCCCATGGGCTTTTGTCTATAGACATTTCCCCATGAACAAAAAGTCTATGGAAATTCCTGGGCTTGTTGCTTATTTCCCCCCATGGGCTTTTGTCCACAGATGTTTTCTCATGGACAAAAAGTCTATGGAAATTCATCCAGATTTTGCCTTAAGTTTTTTTTTCCATGGGATTTTGCCTTTGACTTTGAAGTGCTTGGTCGGGACTTAGCAAATTTCAGAAAAATTTGAACTTAGACAATAAGACTTACCTAGATCTCCTTTTGAAGTGATGGCCCTCCACTAGGGTAATGAACTTGGATGTTGTATAAACTAGGCCAATTAACCCACTTAGTTGAACCAAGAGATTGAACCAGGAAAAGGAACATGCCTTTGAATTTGAACTAGGCCAACTGATGAATTAGGCTAAGCCAATGCTTGAAACGAGACTGTCGAACCCTGAAGATGGACCCTGGAACCTAAAAATGACTAGCCTTATACAGTATGTATAAGGTGAAGAAGGTGACCAAAAATTTGCCTGTGGGCAAAATTGGTCAATAAATTGTTGACTCACAGGGGAAGCGTGCCTGATATGCTTAAGACCCAGTTGCCTTTGAATATCCATTGGGTGTAGAGTCAGATGGTAACTTTGAAGAGAGTTCACAATAGCCCTCGAGATCCCAGAATCACACCTGAAGATTTCACCCCCACACACAAAGGGAAAACACATGCAAGACTAAGAAAATGACTAACTGTGCAAACTGCACTTAGGGAAAGCAAGAGAAGAAACTAAAACAAACTATTATGTACAGGTAACCAGGAATTTTTTGATTCCCTCCTGGATCAAATGGAAAACTTCTTAAGTCCCCTTCCTAGTAAGATGACTTATGGTGCCAGGCAAGTAGCTAAATGGAAAAGAGAAATGGTGACTTGCTCTTTTTACCTATCACCTAAGTTGGCTTGTCCTTGAGTGGAGATTCAAACATGCTTCCAATGTATACATACTTTATTTGTTCTTGGAAGCCTGTTGAATGCTGGTCCTTTAGGGTGGTGCATCCCATCAAGAATTCAATTGCTATTGGCTCATCACTAGAAGCCTCTTCATATGCATCATTGACTGGCTCGTTCTCCTTTGCCTCATGCTTTGGTTCCATTGTATGACCATCCTCCTTGATGATTTTGGAGGAAGTATCTTCAGATTCACCAACCTTCTAAAGGAGTAAATCTAGAAAATTGCCACCTCCTTCACTATTTGTTTGAAACCCAATGCTGCCTTCTTCATTTTTAACCAACTCACAACCTGCTTGGAGAGTAGCACAGCTTGCCTTAATGCCTTCAAATTAATTATTCAAAACATGAACAAGAGATTTCCCATGATCCTCCACATCACTTTGTTTTGTCTCATCCTCAGTTTCAATCATGAAGTCCCCTGCATCAGTCATAAATTGAGCATAATCCATATCGAGCAAGCCCTGATAGCTTTCTTGGAGGTGTATGGATGGAATGCATTTAGACATAGAATCTACAATTTGGTCTAAAATGTCCATCACACGCTCACTGAGGAAACTTGCTCTAGACTCCAATTCTACAATTCACCTATCCAAATCTTCCTAAAAAAGCCTTTCCCAGAAGTCATAATCATTATCAGGGGTGGGAGCAGCCTCTTCTTCTTCAAGAGTTAGACTTAAACCTTCCTCCTCCTCCCTGCTAGTCCAAGATTCAACTATTTGCTTCTAGCTCATGGTCCTAGGATTGGACTCTTGCTTTTATGAGCAGGCAGTAGGTTTGTTATTTTCAAGTTCTTGGGCTAGTTCATGATGCTCCTCCTTCTAGCTTAGAATTTGGAGATCATGCTAAAAGACTTGAGGAAGCTATGGAATAATTGGGGGGGGTCTACTCATACATAGGGAAATCTATTTGAAGAGAGGCATGCTAGAAATCTAGGTGCATGGGATTGAGGGCAGGACTGATTGATGCATTGGATGAGCCAAAATGAGCAAGTGCCATCTGATAGAAAGGATTTGGCACACAAAGGGGAGCTTTTTCTAAAAAAGGAGAGGGTAGACCCTAGGCCAAAACTTCTTGGTTTTCATCCCTCCACTTCACCAAAAATTCATCAATATTGAAATTAGCTTGTGGATTGGTGAAAGGGATACCTTTTGGCATTGGCTGGTCTACAACGTCTAAAAGCTCCACCTCTTTTTCACCTAGCAGTCTCATCTTCTTCTCTAATTCCTCAATCCACTTGGCTAGGTCATCCTCATTTTGTATTTCTTCATTTTGGACGATGTCTTTCTCCTCTTTGTTATTCCATGACTCGACCACTCTATTCCAGCTCAATCAATTTGGACTAGGCATTTCTTTTAGGGTTGGTGGGGCCACAATGTGAGAGGGTAGTGAAGATTTTGATTCCACTTCCCCTACTGCCAGAATGGACTACTGCATCTGAAGGTTTGCTAATTTGATCTATCTATCAAGATTAGCTTTAAACACAAGATTTGTTATTTCAAAATTCTCCTCAACATGATTGGGGAAAGGACTTTGATAGGCTTGACTTGGCTCAAGAGCAAGGGTTGTATATGACTAATATGATGCTTTGGGTAGTGAGTATGTAGGATGATATACTTGGTAAGGCTACCTCTCATGCACACTTAGCTTCTCCTCCATAGATGTAATTAAATTGCTCACATCTAGCATCTCATTTGAAAGCCTATGCCAATTCACTCTATCAATAGGAGCCCATTCTTTCTTAACCTGATCCAGTGCATTCCTCACTTGATGGATGATATGATCAAGAATTTATTGGTTGTACCCCTTTTTGGTGTTAAGATTAATTACATATTTGTTGTATCCCAATAATGCTCACTTGAAAGCAAAAACAGGTTGATTGTTGAAAAGATTGGGTTGAGTGGGAGAAGTGACATACTGAGAAAACTGAGCACAAGGGTGATATAACTCATAGCAAGGTTGAGACTAGCCATATTTGGCATGATAAGGATCACCATAAGGATGGTAAGGATCATAGCCATGCTGGCTAAAAAAATAGAGTCCATAGCTTAAAATGATGGAATTTACACATACCAAAAAATGCACTTCTTGATAGTACCACACTGCTTAACCAATAGATATAACTCAGAGTCACCAGATGCTGAAGAAATTGATTTGCTGTAATAGGACCAACATCAATCCTAAAACTCTACTACGTTATCAAACTTGATGTCCCACCGGGCATGCCAAAACTATTGACACAGGAAAGTGCACCCAGTGACAGGAAGTCAAACTCCTGTCTTCTCCTCACAACATGGAAACTCCCCTCTCACTTGTGGCATGGTGAGACTGGAGGGGAGAGTCTCTAGGTAAGGGCTAGCTCCCTCTGATGTATTGTTGTTTGTTCTAGCAAGTGTAAAACACACACACACACACACACACACACACACACACACACACACACACACACACACACACACACACATATATATATATAGGTATAATATAAAGTGGGGGATGAAAAGGGAGAGAGATTGCAGAAAACAAACTACCTACTCTAAAAGAGGTGATGCACCAAAATAAAATGTTGACCTTCACACATCCACTCTTAGAATCAGACAAATACATATATACTCTATGCACTTGGCAGAAGGACCAGGCTGTTAAAACTGGCAGGGAGGCTTCAATGGAAAATCTAGAATAGAGATCACCTAAGGTGTTGTGAAACACACACTTATAAAGTAATTTCTTCTACTCCTTCACTCCCAAATACTACTCTTCTCTTGTTAGCTGCAATAATGGTGCCTTATAGATAGTAGATCTACTGGTGTTGAACCTGTGAGAGCATCAAAAGATAATGGCTAGACACAAGCAAACATTCAATGCATACATAGAAATGTCTATCCAAATGGAGGTAAAAAACTGCATTTGTATTGATTTAGGTGAAATTTTGTAGAGTTGTGCCCTTTATAAAATGTGGAAGATCCTTTTCAAATGACCAAGTTTGCAAACTTATATGGAAAAAACAAGACCCAAAAGGCTCATTGGCGCTTTTGCTTACAAGTGGCCTATCGCGTCTTCATTGGGAAGAAGAAAAACACTATTGGTGCATCATCCTTCTAGAAGAGGCCTACTGGAATGATGCTTTCTACTTTTTCTTTTCCTTCATTTTGTCTTATCTGCTTACTTGGCCGTTGGGGTGAACTTTCTTGGTAGGTCGCTTCACTTTGGCTCTTTTCTGATCAGCACTCCCTTTGCTTGCCTTAAAACCAACAGCTACTTCATATCAACTTGACATCCTCCTTGGACATCCTCATGCTTTGCCTTGCTGGCCTGGGCCTTCTTAACTTCTTCACAGATTGCTTTTGTCTTAGCAACTAGTCAGGCACTCTTCTACCTTGTTAAACTTTGAAGGGTCCTATTATTGGTCTGTGGATGGTCCCTTTGTTTTTTGGCGGGTCCATGCTGGCACCTTGCAACTTCTACACCTTAGCACCTAGTCGAGCACTTTTCCTTTGTTAAATTGATAGCCACGCAGCTGTCATCAGTCCTTAGCTAGCCTTAGACCTTCATAATTCCTTCACGGCATGTTGTAGTCTCTTCGCACTTACTTGGATGGTCTGTGTGGACCTTTAAATGTTCTGGAAGCTTTGAACATTCCATAGACTTTGTGTCAAGCTCCCATGGCCTTTTGTCTATGAATGTTTCCCCATGGACAAAAAGTTCATAGAAATTCACATGCTTGTTGCTTGTTTCCCCCCATGGGATTTTGTCTACAAATGCTTTCCCACAGATAAAAAGTCTACGGAAATTCATCCACATTGTGCCTTAAGTTTTTTTTTCCACAGGCTTTTGCCTTTGACTTTGAAGCGCTTGGTCGGGACTTAGCAAATTTCAACAAAATTTGAACTTAGACAATAAGACTTACCTAGATGTCCATTTGAAGCACCGGCCCTCAACTAGGGCAATGAACTAAGATGATGTATGAACTAGGCCGATGAACCCATTTAGTTGAACTAAGATATTAAACCAGGTGAAGGAACATGCCTTTGAATTTGAACTAGTCCAACTGATGAATAAGGTTGAGCCAATGCTTGAAATGAGACTGTCGAACCCTGAAGATGGACCCTGTAACATGAAAATGATTGGCCTTATACATCAGGTGAAGAAGGTGACCAAAAATTTGCCTGTGGGCAAAATTGGTCAACATATACTACTAGTCAAATATTACATATTACTAGCTATCTTAATAAAGACAATTTTATCATACATATATGCTTCACTTGTTCTTGCTTGGTGCTTGTAGATCACATACATGACTCTGATCCACTACACTGATCCAAACTTACTCTATTGACCCATTGGGGGTATATACACTGATTTAGGTTTATTAATTTGATACATCTACCCACTAGAGGGCATCTCCTACATAGTTGCTACTACCAAGTTCTATCCTTACATTTTATGCATTTCAATTTATGCATTGATATATCTTGATATTTATCATTACTACTCATTTCTTAGATTTTTTTTGACTAACACTAGTTAGACTCAATATATGTACATCTTATCATTTATATAGATTTTTACTACATAGTTATACATGCTTTCATTTCTAGTTTTCCTAGATTAGACTTGATTATGTTTCCTATTCTTCTTCCATATTTGAAGGCATTTGAATATGTTGTTATTCTTTAGCTCTACACCACTTCTCTATGTGCATCCCTTGGACATGTACTCATCTCACTTGTGTATGCTTTCTTTATTGTATATGTGGATATTTGAATATGTCCTTCCATGTGGCTCTAAGCCAAATTGAATTTTACTTATGTATGTGGACATTTAAACATGTTATTGTATGTATTCATTCTCAAATTTAGTGACATCTACCCATGTCCCTTGTTTTTTGGCCCCTTGGTCTACTTTTTCATGCCTCATGTGTTTATATATATGCTTCTTCACCACTACACTAATCTAGACTAGTTATCATCTACCCATTGGGGGAATTTACATTGATCTAATTTTATACATTTTATACATCTATCCATTGGGGGCATCTCCTACACATTTATTATAACTAGGTTTTATCTTTATATACTATACATTCTAATTACGCATTAATTTATCTTGATATTGATCGTTTCTCCTCATTGCTCAGATTTTTTGGTGATTATCACTAATTAGACTTTGTATATATTCATCCTAGCATCTACATATATTTGTAATACATAATTATACATGCTTTTATTTCTAATTTTCCTAGATTAGACTTGATTGTGTTTCCTATGCTTCTTCCATATTCAAGGGCATGTGAATATACCATTGTTCTTTAGCTCTATGTCACTTCTCTATTTACATGCCTTGAATATGTGCCCATGTCCCTTGTGTTTACTTTCCTACTTCTATATGTAGACATTTGAACATGTCCTTTTATGTGGATCTATGCCTATTTACTTATTGTTTTCATATGTGGACATTTAAACATGTCCTTGTATGTCTTCATTGTTAGATTTAGTGACATGAGACCATGTCCCCTGTATTATGTCCCTTGGCCTATATTTTACATGCCTCATATGCTTGTATGTATGTTTCTTTGTATGTTTTTCCACCATGACACTTGTAATTTTTTTTATACACACACACAAGTTTTAGATGGCATGAGGAACCTCATGCATCTACCCTTCCTACTTGGGTGACATGATGGACATCATTCCCCATACACGTAGGTAGCTACTCATATTTGTTGTTATACACATTGATTACATCTATCTTAACACTTTTGTGCAATGCTAGATTACAACATACATCTTACATTACCTACTTATGCTCAAACTTATTTACATTTTAATGCTATGTTTGTAGATTCTATTGAAATATCATGACTTTATCATAAATATGGTCTAGCTAACACATTTTGTAGAGATACTTATTTTGAGGATAGTTATTACATAGGTTTAAAAACAATCCTCAAAAGAGGGGGAATTCATACAGTTTTGTCATAGAGATCAAGCTCTTACTTTGTTATTCATAGATAAATTTTAGCATACATGCCCAGTTTCATAAATCAGACATAGGAGGAGACAAAAAAACAAAGACTCATAAAGTAGTTTAGATCACCTAGATTTAAGACCAGGTAGACATTAGCACCCAAATTGGGACACTTCCACCATAGGGTGTTACTTTCTAGTATAGTGTGGTACTATCTAGTAGCCCCAACTTTAAGGTAGTCTAGATTAGCCAAACTAGTACACCAAATATAGTACATATTTGCATAGGTACAGTCACATATTTGATAGTTATATTTAAATTTTACTCAGATACACTCATTTCAACTTAGATTCATACTAGTTGCTCATAGTTTTGGGGAATCATGCACATCATGATCACTCTCACATTCATTTTAGTTATAAAAATATAGCATTACATATCAGCTCAAAATTAGTATACTTAAATATTAGATTGAGGGTATGTGTGTGGCACATAGTTTCCATATACTCAGCTACACACATGTTTATTAGATGGAATGTAAAACTCCATGTCATTATTTGCATTGTATACACTTTTTATCACATTCCAAGTTATCACCAAATTCATGCCTTACTCCATATGTAGTGGTTAACATTCCTAAGTGGAATAGAGCTACCTAATGTACCCCAGTGGCATTAGAACCAACATACATAGTTATATATACCCAGTTATATACTTTCAACACTTTGCATAATTTAGTTACATATACATCTATTTCACATAGGTGGGAAATGATGGACTCATAGCCTACTTGAGTTATTGAGCCACCCACATGATAGGGTTAGACACATTATTAGAGTTTAAATCACTTAGAGGGGAGTGAATTAGTGATGCAAGAGAATACAATTCAATTCCCAACTCTTAACCATTCAACACATACAATCATTATGCATATAAATTAATCACTATAAGAAATAAAGAAGATATGACAATATCAAGCACATAACACATGATATATGTGAGAAACCCTCTTAGGGGATAAAACCCATTGAACCTTGCAATATGGATTACAATCCTATAATAAAAAGATCCAACATTTAGACAATCACCAAATTATTAAGGAACACTCATCCCTTAGATTAGTGAGACACCCATCCCACAAGGAGGAACCAACCCGCTAAGCAACCAGACACTAACCTATCTATGTTGATTTGATATCCACTTATGATTTTATGTCTTCTACAATTGATGATGGACTTATCTTACTTTCACTCTTTTCCTTTTACACTCTCACAAACTTTCACACTCAATCCATGCATCCAAAACACCCTTTTGGATCACTTTCGAATAGCCTCTAGGTCTTACTCACTTAATCTGCCTCTTCTATGCTTATTAGGTCTAATGACCTATATGTTCACATTCATAAAATTTATTACACAATAATGACTAATCCTATTCACTCTCTTATGGTCTTCACTGACCTATACCTTCTCTTTCAAAGGTTCTCTCCTTCACTTGTCTCCACACATTTTCAAGAACCATAATTAATCCAATTCAACCTTCTACTTATACGACTTTCTTGGTCTAAAAAATATTGGTTGGCCAATATGCTTACCATAATTTGTCTCAAATTAATAATTAATCCACTCCACAGGTTTCCCATGGTCCTTAAGACTCAAATCCTCCATTAGGCCTTAATGAGACCCAAAACAATTAGGCTTTCACATCCATAGATTACTCTTACAACCTCTTGGACCAACTTTAGCTTCCACAAATGATTATAATATATCAAAACTATCTCTAATATACCATTATATCACTTTCTCATGGGTCCATGCCACTTGGAACACCAACTCAAAACTAGAACCTACCAATTAGGTCTCACTGCTCTTCAGCCCACATAGAAAATATAATCTCAAATTGTTGAAGAAACTACTCAAATATTTTCACATAGAAATATGATTATATTACATGGGTTAAACTTGTATGACCTCTAAAACACTTCTATGTGACTTAAAAATTTCAATATAGGCTCTAAGTACTCAAATCAACTCTCTCAGAATGACCATTCAGACTAGTCCTATACAGTCAAACTATAGTCAAGCTATTTTAACTCTCTATAATTGATCATGGGAAAATTATGAAAACAAGTATCTTCTCATAAATATTTTAGACTTATATAAAATCTCCATACTTATTTTCTTCCTCAACTCTACTCATAACATATTCAACTTATGTTTGCAAGATGGTCACTCAAATTGTTAGTGTATTCAATAAACATAGTCAACTTCTAAGAATTTGTTTATACTAAATATGGATTGGTCAAAACTCAATAATCCACATATATGGAACTCATATATTTTATAACACTTTTAACTAGTTATCTCATCTTGAAACATCAAAATACCATCAATAAATCTTCAATTACCCTTCTTGGGTTACTTGCAAAACATGGTCAAGCACATAATCAACTTTGGAGATCAATATCTTTGACTATACAGATAGTAAAACCTTCTAAATTATGTATTTTTATGTTCCTTGAATTAATATTAAAATTTTCCTTTTACATCACCTTTAAATCCATCCTATATCAAAACATATAAGCAAAATACTCAGCACTAGTTTTTCCTTTCTTTATTTCAAATACCAATGGTCACTAGTAAATGTAAATATAAAAAACGCGTGTCTTCATCTCATGTTACCTAAAATATAGATCAAATACACTTCATATATCTCCTTGATATCCTATTTATTTTAACTCTTTAATGCTCATCAATTATCATTGATTTATGCTTCTGTGATTGTGTCACTTGGTAGCTCTACCCACCTTACTTTATTCAATCAATCACCTTGTGCCACTTGGCATCCCCACATATCTTCTGAGCATTCTATTGACTTATTGGCTTAGTATGCTCTATTTTATCATAATATTCATTATCATGCACTCATTATTGATCTATATCTAATAGGTTTCATGCTCATTGTTAGATCTTTATCACCTGATTAAATGCACACCATAGATCTGTCTTGACTATTTGACCCCGAACTTCAACATAGTTAAACTTGATGGTCTCTGGTCCATCATAGTCTGTTAGGAAAAATTTTAAGGTTTATATATTGAAATATAAAACACTTAAAGACTCCAAATTACCTTTCTAAAATTATAGAAAACATCTCCATGAAAATCTTTGACCAATGTTAACTTTTTGAATACTTGCATAAAATGTATAAACTTGTTGGATCACTCATATTTGCATGATGTGAAGTGATGGTATGGATTATCTTATTCTATAATATGCATGTTTATATTTAAAAATTATTAAATAACACACCATAACTTCATCAAGACATATATGGATGCCTCACATTCTCTTTTTTGTACTTACTAATCTATGCATATGCCATATCCTCTCCAAGCTATTAATATAATCACTTTGTCTTATATATCAAGATGACTACTCAAACCTAGACCTTCATATGAATTCTTTAATGATTTTCATTTAATTTCACAAGCACTCCAATAATTCATAATACCTTATAGGTTCTCTACAACATGACCATACCATCAATAACATACATCGTTTGCCTATCCAAGTTAAACACTAAATAACTATGCAATAACATTGAAGCATATTGAAGCACACTTTGTCATTGTCATTTTATCACACATGGCACCTCATCAACATCCTTTGTCATGTTGGAGACACCATTGACAAATCTCCAAAAATATCCCCCTTTGTCATTGATGTCAAACACCAATACAAAGCTTATGTTTAGAGTTTGTCTCTCTCTTTAATACTTTTGCCCCCTTTGACACAATGATAAAGTGGGCTCAAATCTTGATCCTGAAAACCTAAAAATAATTCAAGGAAAAATAATAGGAAAGGACCACATCTAAGAGATGATACAGACTCCCCCTAACATTTTATATACCTCTTCTTACCTTGAGCATCTCAAACATGCTCCATGACTACACTCTTCTTTGATCATACATAGCTTCTAAGCTTAGGTACCCTTTTGAGCATCTTCAAACCATTTCTAATAATGATGAATAAACATAATAACCTTCATATCCTCCTCAAATTATATTACGTATTCCTCTAATTCTAGGACCTAACCATTTATCAAGTCATCAAATCAATGTACTTTAGTTCACATCTATAGCAGACTTCATATTTCCACCATGACTAGAACATCTCACATATGCTCCTCCTCACATCATGCACATCTCTTCAAGCCTCTCAAACTATTTTATTTATCTCCCCTAACTCCATGGCATGCATAAATTTTCATCTACATAACTCTGAGACCTTCTTCATGATAATGCATTCTCCTCATACTCTATATCATTCTGACCAATCAATTTAAGCAACAAAAATAGACAAGTTATTACCTTCAGAACAAAAAACACTAAACACACCTTGAGCATACTAAAACAAGATCAAAACAAATTTATTATTCAAATAGAACATTTTATTAACTCACCATCATAACACTTTGAATTAGTTACATAAAACTCATTACTCCCCCTTAAGTCATGACCATATATACAACCAAGATTTGATCATTGACACATATTTCTCACAAGAAACATGTCAAAACATCACACCACACTCAAGACACTTGAGTTATCTCTCCCTAAATCCATACCAATCTCTAAAATTATATGGCCTACAAGTCCTCTCTCAAGATTCACCATACTAATGATCATAACAACAAAAATAAATATACTGCAGATTGACTCACCTAAGACCAAGACTCTCGAGTAATTTCAAGGCACTAAACTAAATCAAGTTACCTAAAGAGACCAACTATGGATGAAATTTGATTAAATTTATACCTTTATTCTACTATGACTCATCTTCACAATCTTAGCCCTCAAAGATCTCTCTCTTTACACCAAGGACTACCTTCATGTATTTCTTGTCATGCAACATCAACCAAAGCTCAACTAGCATCCACCATTCTACTTCTTAATTTTAAAATGTCTCCGTAAAGCTTAGATAGAGACACCTTAACCCAAAATTTCCTAAAACAATATGAAATTAGGAGTTTCTCAAAACTCCTTATATTCCTTCTCTTCTTTAGTCATCTAAAACTGATAGTTTCTCTTCTTTTTCTTAGGCTTAACAGAAGCAACATGATCATCCACTACAATATAAAATAATGACCATGACATGAAATTTCATACCTTGTATAATTTGGTTGCCTAATAAATCTTTTCACCTTCTTGTCTTGAGATGACCTCTCTTTCTCTTTCTTATTCTTATTTACCTTGACAATAAATTGCTCATGCTCATCCTTCAATGAATCTAACTTGGTCTTCAATTTAACACTCTCATCTTCTTTATCTCTCATACTTGAACTTGTAACCTATAACTAAATTCTAAGAATTTGGATAGTCTCCTTATCCCTCTTAGCTTCTTTAGCCATGTCATCCTTTAATATACATGTTTGCTCTTTAATAATATTTATAGAATTAATATTGGAATTCAACTCATCATGATCACCTTGATTTGAGATCAACTTGGCATTTGCCTCTTCTAATAGAGTCTTGAGATGTCTGCATTCTTCCTCTTTTGAACTTAGATTTGTCTTTGAAACCTTTAATTGATCCTCAAAAATGTTGGTCTTCTCTTTATCATCTTTTGATCTTGAGCTTTCCTTCAAGAATTCTAGCTCCTTATTAATATTGATGCAATCATCCTTAATAGCCTTAAATATTGAGGCCATGATCTTATTCTATGCTTTTTCTTTATCATACTCACTCATCTTACCTTTGTACTTCTCAAAAAGTGCCTTGTACTATTTGCACTTTTTTTCACTTGATTTTAGACAAGCATAAGTAACATCTACTTGACCCTTCAACTCTTAATTCTCTTTATTCAATTACTTATCCATATTATAACTTGGATCACCTTTAAGTGGTTAAAAATGAAATGAAGGTCATGCTCTGATACCAATTATTAGAGGTACAATCACTGAGAGGGGGTGAATCAGAGATACAAGATAATCTAATTTAATTCCTAGCTCTAATACCAATTTTTAGAGGCACAATCACTGAGAGGGGGGGTGAATCAGTGATGCAAGATAATCCAATTTAATTCCCAAATTTTAACCATTTAACATAAATAATCATGATGCATATGAATTAGCCATTGTAATGAATAATAGATATATATCAAGATCAAACACATAACACATGATATATGTGGGAAACCCTCTTGGGGGATAAAACCCATTGAACCATACAAGATGGACTACATTATTATAATAACAAGATCCAACATTTAAACCAACACCAACTAATCAGGGAAAACATATCCCTTATTTTAGTGACATACCCATCCCACACGGAGGAACCAACCCCCTAGGTAACCAAGCACCAACCCATCTACCTTGATCTGATCTCCACTTTTGATCTAATCTCTTCTACACCTGATGATGGACTTCTCTTTTACTATTTCCCCTTTACACTATGATAAACTTGCACACTCAATCCATGCATCTAAAACACCCTTTTGCATCAATCTCAAATAACCTATAAGGCTTACTCACTCAATTTGTCTCTTCTAGACTTATTAGGTCTAATGACCTATGTGTTCACCTTCATCAACTTGATCAGATAAGCATGACTAATATTCTTCACTCTCTAATGGACTTCATTAACCTATACCTTCTCTTTCAAAGGTTCTCTCCTTTACTTGGCTCCACATATTCTCAACAACCATAATTAGTCCAATTAGACCTTGTACTTATACCACTTTCTTGGTCTAACCCATCTTGGTTAGTCAAGATGCTTACCATACTTTTTATACCTTTGAAATAGGTCTTCATACATGTTACATGTAAGCAACACTCTATTTTACCCAACACACGCCAATTTCTAAAAATAGGGACCTTTGTTTAAATTTTACAAATTTGTGCTATAAATTGAACATTCAAATTGATCAAAAACTAATATTGAATATCTTATGTTGATCTATTTTACATGGATCTATTAGCACATAAAATTCATTTGAATTTATCTAATGTTGCTAACCTTGGATTCTTATGTTTCTATGCTGCAAGTTTAATGGGTTTTCATTAATGTGAAAACTACCTAGGTTTTTATACCTTAATGCTAAATAGCTCTTTGTTTTTAGTTACCCTTGGTTTCTTATTGATTAAATTTAATCTATGTTTAAAATCATGTTAAAAATAACTTTGGTCTAAATTTTTTAGCCTAAGTTCCTTTTGAAATAGATTAAAAATTTATGTAGGGATAAAATTACTAGAGATCACTTTTAGAACTCTAGCCCAAGGTCCTAATCATATTTAATTAATAAAATTTAGACCTTAGGCTAAAATATTTATGCTAGGTCCTTTGTATCTTATGGTTCATGAGGTATAATCAATGCAAGAGATATTTCATTATATTCTAAACTTGGCTTAAATTTACCCCAAGGTCCTAGTCTATTTTATTAATACAACAAATTTTAGGCTAAGGACTTTTTTAACTTATGTCTTTAATTTTATGCCTATATATTTGACGACATACATTTTCTCAAGCTTAGTTGATCTAACAACATGAGATCAAGGTTTAAAGTCAATGGTTCAAAGAAAGATCAATGGTGTGCATTAACTCATATATCAAATATCTAACGATGCAATAATAGGGTTGAAAAGTCAAGAGACCTATGGAGCTCTACAAGGGTACCAAGTGGAAACATCTTGAGAGCTTAGATAGTAGATCAATGGTCTATAGGCCCTTCCCTAGATTCAATGAGTTAATAAGATAGAAGCCTTGTAGAGCTTCCAAGTGGTATAACATGAGCATTTAAAAAAAAAACTTAGCTAAGGACTTTATTCTATGTTTTTTTTGTGTTTATTAACACAAATAAAACCTTAGGTTAGATTCATGTCCTAAATACCTTAGTGTAGATTTATATATGCTAAGTTATTTTATTTTATGTTTACAGGGAGTCTCGAAGAAGTGACAAGTGTGACAGTCACATAGATGTCATTGATAGTTGCATAGACATCAAATGATGGGTATGTAGATGTCAAAATTAAACTCAACAATTAACCTTTTGGTGTTCAGATATTGATGGTCACGTGGATGTCAAAGACATTCATGTGAACATCAAATAATAATTACACAAACATCAAAATTAAGCTCAGTAATTATCTATTAGGATTCAAAGATTAGCAGTCATGAAGATGTCAAAGACATTCATGTGAACGTCAAAGACATTCACGCAGACATCAAATGATAGTCGTATATATGTCAATTTTAAGCTATCTATTTGGATTAAAATAAACTCAAGATCAATGAACCATATTGATTCATATAAATAGATCTAATGGGCCAAGATCAATGGGACTTTTCAAAAAAATTGAAACCAATAGGAAGATACCACATGGAATGTTTTCATGATCTTAGAGATGAAGATCAATAGTGCAAAATTGATCTAACCTAAGGGAGCACAAAGTAAGGACATGTGTCCAAAGGTAATAGCAATCATTTTTTAAAATCAAATAGATAGTTCATCATGGGTATTGCCACATAGATAGAATATGTGGATATTTTAGCACTTAAGCTTTTGGGTTTCATAGTTAAATTAGATAATGAATATTATGTTCTATAAAGGTAGGGGTGACATGTAACACATAGTTATTATTAGATTAGGCATAGTTAAATAGTGTCATTAATTCTAAGGTGTTAGTAAAGGGATACTTATCCTTCATACATTTCTAAATTCCATTTAGAAGTGGCTAACTTAAAATATCTGACAAGTTGCTCTCACAATATATAAGAGAAGGTATTGTCATGCATATATTTAGTTTTCTTTCAATTTGAGTTGTAATTGTAAAAGTTACCCTTATTTACACATGCACATGTTACATAACTTTTACAAATGCTAACTTAAACACATGACTATAAAAATACTCTTATATGGTTTTGACCATAGTTAGCACTCATGTTCTGACAATAAAATGTAATGACTTTTCATGAACTTGGAAGATGAGGTAACCCCTTCCCAAAGTAATATACTAGTTGGGGTGAGTGAGAAAATTTTCAATATACAAGATTAGAAGCAATTTTGATTGTCATCAAATATGTTTGTGTATTATCTCTTTGCTTTTTGTGTAATTATGCTTATCTTTTGGTTGTATGTTTCAATAATTCTTAGTATGCCAAAGTTGAAATGAATTCTCTATTATCTTGATTGATATGCTAATATTAGATGTGCAAAATCTATTAAAATATTAGCAAATTACATTGATTACTGGTAATTAAGTTGATTGATTCATAATTTTGAATGTGTATGAGTACTTTATTTTGATATAGTTTTTTGTGTGTGTGTTCAAAAGTTTCCTTAGATACCTCATTAACATGAGCCATAATATTACTCTTGATTAAAGGTGTGTAATAGCTTCTCTAAAAGGGGAAACCTTTGACTGAGGCTTGTGAGTTTCCTATATCAATATCTCCTTAGAATTTTAAACTATGTCTGACTATGTGTGTGCAATAGTTTCTTGGAATAGTCATAGTATTTGAAAGTACTTGTCTATTTAGAAACTAGCTAGAGAGGTGATTCTTAAAAACCATGGAATCTTCTTTTTTGCCTTACCCTTTCCTAATTTTTTGATTTTTTTTAGATTTACCCAATTTAGATTAGCAACCTGCCACCCATCTAACTCACATAGGAATTCATATACTTTTAAGAACCATACCTCTATCCAAAAGACTTTGTTAACAATCTGCATACCCTACTATCTATTCCATCAATAGATTGTTCAAACTGTATACCTATAACTCATACCCTAGAGTAGATTTTACCTCCATTAAGATCCTAAAACATTAAAAGCTACCTCATTGATTGTGGTGTGCATAAAAATTTCTTCAATAGTTGCACTAGTGCTATAAAGAGGACTAAGCCCTGATAATAGTAGTTATTCTTGTATAGAGTTACACTGGAGTCACCTAGGAGAGTGACCAGATCTAATTCCTAGGTTGGTTTTCTAGTCTCACCTTTGTCAAATCATAGGAGACCTAGAACTATGCCAATATCCCTAGTTCACAATAATCCACCTCTTCCAACTAGTAACCCTTTACCTATAATTAATCCTTTACCAATTAATCAACTAATCACCTAACAAAAACCTTGGTTAGTTGGATATTTGATTGCCATCCTAGGAGATGTGCATGATTTTTCTAGGAATCTTAAAAAGTACCTACCATCCTTTTCTCTTCAAGATTAAGGACAATAGAAGAACACATAAAATATTTTAAAGCTAATTTAATATTAATGAATGTTGTTGATGAAGATGTAGTATATAGATTATTCATTTTTACATGAATATATGTTGCTTATGATTGGTATTTAAATCTAACAGAGAACTCCATCACTTCTTGGGATGAGTGTCAAGCTTCTTTTTTAGCATAATTTGTATAGGTTACCAATATTAGTTAGGTATATCATCACTTCACCAGCATAAAGAGAGATCTTAATTAAACTATCTATGCTTTCAATGCAAGGTTTCAAAATATGTATAATTGGTTAACCCCAAGGTATAAACTAGAAGATATTTTAGGGTTATAAATGTACAAGAACACTTTGGACCCAATCACTACCATGTTCTTAAGAAGAGTAGTCATGGTTAATACTTTGGTGTTAGCATATGAGGAACACATCAACATAGATAGGCAACTTAATCCCTAGATTCTTGGTATACCTAATGTCAACAACAGCTTCTCAATATTGAATCTGATACCACACGTGAAGCAGAATATCCCAACATTCAATTAGAACCATCTCTACAAACTACCTTCATTAATATAGATAACATAGCCAAATTTTAGCTTCTTGAATTCATACATTAAGAAATGGTTACCAATAGAATCAATATTTAGCTACACCTTTTATTACTATTTTATAAGGTACTGACTCTACTAAGGCAAAACTAGATTCTATTCAAAAGATAGTTCAAAAGTTGAGCAATGACTTCTTAAATATGAAAAGGAGGATGGGCAATGTCAATGGCCCAAATGGAAATAATAATGTTGGATTTTAGAGATACAACCAACTATTCAATAGGTCTAAAAATAATATGGAGTATCCTAACAAGTTTCTAGAGATCAACATGGTAGAAATGGCTCTTCCCAATTGGTGTAAAATTCACAATACTTAAGAGCATAGTGAGCTCAAGTGAATTGAATTTTGTGCAACATTTGAAATATTTCAAAGAGAGGTGGTTAGACAGGATAAAATGTATGATCCTCTTGAACATCATCTAGATCATGTCTCTTCAAGCATTTCCATGTTCTTTATAACTCATGATTTTCCCTTTCTAGGTGAAGATGAAAATGAGTTGGAGGATAACACGGATGAAGTCCACACTTTCGAACAATTCAAAAAATGGGGTTAAAATATAAGGAATAAACATCCACTCATAATGTCAACTCCTTCAAATACTACTACAATTCTACCTAATCATAAAGTGTATAATAATCCACCTCCTCTGAGAGGGAGTAATCAGCCTCAGACTAAGGAGGAACCTAACAAGGGAGGATATAACATTGTCAAAGACATGAAAAAGATCAAAGAAAATATAACTCTTCATGAGTTAGCTTAGATTACAAAAAAAAAAGGAGCTATTGTATAGGTCCATTACTGAGAAGACACCTATGGAAAAAGTGAAAGCATCCATGAATAAATCAAAAGCATCTAACACCAATGTTATCTATAAAGAGCAAGCTAGAAGTTCCACCCTTCTTACTAACTATCAAGGCATTCAGTAAGAATATTCATAATTATTTTATTGATTCTAGAGCATCTAAAACTAGCATGCCTACTTCTATATGTCAAAAGCTTGGTTTGACACCAAGCCTTTCAAAGAGGATAGTCTCACAATTAGACAAGATAGTAGTGCCTGCAGTTGGTGAATTGAGGGGCATGCATATTCAAGTAGAATCTAAACCATGAGTCCATATGACTATCAATATCCTTGTAGTATATTTCACTAAAGGCTATGAACTGATGTTGAGTAGACACTAGTCCAAAACACTCAATGGATATCTCTCTACGTACTTTTCTCATCTATGGATGCCTTATAGAGGAGTTACAAATCAAATTAGAATTGATAGAGAGTCAATAATGAAATATCCCATCATGCAATATAATGTCAATAATGAAGAGGTAAATTATGAGTCTCCTAACCTTGGTGTTTATACTTTTACTACTCAAAATCAAGTACAAAATTCAATACTCAAGGTTTCCAAATAGTTATGGACTTTACACTTTGATAGTGCTAGATCTAAGCAAGGATTAGACATAAAAATCAAGTTGATTGATCTACAAGGTAAAAATTTCTTGGTAGAATATAGATTATAATTTCCATGGATGAACAATAGAGTTAAAAATGAGGCCTTAATTTTGGGATAACAATTTGCAATTAAGAATAGTGTAAAGCAAATATTAGTATTTGGTGACTAAGAGCTGGTAGTTAACTAATTTAAAAACAAATACAAATGAAAGTTATGTTATTTGAGAAGGTAAAATCATAGATCATGGGACCTAATTGAAATATTTGAAGCTTTCAACATAGTAGCCCCACCTAGAGAACAAAATCAAGTTGCCAATTTGTTAGTTTTTATTGCCATTTATCTATAGCCCCTCCAAGAATATAAGGTAAATAGGTTCTCCATTGAATTACTGCGTTTTCCTTCTATTCCTCATAACGTAGAAAATTTTCAAGTCTTTGATGATGACCATAAAATTATTCAATTTCTAACCAAAACCAGGAGAGTTTGAGTCCTAAATAATAGATGAAAAGGATATTAATCACCTTTGTCAAGAAGAATCAAATAGGGAAGGTATTCTCCAACTCAAATAAAATTGTATCCCATTTGGGTTGGTTTTTTGGAAAAGTCCTTTGACATAGATCCTCAAGTTCAATAGCTCAGGCAGCCCAAGGTCATTGAATCAAACATCAAAAGAGAAAATATGGGAAATGAACATAACACACACTATGTTAATATCAGTCTTAGTTGTACTTCATAAGAGAGATAGTGAATGAAGGATTTAATCATCCACTAAAAGGGCATCATTTCTTAGATGTTTAAGGAATTGAAATTATATGACCCACAAGTCATTACTCATATGATTCCTTTGAAGATAAATCCCAAGACATTTAGATAGAGGTAAAGATTAGTCAATCCCATTCTAGAGCCTCTCATCCAGAGAGAAGTAGAAAAGTTATTAAGCATTAAAACCATCTTTTTAGTGAGACATTCTACATAGGTGGCCAATTTAATCCTAATAATAAAGAATAATGGTGAGATCAAACTATGTGTGGATTTTAAGAATCTAAATAAGGATTCTAAAAAGGATAATTATCCCCTCCCTTCACTAGATTAGGTGATATAGATAGTAAGTGTTTCTAAAATGATGTCTTTTTTGGATGGATTTTTACGCTATAATCAAGTACTAATGCAATCCAAAGATAGAATGATGATAGAATTTACTATGAAATGGGTAACATATACATATAAAAGGATGTCATCTAGCCTAATAGATGTGAGAGAAACATTTTAATGCAATATGGATCACACATTCAAAGGACTGATAGGATAATTCATAATCATTTACATGGATGATCTTATGGTATTTTCAAATAACATGGATGATCATATAGGCCACCTCTATTCCATATTCAATAGATACAAAAGGTTTGTTGTTTTATTAAACCCAAAGAATTTTTTTTTTTGAGTAATTAAAGGTAAGCTCTTGGGACACATCATCACCAAGGATGGGATCACCATTGATCCAGATAAAATTCAATGAATTTCAAGGATTACACCACCAAATAATAAAAATAAGCTCAAATCACTCTTTGGAAAGATTAACTTTGTAAATAAGTTCATCTCAAGATTTGAAAATATTGTTAGACCTCTGAATGCCATGCTCAAGTAGGATGCCAAAATAGAATGGATAGCTAAATCCTAAAAGTCCTATGAAATTAAAAATGAAATATCATAGGCTCTAATACTGATCAACCTAGATTTCACAAAATATTTCTACATGTATTCATTCTCTTTAGAACATACAATTATTGTTGTCATAATGAAAAATAAGGATGAAACTCAGCCTCTAATTGCATTCACGAGCACAAATCTGAAATACATAGAGCT
Organism: Torreya grandis; assembly: GCA_037957365.1. Classification (NCBI taxonomy): domain Eukaryota; kingdom Viridiplantae; phylum Streptophyta; class Pinopsida; order Cupressales; family Taxaceae; genus Torreya; species Torreya grandis. The sequence continues at coordinate 617,951 of JARHVA010006759.1, read as the reverse complement.
CAGACACTCTATGATTGAAAAATAAGTTTTTGCCATTATCAAAGTAGTGAAGGAATTTTGACATTATATTTTGAGAAATAAAGTCATTTCCATCATGCTTGATCATACTATCAATCTCTCCCTTTAATAGAATGAATTAAGAAAATGTTGGGGTAAGTATATGGCAAAACTGCAAGAATTTGATATAGAAATCAAGCCTAAAAAAATTGTCTGAGGTCAAGGCATCATTCAACTCATAATTGAACCTAATCCACACATAATTTTTGAAGATATATGTGAGGCTCAAGTTTCCAAAGGAGAATGGTATGCCAATATCATACAGTACTTATTTATAGGTACTTGTTCCATAGAACTTAAAAAAGAGCAAAGAAGAGTTTTGATGCTCATAGCTACCCATTTCATGATCAATAAGGGATTTCTTTAAAAAATAAACTATGAATGTATTTATCTTAGGTGTGCATCCATAGAGGAAGATAAATAAATTTTATAAAACCTGCATTAGAAAATAAGCAGTGGTCATCCTTTTTGGAATACCACATCCCTCAAGATCTTAGTAATGGGATACTATTGTCCAATAATTTTGAAGGATGCTCACACTCATATGAGGACATGCTATGAAGGCCAATATTTATCCAAAAGGGAACTACATATAGCAATGCCTTTATAGTCAGTTGTTGAAATAAGGCCATTTGCCCAATGGGGTTTAGACTTTTTTGGCATCATCAACCAAAATTCCTTAGTAGGCCATAAATTTGTGCTTACTACTACTAACTACCACTCTAGAAGGACTAAATCCATAACCACAAAGAATTACAAAGCACAAGATATTATCCACTTTTTGGAGGAACACATAACAACTAGAATTGTCACACCTATTTCTTTGGTTTGTGAAAATAGACTGGCTTTCATAATAGCAAAATGTACTGAGTGGACATAAAATAACTAGATTATTATTAGGTCAGATTCTAACCATTACCTCAAATAAATATATTGTTAAAATCAACTAACAAGAATTTGACAAATGTAATTAATAAATCAGCAAGGGATAAGCCCAGAGACTAGCACAACTTGTTAACGTATGCTCTTTAGGAAGATCGAATAAGATATAAACAAGAACTTAAAGCTTCACCCTATCTATTGGTGTATGGATGTAAGCCTTTATTCCTAATTATGATAAATTTACCCACTTATCAGTTCATGTAGGATTATATGGAGCCATGTGATGAAATAGAGTCAAGATTACTAGACATCATAAAAATGGAAGACTCAAGGACTAAGGCCTTGTAGACATTTAGTAAACACTAAAATATCATCAAGAGGTGGTTTGATAAGAAATCAAAGGTTAAAGCATTTAAGATTTTGTATCTAGTACTACTTTGAGATAAAATCCCATGATAAAAAAGGATATCATGATAATTTTTCCCCATTATGGATTAGACCATACCATATTTTGGAGATCATGGGAAATAATGCATTTCATTTGAAGGACCTTTAAGGCAACAAGCCTATATATATAGTTAACAGATAATTCTTAAAGTACTAATTTATTCTTATGTCATCTATAGACATTACTCATTGATGAGGGGTAGATAAATGTAGTTATAGGATTAGAGTAGATTTCTTGTTTTCTTAGAGTATGTAGACACTAAAATCCTGCACATTTGGATTTTGACTATCAAACCCTAAAAAAAATCCTTAGATCCTCTAAAGAAACCAAAAACTACTTTTATTTAACTTATCAACCTTAAAATAACCCTTTTTAGCTATTTTTAACTGATGGCCTTGATTGTCGATGGTCAAGATAATTGTCGATAGTCACCTAACTATCAACAATTAGGATAACTGTCGATGGTCGACCCCAATCATCTAGGATTTTTCATGCAAACACAAACAAACACCCACTTACCTTTTTTAAATTTAAGTTTTTAAAATCCTCTCATGAGACCTTGCATGATCAATTTATAATTAGAAGCACCTCTTAGACTTTTACTTCAGCCCTAGCCTTTCCCTATAAGAAGAGGAGAAAAACAAGAGATAAATCTATCCACAACTATTATCAAGAGCTTAGGTACTTGAAGTTTATTATTATAGGTCATTAAATGTTATCAAAAATCATTAGTAATCTATTTTGGAGAGCCAACCTACCATTACCTCTTAGATTAAGTTTTTAGGTACCATCATTCTATTAAAATCAAACCAGATTCCACCTATGAATCAATAGCATCTATCAATAAATCAATCAATCAATCCATTTTTGGTGAGTCAAGTATTTAATTATTGTCATTTATCTCTTCTCATCCCTTTTCTAATTAGCATACCTAGCACCAAACTCCCAAAAATCATATTTTGAGCCCCATCCCATCATCAGCTATTAACGAGCCTAGAATTTGGATAGTTGACCATCGATGGCTAGACCTAACTATCGATAGTCACCCTAACCATTGATGGTCACCTATGGCAGAAATAACAAGTTAATTTGATCCTCTTACAAATAACTAGATCTACTTTTTTGTGTATTTGACCAATTTTAGGCCCCTTTCTAATTTTTTGAGCCATACCCTAACCTGTTAACACTAGTATTAATTATTTTATCACTAATTAGATCATTTCGAGTCTACTTTTCTAACAAGTTTTCTTGTATTCAATTTCAATACCTTATTATTATTAATGTTTCCAATTTATCAACTTAATTATTTAAACATAGTGGATAGACAATCCCTAAAGAAGCCCACACTTCTAGGATCTAGATAGTGTTAGGAAATCTACCTAATTATCTATCTAACAAACTAATTTGCTTTAGTGCTTTCTTATCTACAAGTTTTCCTCCCTATCAAAAGAGGAGTTCATCACAATCTTCTACTTCAACACACACACTTTTATCAATTATTTCTACCACAACCCATATTTCTAGTTTTACTACCTTCTTTGGAATAATAGCAAAATTTGAGTGAAACATTTTGGCATGCCTAGTGGGACCCTAGTATTTACTTGGGTTCTGTCTTTATCTACATCTATCTCCATATATCTTTATTTGTGTGCTCATAATTCAAATCTAAAAATTTCATTTGGGATTAAAACTTATTGCATACATTGATTACATATCTCTTTTAAGCTCACCTAGTTTGATTAAACAACATCAAGATTAAGCACAGTCCACTTATGTTACACAACCAAATCATAAAATCAATCAAAAATCATAACATACTTGAGATAAGGCCTAAATGGTATTTCACCGCTCATTAGATACCCTACCCAGTGATCTTACTTGGATTTCATCACTAAGGGGAGGACCAACTCCGCTCTCTAGTTGAGTATAAACTTTGGATATCAATATATATTGGCTAAACACCCAACACCCTTATCATTTTGGGACTGTGAAGTGAAGGGGCAGGCCCCAATACCAATCCACATATTTATTCCAATAAAAATTTCTTTTTTAGTATTGAAACTAACCTGAAACCATCTTTAGATTGCTTATCTAGTACCTAATCTATAAACCAATCTACTACACATTCTTCACAATAAGGCATATGCCAAACTATGAGATAATTAATCAATCACATGATTTTAATTACCTTAGTTTGTGTTGACTTTTCATTAGTTTTTTTCCTTTTACTTTCTCTACGTTGATATCTAAAATCATCTATTTGTACTTATCTTATATTCTTGTATGGTACTTACCCAACAATAATGAAGAGAATTAAGAAGTCAAGACCCATCTATAGACTACCCAGTTTCTTCTACCTCCTCTTCCATGGATGACTATCTATTATACATAGATATTTCATCTCACTATTCTGAACCTTCCCATATCCCTGAGATTATTCCTCAGGGGGATTCTAACTTTTCTTCCCTTTTGGATAATAACCCAATCACCTTACAACATTATCTTAATACTTTACATCACATAACCCCTATCTCAACCCCACCCAAAGAGATTCTTTATGCCAAGCCATAATATTTCATGTTGGATCATTTGGTAGTCACTACTACTACCCAACCTTTAGCTACCCAAATGTTTGTATCTACCAACCCCTTTGACACCATGGGATAAAATCAACCCATCTAACCAATTATTTCCCTTACACCTTCTACCCTTGCCATTGACTCCTCTACCTTCGGAGTGCCTAACATTATTAGGTCAAACCCTCCTTTTGCCAACCCTAATTCATTAATCACTACCCCTCTTCATAATCTATCAATGACAATGCCTACTACTACACCTCCTACTAGTACCAAATTCACTACCTCACCCTTGATTTCTAACATAACCATGACTTCTAACCAATTTATAATAACCTCTTAGCGATTACCAACCATATCCAACCCAGGTTATGTCCCTAACCTACAAGGACATCTCTATGTTACCCAACCACCAACTATCACTTACCCTTTTGTATCTTCCACCCAACCTATGATCACCTCTTAATAATTTCCAACCATACCTAATCCTAGACATGTCTCTAACCCACAATGGCATTCCCACATCAATCAACCACCAATAGTTACCTATCCTTATATGCCTTTAACCCAACTATCTATACCTGGCTATCAATATGGGGCAATCTTCCAACCACTAATGAATTATCAATATAGTATCCCCTCTCAACCACAATTTGTGACCTACAATCCTCTAGGTCCACCACCACAAATAGATCTAATGAAAATGATCATAAACAAGATTACAAACCTAGAATCATCCATTTTTAGACCCCATAATCTCTTATCCTATGATTAAATTTATAATGAACCAATTCATCCTTTAGTCCCTATCAGACCATATCCAACCCAATGGGAACTTCTCAAATTTACTAAATTCAATAGTAAATAAGATCCCTAGAAACATTTAGGCATTCCTATTACATGATTGATTATGATGATGCTCTTCTTTTACACACATTTCTTATGTCACTTTTTGACCCAACATTGGACTAGTATAGTGTCATTACCAAAAATTCCATCTTTTCTTTCAACCAATTGGCTTAGATGTTTTCAGACCATTTATTCATCAACATATCTAAGAAGGTCTCAATTACTGATCTTTATGTCATCCACCAATTTGAAGACAAGTCTCTATCTAATTTCATAGCTCATTAGAGAAGTATTATGAACCAACTATCATTATCTTTACCTCAACTAGAATTGATCAAACTCTTTGCTCATGCTTGTGTAAAGTACATCTCCTCCACCCTGTGTGTCTAGACTTTTAAAACTTTTGATGAAGCCTTTACCATGGCATGCAAACTAGAAAATAGAGCCATAGATGAAGGTAAATTAAAGTTACGTAATAAAAATTCCACCTTTTAAGACCAATGATACTTATTATAAACTTGGTAACCAAACCAACATGGGAACCAAGGGCAAGGTAATCATGAATACTATTGTCCTTAAAACTGCTATTCCACCAAATATCAATCAATAAAACTCTTCTAATCTTCCAAACCAAAACATGAAAAACCCAAACTGAAACAACCTAAACAAATTTACCCCATTGGAAGAATATTATGCCTCAATTTTGGATAAACTATTGAAAGCCAATCTCAAATAACTTCCACCAATTAAACCCCCATAGTAATTTGATTCTTCTCATCCTCCTCCAAACTGGTATAATGAGAATGATATTTATTCCTTCCACCATGTAGTTGGGTATGATGTTAGTAGGTGTAATACCTTTAAAAACATTTTCCAATCCCTTATTGATAAGGGAGAACTTATCTTTGACAATACTAACACACCTCAAAACTAGGGTCATGATATCTTCAAGAAACCTTTTCCCAATCGCCCTTCATCAAAAGAATAAAGAAACCAAGTAAAACACTTCCAAGACACCCATATGGTTAATATGGTTCTTAATACTCCAATTATGAAAAAACTAACTACCTCCCCAATAACTACACCTACTCCTTTGAGTGATAAAAAATAGCCACCTTCTCTATAGTCAAAAATCAACATTAAGGAGCCACCATTTACCATGGCTTCATTCATGAATATCATGACATATTCAAAACCTCCATCAACTAATTTACCTGATAGACTAATCATAACTACACCACCTCTAATTAATCAACCAATCATCCCTTCTATGGATAGTGTGCCTAGAGAAGAAGCATCAACCCATGACCTTCCCCCACCAACCATCTCCCCTTTAGATGAAGAGAAGGATGAGGTTTGCCATCTTTCTTCTCCTCCTCCTATCAAACTCTATTTTAAACCAACTTCCCAAGGTATAAAACTAGTATATAAACCTTTTTATTGATTAGTTTGAAAATTGGACTCTCTCTCAGCCTAACATGGATAGAGCAACCTCTTGGAATCATCTAGGTCTCCCCCACTAAAGTAAATCTCCTAGCATATTTTTACTCATTATAGATCCATCACCTTCCTCTTTTAAAGAAGCCATGATAGGGCCATTTCACCAACCTCCACCCAAATCATCCCATGCCCTCCTCATGAAATATACCTAGACCTTATGAATCCTTCCTATGCCTAGTATTAGACAACCACCTTTAAAAATGGATCTTTCTCCATCTACCTTGACCAAGAAATTACCAAACAATGTATCCATGAGCATAAAATTACCTAAGACCAACCTACACACCAGGTTTAGATAACTCCCTTCCTAATTACCTTCTATTTTGGGACCCCATCCCTCTACCCTCCCAATTACTTATTCTTAATCTAGAAAACCTACCCCCTTTTCTATAATAGCATCCACCAATACCTCTATCAATCCCTCTTTCTTGGATAACCTAGTTCCTTCTACCCTCCCATTTATACCCAAAACTTCATATTCTATACCTTCTACCTCTAGACCATCCATCTCCAATAGAGCATCTACCCACCAACCTCACCTGAGACCAAATACCATAACTAACCCAAAACCTACTCCCTCCATGAGGAGGCCTAATTTTTTAAAACCTCCCTCTTCAATTATGTCATCACCTTATGCCAAATATTATTCAACCATTTTTCATAGGTTATTGCAAAACCTTGCCTTAATCCTTCCACCCATTAGACCTTTTGACCCCTCTAACCCCAAAACAACCTAGTTTAATGACAATCAAATCTTCTCCTATCATCAGACCCCAGTACATGACATGGAGAACTACAAGGCTCCCTAAAGTATTGCCATCAATTTTTTTAAGAAGATGATCTATTATCAGAAAAACTTTTGGATACCCTTTTATCACCTTAACAACCAACCATATCCCAACTCTCACCCACCTCCTCAGTCTCACCTAAAAGTGATGAGAAATTGAAGCAATCATATACAATCCCCCCTTCCCACACTATTAATGTTATTACATGAGCAGAGTAAATGGACAAGGGAAAAGCTAAAGGATCCATTCCTTGGACATACCCATCTTCTCCCTCTCAACCTATCTAAATCCATGCCTTTTTACCATCACCCTAACCTAAAATCCCTATTTTGGGTACCATTGAATCAAACCCTTCTAAATCAATTAAGTGATTGGTCCTTAAGCAACATCACCAAACCCCTACCAAGATGAATTTATACAAACTCATTTCCACCTCACCTCATCATCACCAAGCACAAATTGAGGCCTTACAAGCCATTAAGGTTCATCTTGGTGATACCCAAACTATTGAAGCCTTTGTTAACACTCTACATCTCTCCACTCGTATTACCTTTAAAGACTCAGAGATACCTTCTACCCATCTTGAGGACCCTAATCCTCCTTTCATTATTACCAATATATTGACCAAACCTATATTAAGAAAGTAATGATCGATGTCATGGCCAGTAGCAATATCATCTCATCACATGCCTATAAACAACTTAAGCTCCATACCAACATCATGTCTAATACCTCTATTATGCTTTGGTATCTCAATGACACCATGACCACTAACTTAGGAACTGTTGTCCTCCACATTCATTTAGGACTGTGTATGCTCCCTAAACTTTTATATGTGGTTGAGGGGGAATTTTAGTATAATATCCTACTCAAATGACCTTAGATTTGAGCCATGGCTTATGTCCCCTCTACCTTACATCATTGCATCAAATTTGAACATGAGGGCCAAGTGATTACTATATAATTTGACCCAAGCCCTTTTACGGCATACAATATGATGTATCAATCTAATGATGTTTTTTTACCACCCTCTACCAAATATTCATCCAAATCAGATCCACTTCCATCACCTATTAAAGAAACCATTCCTTCTTCTTCTCATGATTTATCTACCAACACATCTATCTCCTTTGAGCAAATACCAATAACTAACTCCATATAATTAACCTTCTAGTGTCTTTCTTTAGGGGAATATCACCTTTTGGCTCTTAATGCTTTCCCTACCCCTCATGAATATGGATAGCTTACCAAATAACTAAGATATAATCCTAATTTGGGAGAAATCATATCCTTGGGATCCCCCTCTTGTCAAACCCATTTCATCTATGTAAGAATTGATAAGCCTTTGACAAGCACCATTAACACCTTCTATCCTCACCCCTATATGACTGGCTTTTCTTATTTAGAAAAACCCTCCTTCACCAAGACATACCTTCATAGGTGTGCCTAGAAGGGGTTTAGTTTGGGAAAATATAAGCATGGAACCCAATATTTCACCTCAATTGAAACCTGAAAGCCACATGAGAAGAATGGGCTTAACTTTATCTTTCCAAAGAATAAAACCATGCAATCTCCCCCTACCATTAAAGGAGAAATTGTTTCTCCCCCATCTTGTTTATCTCCACTTCCAAGTGAGGATGATGATATCATCCCACCTAAATTTTTTTAATCTCAATTATTAGCCTCAAACCCTAACCTATTAAAAGGTTGGGGCTACCATAACTCCTCCTCTCACTCATCCTAAACTCATCACAAAAGACTCCCATACCATCCAATGTCAAGACAATCATTTTATCCTCACCTGCCTCAGTGTGGAGGATCACTCCATCCATAAATAACTCCCTCCTAATGCTTCCATTATGCTAAATGAATCCACAATAGACATCAATTTGGGTACTGATGAGAGCTCATGTATCATCAAAGCTGGGCAATCCTTGGATCCTATCAAACAATAAGACTTTTTTACTTTTATTCATGACCATAGCATCACATTTACTTGGTCATATGTTGATATGCTTGGGATAACCCTACTATTTCCACCCATAACAATGTCACTCATCATGATGTTAAGCCCATTTTATAGAAGCTTTAATGAATGCACCCTTGCATAGATCTCTTTGTAAAGTAGGAGCTCCAATAGGTCCTCTCTATCAATTTTATTCAACTTATTGATTATCCCTAATGGGTATTCAATATCATCACCATTACTAGAGTCACTAGGGGGCTTTGCATTTGCATTGACTTTTGAGATCTTAACCTTGCTTACCCAAAAGATTAATTTCCTTTACCTAGCATTGACTAGTTTTTTAATGTTACAACTGGTCATGAAATACTTTCAATCATGGATATATTCTTGAGCTATAACCAAATCTTGATTTCCCCTAAAAATCATCACAAAATATCTTTTATCACCCCTTGGGGGAATTTTTGATATAATGTTATGCCCTTTGGTTTGAACAATGTTGTACAACCTAACAAAGAGTAATGACCTACATATTTCATGACCTTATCCATAGAATTGTGAATGACTATGTGGATGACCTTCTTGGCAAATCAAAGATTTGAAAGGATCACCTGGTAGTTCTTAAAATCATCTTTGAGCACCTTATCCACTACCATGTTTGCCTAAACCCTAAGAAGTGTATCTTTGGGGTCTTATCAGGTAAACTCCTAGGTTTTATCATCTCTCTTCATAGAATCAAAGTTGACCTAGCCAAAGTTAAAAAAATCTTAGAAAATCCTCCCCCTATTAACCTTAAACAACTTTATAGCATTCAAGGAAAAATCTAATCTATTCAGCATTTCATTTCTCAACTATTTGACCATTGCCAACCTTTTCATCACCTCCTTAAAAAGGAAACCTCTTTTAGGTGGGGGTAGGATTGTCAAAAGGCTTTTGATTCACTTAAAGACTATCTCCTTTCCTCACCAATTATTATTCCTCCATGAGATGATGAACCTTTTTACCTATATATTTCATCTGCTAACCACTCCCTAAGAGTAATGCTTGTACATTGGGATATCCAACATAAAGATCAATCCATACATTACATCAACCAAACACTTACTGACTATGAAACTTGGTAATACTGAGAAACTTTGTCTACAACTAGTCTTTGTGGCTAGCAAGCTTCATCATTACCTCCTTAACCACAAAAATTTCATCATTTCCAATACCAATCCACTCAAGTATATACACTCTCAACCTTATCAAAACCAATGAATGGCTAAGTGGCTTATGTTCTTGGTCAAATTTGATCTTGAGTTTCTTTAAAAAAATCAATAAAGGGATAGGTGATAGCTGATCAACTAGTTGATGCCCCTTTATCTGATACCTAGCTTCCTTTTTCAAAATTCCTTGATGAGAATATCAACACCCTTGCTCAGGAAAATTTCACTTACCAAGTTACCATGTTCTTTGATGGATCCAAATGCCAACATGGCAGATGGGTATGAATAATCCTAATTCTCTTTGATGGTGAGCCCTTACCTCTATCTTTCAAGCTTGACTTTGAAGGTACATATAACATGGTTGAATATGAAGCCCTAGAGATAGGTCTCCAAACTACCTTGGCCTTGGGAGTCAAAACAATTAGTATCTTTGGTGATTCCCAACTTGTGGTTAACCAAATCAATGGTACATACCTATGCAAAAATTATGTTTTATAGTAATACAAACACCTAACCAATATATTACTGATGTCATTTAAACACTACATAATCTAAACTACCCTTTGATCCATGAACAAGTTTGTCGATACAATGGCTTCCCTTGCTTCCCAAATCCCATCCAGACCTTTAAATTTTAAATTATCCATTATTATCCATTGTCTCACCAAACCATCCTTCATCAATTCCAATTCTTTTACCATATTTAACATAATGGATATCTTGGTTAACCATTGGTACAAAATTTTGACTATCTTAACAGTGCCACCATTCCCAATAATCTTTCTAGAAATTCTCACAGAGCATTTATTAAAGGCACTTCCCATTACACCATACTCATGGACATATTTTACAAGTGTGGTTTTGATGGACTTCTCTTTTGTTGCCTACAAAGTCATGAAGCCTCTCATGCTATCAAAGAAATGCATGAGGGAGTTTATGGAGGGAACTTTAGTGGTCTTGTCATCACTAAGCATATCCTTTACCTTGGCTATTATTGGCCTTATCTCAATCAAGACTATTATGATTATGTAAAAAAGTGTGTCAAATTTCAACAGCATGTTAACCTTCATCATGCACCAAGCAATAGTCTTCAAGTATCTAGGGACTTTTAGCCTTTCTCATAATGGGAATTGGACCTCATTAGGGAAATTCATACCCATTATTCACAGTGGCATCAATCCATCATCACCACCACTAAATATTTTACTAAATGGGTAGAAGTGGCCCCTCTCATCTTAACTAAAGATGATAAAATCATTGATTTCATCAATCACCATATCATTTGTCACTTTAGTGTTCCCCATAAAATTATCACCGATAATGATAAATCTTTCAAAAATAAGCAGGTCCAAGCTCTTTATGAATCTTTTGGCATCAAACTTATTTTCTCATTGCCTTATTTTCCACAAATAAATGGACAAGATGAGGCCTCTAATAAAACCCTTAATAATATGCTCACCAAAATGGTCAATGCCTCAAGATAGGATTGGCACTTACATATTCCCTTCACTTTATGGGCACTTACACCTTTCTCTCTAGTCTTTGGAGTAGAGGTTGTACTCCCTCTTGAGGTCCAAATCCCATCTCTCTGCATATCTCTTTAAGACCTCATATCTAAATGCAACTATCATCAAGAATGGTTAGCTCAACTTGAACTATTGGATGAACGTCATTTATCTAGTCTCACCCATCTTCATGTCTACCAAGAGGATTTTAAATGTGCCTACAAAAATCACCTCAAAGCATTAGAATTCAACATTGGTGATCTTGTCCTAAAGTAAAATCAACATGTCACAAATACAGAGAAGAGTAAGCAAGGTAAATTTGATTTCAATTGGCTTAAATTCTACATCATAACCCATAAGTATGGATCAAGATCATATCATTTATCCTCTCTCGAAGGCAAACTAGAACTTGATCTTCTCAATGCTTCACATCTGCATCCCTTCTATTTTTAGATAGAGATCACAATCATCCTTTGTCTAACTTAAGCTCATCCCTTACAAACCACATTCATTTCCCTCTTTTTAGGGGAAACTAACTAGACCTAGATCATGTGATTATCCATCACAATTATAGCCTAATCTTAAACTATGGATATCATATATTTATCCATGGCATGATTCTCATAGTACTTCTCATCTCTTTGATATTGGTTCCTATGGTCATTGTTACATATACCTCCCTTTTACCTATTAAATCTTCATGTTAGCCTATTTTTTTCCTTCACAATGATAACCCATTGAGAATGCATGAGCAAGTATATGTTAATCAAAATCACATCAAGACAAAATCACTATCACGTAGCAAAAGAAATCATGGGTCATTCTTAGCATTCATAGGCTGCTCCCTTGAAGGATAGCTGTCAAAAGCCAACTAAAATTGCCAAAGGGAAGGTGGATTTCTCCCTTGAAGGACAACTATCAAATACATTTATACTAGGCACATAAACTCAGACCATTCCATTAAAGGATCTCTGAATAGCCCATTTAGTAAAACTAGCAATTTTTTGGAAGCTTTTCATATCGATTAGCTTCCCTAACCTTTAGGCAAATAAAAAATGTCAAAACAAAAGTAAGAGCAAAAGAATTTTGAAAGACAAAATTAGATTTTAACCATAATAATCTTGGAAAAGCTGCAATCAACTTTCCTTAGTAGACTTCCTACGTCAATCAGTCTACACTTTATATATATATATATATATGGACTTATTTATACTACCTCTTTAGACACCTACAAAAAAAGAAGGGGGGCATACTAGTCTCGCTAAGGGCTCCAATCTCACCCATTCTCCCTCCACATATCATATACATAGGATTATGAGCTTACTTGACACAATGATATCAAGATCCCTATCTATCAACTTACACACACTAATGTGAAGCATTTGAAAGACTTATTTTCACTAAGCTGATCCAATTTTGAGTTTCATGTGGGTCTTTACCAATAAATAGGCATCATGTTCCTTTCCTTATATTTTATTAGTTTATGAAAGCCTGTCACTATTAACATGAACAATAAATATCAATTCAAAAGCATGAACATCATACATTATGCCAACAAGTAATGGCATATGTCTATCAATGAGTCAAACACAATGTCAACATGTCATAGCAAACTAGGAGCATCCATCACATCATAAACCATAAGCATGTCATTACATAATCATAAGCATAAACCAAATAGCTAAACCAAACATTAGGGCATATACCATTTCCCATTTTACCATATAACCATAGATAAATCCATCACATGTATCATACCATAATCAAAACATCCCATGCCTAAGCTACTAAGAATGAAATCATAAGAATGAACCAAAGTCATAAGTCATAATCACAAACCATAAGCAGCTATCGTATATATTAAGCATCCATCATATACTTTGAATCATCAACAAAATAATACATTTCATAATGTGTCATCTCTCTCTCAAAATGATATACATATCATTACATTGACACATAGGCCAAAGTCAAAATCATATATAAATATCATATTTTATCATACCCCTAGGGCACTCAGACCACTAGCACTAGCACCATCAAGACCTATACCTACTGATGTCCCTCCTAAGACCCCTATATGACAAATTATGGATGCCCACTGACTAAGAGTAGCTATTATTACTCCATTATCTAAGCTAGCCCTATACTCGACATATCTCATAGCATGGGGTAATTGCTCTAGTACCATATCCACATAATATCATAACTCTTAGATCATGGATAAGTACCATTCCCATGGTACTATATCTATCATCCCTCCTATATCAAAACCTACTCCTCTTATTATATTTTACCCCTATAGAGCACTAATCTGACCTTATAGTGTCACTACCTATGTATGTAAAGTAGCTACCTATGCATGTGCTTGATCCCTCTTTCTTATCACAGTGATCACCTACCCCTACAAAGTGGTCATGTGTCCCTGAAAGGTGACCACTTGGCCCTATAATGTCACCACTTTTCCCTATAATAAGACAACCTATGCCTAGGCTACTGCTAAAATAGCCACTACCTAAGGTCCACCCTATGCATGTGCCTATGTTAGATCCACATCCATAGACTATTGTCCCCTATCTCCCCAACCAAAATCTATTATGGCATACTAACCTTGATATAAACCATCATACCCATTAGCAATCCTTGTATCATCAATGTGACCCTCATTAGTAACTCCTCAAAATGTCAAACTATGTCTATAGGCTATGACTCAGGTAGTAGGAACTCTCCCTCCTCCCACTAATAATACACCATGTCAATAAGAATCCCATGTACAAGTCTAAACTATCTCTTTATATATTCAAAAGGGATCCTCTCTATCTCCATCTCTCATCAGCTGTATATCTAGTGCTAGCTTTGTAGCCCTACCATTTGATACCTTAGCCCTACCCATTATGGCCATTTAACATATGGCTACCATATCACATCCCCAAGCACCAAACCCTCAATAACATCTCAGAACCAATCCATATCCCTTGTCCTACCTCCTACCCCTGTATGAGTGGATGACCTCCTCCATTGTATAAAGCTAACCACATAATCTATCAATGTGTAAGTGTCATTAGGTACACCTAAGGGTCTCATTACCCTGATATGCTCATATGCCTAGCAATGTAACACTAAGTTGATGCTAATCTCATAGCACTAGTATACCCTAAAAGCCCATAGCTCCTTGTTTACCTAAACCAATAACACCTATGCCCAGTTAAACAAAGTCCTCCCTAGGATCATCTTGACCAGTGCATCAAGTAACATATAGGGAAATCACCTACTAACTAAATATGGTAGCATGAAGCCTAAGCCATAGTCATCATTGTTACCAAGCACCTATCATCCAGAGCAAGCCAATACATAGGTCCAAACTTGAAGCCACCTACATGGAACTCTGTCTATCACTAATCATCACCATAAATCTAGTCCATCTAATAGTCTCACTCCTTACTTTCCATATGGTATATTATATCCCCATAGATGGGTAATCAAGTGATCCTCACAACATCCTCTATTAATATCATGATCTCCCCTATCGACAACCAAAATGTGTTGGTCACTAGGTCCCATCTCTCGATCAATACTACCAACATCCTTGAATCTCAAACCATGCACTAATAATGTCATATTGAACCTAATACTATGGCCTTCATGTGTCTCCACTCTTCATCACTCATCGCATCTTGTACATATGCAAAGAGTACAAGAACATGATCCCTCAAGTCAATCTACTCTCAAGCCTACATTCTATTGAACATATTAAAAACATATGCCTACATACACTATTTATTGATTCTATCATCTCAGCACATTTACAACCAAAACAAAACCAAAATAGGTCACTAGTTTCTGGCTACGCTAAGAACACCTTTCTCTTTGGCACCAACCATTGACAGTTCTCCCAACTATCAATGGTCTCCTAAGAACCTTTTGCCTTAGACCCTCAATCATCAATGTTCAAGATAACCATCGATGATCCCTGCATGCCATTAATCCATGGCCTCTCATGTCTTACCCATAGCCAAATCCATCCATATAGTCTCATTTTTATAATTAAAATGATCTACATTACAAAACTACATCCTACCTACCATTTTTTTACCCCCTAGTTCCCAGATTCTCCACATTTTACCTAATTTTCAAACTAGGTCATTCATAGGTCCAAACCATAATAGTTTAACCTAAAATTTCAAAAAATCCTCTTATTGAATTACCATTTCTTAATACATAAATACATAAACCTACCACACTATCATAAAAACACAAGCTCCCTTCCTCATTCTATGACATATGCTATGGACAGAGCCTGCATCCCTCCATTTGGCCATACCCTCATCCACTATCCATCTCAGTCAATCACCAAAGCACCAGTTAACCAATCCTAACTCCCCACCCTAGAATCCACTTGGTCAACCCTTGGTATAAAACAACACAATCATCAACCACTCTAGCATAAATTTCAAAGGTAAAATGTAAAAAGTAACAATGACTTTTTGCTTTCACTTTTTATCCATTTCAGTATTTAGTGTTTGTACCCTGACTGTCGATGATTAGAGTGACCATCAATAGTCGACCCTGACTATTGATGATCAGATCCAAAATTACACCTACCCTATCATGAGACATTTGTTCACATCTTATTCCCTACCTACTTATATTCAACACCTACCTTACCCATGTAAATATACCACCTTTCTAACAAGAACTACATTTTCCTTGAAGATGAAGTAGGATCTTGCATCCCCTCATCTATGTAGGTAGCATCTACTTGCCTAGTATGCATAGAGTCAGCTTAGTCATAACCACCCACTACCATCCCTTTGCCCATGTCCACCTTGATGTTGATCATTTTTTGCCTTAGTTTTTTCAAGAAGTTTTCAATCCTTATTCTTTAGTTCTTTTGGATGCAATGACTAACCTTGCCATGTTACTTATACACATTTTGCACCACTTAGTGCACTGACCTGAGCATTTGTGTCTTCTCGAGAACACTTCCTCCCTTGGATACCCATGACACTCAACCTATTAGTGTTTTCCAATAGACACACTAGATCTACTTTGGAGACTAATAGGTGTATCCCACTACCATACCTATAACATTTACATGTTACATTGGTCACCCATCTTTAATGGATTTTCAACCATTGGCAAATTTCATCCTTTGCATGATTTTGACTCTTGAACTTCATAGTATTTTGCATGTTGACTCTATGTAAAAAATGACCACCCCTATCACTACACCTACCCATTTATCATTGACCCAATTCTATTTTACCTCATCACTTCTAAATTTGATGGGGAACACCTCTTCATAAACTCAGGGCAGCTCTAGCTTCACCCATCTTTTGTTTTTATTCTGTAGCTTATCGATTCAAGCCACATAATAAAAATCAACAAAATGTAGACACCAAAATAAATCCATGAATCCTCTAAATAAACTAAAACCCACTTTTGTTTAACTAATAAACCTTAAAATCACCCTTTTGGCTATTTTTTATTGATGGCCTCGATCATTGATGGTTAAGATAACCATCGACAGTCACCTAACCATCAATGGTCAATCCCAACCATCTAGGATTTTTCATACAAATAATCATGCAAACACCAGCAAACACTCACTTACCTTTTTTAAATATAAGTTGTGTAAATCATCTCATGAGACCTTATATGAGAAATTTATAATTATAATCACCTCTAAGACTTCTACTTCAGCCTTGGCCCTTCCCTATAAGAAGAGGAGAGTATCAAGAGATTAATCCATCTGTAACTATTATCAAGAGCTTAAGTACTCAAACATAGGTCATCTAGTATTATCAAAAATCATCAAAAATATTTTCTTATTATAGGTCATCTAGCATTATCAAACATCATCAATAATCTATTTGGGAGAGCCAATCTACCATTGCCTCTTAGATTAAGTTTTTAGGCATCATCATTCTTCCATAATCAAACTAGATTCCACCTACAAATCAATAGCATCTATCAATCAATCAACCCATTTTTGGTGAGTCAAGTATTTTATTACTATAATTTATCTATTTTCATCCTTTTTTCAATTAGTATACCTATCACCAAACTCTTAGAATTCATTTTTTGAGTCCCATCATCAATTGTTGACAAGCCCAAAATTTGGACAGTCAACCATTGATGGTCAAACCTAACTATCAACGATCACCCTAACCATCGATGATCACTTATGGTAGAAATAACAAGTTAATTTGACCTTATTACACCTAAATAAATCTAATTTTATGTATCTTCAACCACTTTTAGTTCCTTTTCTAAATTTTTGAGCCATACCCTGACTTGTTAGCACTAGTATTAATTAGTCTATCACTAATTAGATCATTTGTAGTCTACTTTCCTAACAAGTTTTCTTGTATTCAATTTCAATGCCTTATGATTATTGATGTAAGTTCCTCATTTCTAGTTTATCAACTTGATTTTTTAAACATGATGTATTGACACCCTTAAAGAATCCCACACTTCTAGGATCTAGCTAGTATTAGGTAATCCACCTAATTATCTATCTAACAAACAAATTTGTTTTAGTGATTTCTTATCTACAGGTTTTCCTCCTTATCCAAAGAGGAGTTTGTCATGATATTTTGATTCAACATGTGTACTTCTATCACATATTTTTACCACAACCCATATTTCTAGTTTTACTACCTTATTCAAAATAATAGCAAAATTTGAGTGAAACAAAGTAGTTTCTTTCTTTCTTAGATTAGATTTCCTACTTTCTTATATAGATTTTTTGATTTCTTAGATTAGTTTATTGCTTTCTTAGATTATATTTCTTTCTTTTGAGATTAGTTATTTTTAATGCTTTCTCTAGTAATCTAAATTGCGTTTTCTCTAACCATAACTAAGCTAAAATTTCAAACCAACTGAGCTTAAGCTTAAATAGACTTTTAGAAAAGGGGAAAAATAATTTTTTTGCAATTTGGGACTTGATTACAAATTGGGTTTATTTCTATGTTTTGATTTTTCAGGATAAAGGTATCTAATCATGAATTATTATGGATGGTGTCACAATTGAATACTTTCACCAGGTATGTGAAATGTGTTCTCAAAGTAATTCATATAAATTTAGAAAGTTTTCTTGTTTTATTGGATCCAATGAACTTATCACATTAAATACCTATTGAAAATGACAATTCTAGGTATATGTGTAGCTAATAGGGATGTTCTGATAATTATTTGTTTTATAATTAAACCAGCTCACTAGGGTTCCAGCTCTTCTCTTTTTATTCAAGAACAAAAGAAAAACAAAAGAAGAAAAGAAACAATGGGTTCAAAAGAGAAAAAAACTATCTAAATAAAATCAAAAGGTTCACATGATGAAATAAGTTCAATGTACTATGCATCATGGTTAAGAGAAAATAATAGGAAGAGAAGAAAAGGAGCTTAAGGTATCTCTATTGGGGCTATGGACACTTGGATGGTAGGAGAGAAATTCCTAAGCTTCACTTGATTTAATGTACTTTAAGAGAAACTAGAATTAAACCTATAGCCTCATAAATCCTCTAAAAAAACTCATCATAACCAGGGCTAAATGAATTACATGTTTGACACACACAAATCCAAAAAATTTAAAAGCAAGTATGTTGTGTGAATCAACTTAGGATTCTCTTTCATGTTTCTAATTTAAGTATTCTTCTATGACATACTTTATGATTGATTTAAGGATTTCTAAAAAAAGTTATAGGTTCTTAAATACTCAATAATATTCCCTTGATGAGTCATAATTTGTTGTACCCAACACACCCCCATTTCTAAAAATAAAGACCATTGTTGAAATTATTCAAATTTGTGATATAAATTAAACATTCAACTTGATCAGAATCTAATATTATATATTTATGTTGATCTATTTTACATGGGTCTATTAGCACATAAGATTCATTTGACTTCATCTAATGGTATTAACCTTGGGTTATTATGTTTCCATGTTACAAGTTTAACGGGGTCTCATTAAAATGAACATTGCCTAGGGGTTTACACCTTAATGCTAAATTGACTCTTTATTTTGATTAACCCTTGGTATCTTATTGATTAAATTGAATATATGTTTAAAATCATGTTAAAAAAAACTTTGGCCTAATGTTTTTAGCCTAAATTTATTTTGAGATAGATTCAAAATTTATGCAGGGTCAAAATTACTAGAGAGCACTTTTAGAACTCTAGCCCAGGGTCCTAATCATATTTTATTAAAACAAATTAGACCTTAGGCTAAACTCTTTATGTTATGTCCTTTGTATCTTATGGTTCATAAGGTCTAATTAATAGGGTGGGATATTTCATTATAATCTAAGCTTGACTTAAATTTACCCCAAGGTCCCAGTCATATTTTATTGATACAATAAACTTTAGGCTAAGGATTTTTTTAACTTATGTCTTTAATTTTATACCCATAGATCTAACATCATGTGTTTTCTTAGGCTTAGTTGATCTAATGATGTGTGATCAAGGTTAAAATTCAATGTTTCAAGGGAAGATCAATAGTGTGCATTAACTCATGTATCAAAGATCTAACGGCATAAGAATATGGTTGAAAAGTCAAGAGACTTGTGGAGCTCCATGAGGGTGCTAAGTGAAAACATATTGGGAGCCTAAATAGTAGATTAATGGTCTGTGGGACCTTCCCTAGAGTCAATTATTCAAAAATACCAAAGCCTTATGGAGATACCAAGTGGCACATCATAGGGATTTTATTTTTAAAAATTAGCTAAGGATTTTATCCTAAGGTTTTTTTATATGTTTATTAACATGAATAAAACCTTAGGTTAGATTCATGTCCTAAATACCTTAATATAAATTTATATATGCTAAGTCATTTTATTTTATGTTTTTAGGGAGTTAAAAATAATTGATAAGTGTGATGGTCACATGGATGTCATTAATGGTCACGTAGACATCAAATGATGGGTGTGCAGATGTCAAAATTAAGCTCAACAATTAACCATTTATTGATCAGAGATTGATGGTCACATGAAAATCAAATAAATTCATGAGAACATTAAATTATGGTTGCATACATGTCAAAATTAAACTCAAAAATTATCTATTGGGGTTCAAATATTGATGGTCATGTAGATGTCAAAAATGTTCATGTAGATGTCATATGATGGTCACACAGATGCCAATTTTAAGATAGCTATTTAGATTCAAATAATCTCAAGATCAATAAACCATGTTAATTCATATAAAAAAATTGAATAGTGTGAGATCAATAGGACTGTTCAAAAGTCCCAAAACTAATATGAAGATACCACATGGCATGTTTCATGAGCTCAGAGATGAAGATCAATAGTGCAAAATTGATCTAGCCTAAAGGACCATGAAGTAAGGATAGTGTCCAAAGGTAATAGTGGTCAATTTTTAAAATTAAATGGACAATTCATCATGGGAATTAATACATAGATAGAATATGTGGATCTTTTAACACTTAATCTTTTGGGTTTCATAGTTAAATTAGAGAAAGAATATTCTATTCTAAAAAGGTAAGGGCAACATGAAACACATATTTATGATTAAATTAGTCATAGTTAAATAGCATCATTAGTTTTAAGGTGTTGGAAAAGGGATACTTATCCTTCATACGTGTCTGGATTCCATTTAAAAGTGTCTAACTTAAAACATCTGATAGGTTTTTCTCACAACTTACAAGAGAAGGTATTGTCATGCATATATTTAGTTTTCATGTAGTTCAAGCTATAATTATAAAAGTTTCCCTTTTTTACACATGCACATATTGCATAAATTTTTCAAAGGCTAATTTAAACTCATGACTTTAAGAAGACTCTTAAACAATTTCAACCACAGTTAGAACTCAAGTTCTGAATATCACATGTAATGACTTTTCATGAACTTGGAGGATGAGGCAAGCCCTTCTCCAAGCCTGTTTAAATAATTTCAATCCACTAGCTGGGGTGAGTGAGGGAAAATTTTCAATATATAGGAGTAAAATAAATTTTTATTGTTATTAAATGTGTTTGCATATTTTCTCTCTAATTTTTGTGTAATTAGGCTTATCTTTTGGTTGTATGATTCAATAATTCTTAGTGTGCAAAAGCTATAATGAATTCTTTCTTGTCTTGATTGATATGCTAGTATTAGATATACAAAATCTATTGAAAGGTTAAAAAATTACTTTGATTATTGTAAATTTGATTGATTCATAATTTTTAATGTGTATGATTGCTTTATTTTTATATAATTTTATGTGCATGTGCAAAATTTTCCTCAGATACCTCATTATCCTAAGCCATAATCTCCTAAGTAAGGGTGTGTAATAGCTATTATAAAAGGGGAAACCTTTGAATAAGGCTTGTGAGTTTCCTATATCATTATTTCCTTAGACTTTAAACTATTTTTGACTGTGTGTATAATATTTTCTTACAATAGGCATAGGTTTTGAAAGCACTTGTCTATTTAGAAACTATCCAGAGAGGTGATTCCTAAAAACTACAGAGTCTTCTTTTCTACCTTACCCTTCCCTCCTTTTTGATTTTTTAAAGATATACACACTTTATATTAGAAACCATCCACCCATCCAATTCACATAGTAATTCACTACTATTTTAAGAACCATACCTTCATCCAAAAAACCTTGTCAACAACCTGCATGCCCTACCAATTATTCCATCAATAGGTTAATCAAATTACATACCTATAACTCATGTCCTAGAGTGGATTTTACCTCTATTGAGATCCTAAAATGTTAAATTATACCTCATTTAATAAGGTGTGAATAAAAACTACATCAACACACTCCACTCCATAAGTCAACCATAGTCCTTAAAACTCAAATCTTCCATTAGGCCTTGATGAGACCAAAAACAATTAGGCTTTCACATCCACACATTATGCTTGTAACTTATTGGACCACCTTCATCTTCCACCAATGCTTATAACATATCAAACATATCTCCAATAGACCCTTACTCACTTCCTCATGGGTCCATGCTACTTTAAACACCAACTCAATACTTGAACCTACCAATTAGATATCCTTGCTCTTTAGGCCTTAATACATAAAAAATATAGTCTTAAACTTATAAAGTAACTACTCAAATATTTTCACATATCCATATGATTAGATCACATAGGTGAAACTTTTAGGACCTTTTAAACACTTCCATGTGGATTAGACACTTCAACACATGCTTGAAGCACTCAAATCAACTCTCTCAAACTGACCACTCAGACTGGTCATATATAGTCAAAATATAGTCAAGCTATTTTGACTCTACAGAACTAAAGAGGGGGAAATTATGATAATAAATAAATTCTCATCAATATTTTATATGTGAATAAAATCTTCATACTTATTTTCTTCCCCAAATCTACTCAAAACATCTTCAACTTACCTCTGCAAGATGGTCACTCAAATTGCCAGTGTATTTAATAAACACAGTCAACTTCTAATCCTTTGTTTATATTGAATATGGATTTTTAAAACCTAAATTATACACACATATATTCTTAATATATTATATAACACTCTTAAATATTTATTTCATCTTGAAAAATCAAAATACCATCAAGAAATCTTCAATTACCCTTCTCAGGTTACTTACAGAACATGGTCAAACACACAGTCAACTTTAGAGCTCAATATATTTGGCTATATATTTATTAAAAACTTCTAACCAATTTATTTATATGTTCCTTAAATTCTTATTCATCTTTTCCTTTTACATCACCTTCAAATTCATCCTAGATCAAAAGATATAAGTAAAATACACATCAATGGTTTTTCCTTTGCTAATTTCAAATACCAATAGTCACTAATAAATACAAATATTATAGACACATGTCTTCATCTCATGATCCCTAAAAGTTATATCAAACAAAATCCATTTATATCCTTACAATCCTCTTAAATTTAACTCTTCAGTTCTCAATATTTATCAATAATCTATGCTTCCGTGATCATGCCACTTGGCACCTCTACATGCCTTCTGTGCACCCTACACTATTCAATCAATTTTCTTGTGCCACTTAGCATCCCTGGACATCTTCTTATTAATTTTTTGAGTTATTGACTCAATACAATCCATTAAATAATAATCTTATGATGATGTTCTCACCATTCATCTCTATCTAATAGGTTTCATACTTGTTATTAGATATTTATCGCTCAATTAAACTCTCACCATAGATATATCTTGACTATTTGACCCCAGACTTCAATGTAGTTAAACTTGATGGTCTTTGGTCCATCAAAATATGATAGAGTAACTTTTAAGGTTTATATATTGAACTAGAAAACACTTCAATACTCTAAATCTTTAGAGTATCTTCTTGGTACTATAGACAACATCTCCATGAAAATCTTTGACCAATGTTGACTTTATGAATACTGACACAAAAAACACAAACTTACTAGATCACTCATATCTACATGATGCGTAGTGATTATCTAGCTTCTCTAAAGATAAAATATGCATGTTTCTCTTTTTAAATGATCAAATTACATAATATAACTTCACCAAGACATCTATGGATGCCTCACAACCTCTTTTTTATCCTTACTGATTTGTGCATATCCCATATCATCTCCAAGCTATTAATTTGATCACTTTATCTTTTTTATAAATATTACTACTTGAACCTAGACCTTCATATGACTACTCTAATGAATTCTATTTACTTCCATAAGAACTCCCAGTATTCATAACACCCCACATGGTCTTTGCAACATGACCATACCATCAATAACATCTACCATCTACCTATCCAAGTCAAACACTGAATAACTATGCAAAAACATAGAATCACACTTTTTCATTGTCATTATAGCACACATGACACCTCATCAACATCCTTGGTCACCTTAGAGACATCATTGACAAACCTCAAAAACACATTTATAATCTTATCTAGTCTATTCACATATCGTGATCCACCAATCAGGGGTGGGTAATGATGGAGCCAAAAAAAAAGTAAGTTCTTGGGCCAACCATATGAAGATTGAGAAAACTACTATCTCAATCCTATAGACACCTAAAACTAGCCATAACTAGCTTCTGACCAGACTTTAAATTGATTCCTACCAACCATTACAAATTAAGCTTAGGAATTATTAAATATTCCAAATTTACTTGTGTATTATTCACAAAAGCTCATAATCATGTTGAAGCATCCTTATTTGTGGTGTCTTATCATATATAATAATAATAACCTCTCACAAATTCATTCCTAATCATCATATGACATCACAATAGTCAATTTGGCCTATAGACCTATTAAGTGGGTCACATGAACAAATATCAAATCTTGAAAGAGCTAAATAGCTAATCAAAATTAATTAAGAAGCTAAAATAAATTAAATTTATAGTTAAATTATCCATGTGTAATTAATGAATAAATAAAAAATAAATTCAAAAAATGCAAGTATATTATCCTTTCATCATGACCTTTTGTGAGTTGCCAAGCTCTTTGAAAATATCCTAAAATATCTCATTTTGGAGACCCATGAATTTCATTGAAAATAATGAGTAATTGACACTATTAACTCTACTATGGTTATATTTGATTCACCTAGGTTAGGTTTGAACCCATTCCATGTTTAAAATCCACCTTAACTCACCTTGGATTGGGGTTAAATCCATTTTCTATAAATATAATGCCTTGCTTATTGAATTCTAACATATTTTGATGCAAAGTTATCATGCACAAATTACTTAAAATCTTTAATAAGAATAGTATTATAATGCAAAAATTTCCTTGTAAGTAGTGTTATAATGATAAAATCTTAAACCAAGCCATAACACAAACCATAGTGCCAAGCAGAGAGGGAGCTACACAAACTCCATTTGCCAAAGATTCTTTGATACGAAAATTGAGCAAGCCACTCAACAATGCATTTGGATATCCCAAGGAAGGTAAAGGATTCATAGTATTTTGCATTTTAGTTTTTCTTTAATTTGTCTTTTGTAACTAAGCTCACCCCTAAGATCTGGGCTTGGGGTGTAAGTGTTAGTGTGTTTATTGAAGTTTTTATTGCTTAAACTAACATGTTACTAACCTCCATTCTTAGATTCCTATGATCATAAATGGCACACCTTATGGGAATTTGAAGCATCCTATATAGTAAGGAGATGAAAATGTTACTCATAGTTTTTCTATTAAGTTTTTGACAGTATTCAAAATCTAGGTTTTAACATTGTTTTTCATGTATTCTATTTTTTAGTGATATATAAATTTCATAAAGTCCAACATTGGTTATAATAGAACTAACAATGATCTTGCCTAACCAACATTAATCACCCAGAACTAACTTTGATCTCTATGTGCATCACCTAGAACTAACATCGATCTTTGTGTAGAATAGTAGGTTGATAGGCCATATTTTAGAGATTCATTTGGGGTCTTTCAGACTCTATTTTTTATTATTTTTTTTTAAACCATGTGTGTTCTTATAAATTTATATAATATGTTATTAGTTTACCTTAAATTTGATTAAATGTTTCACAAAATGTCAAAAAACCCATAACACTTTTTGCAGGACGCAAAGACCACAAGGAGACATTTACAACACTTTTAACTTACAATTTTCACATTTCAAATTGGTGTTTTAAGAATATTTTTGTTTAAATAATTTTCATTTTGTTTCAATCTTTCAAAAAAATTCCAAGGGGCCAAACTTCATAAACATTTTGCTTTGGTACATTAAAATAAACACTCTCAGTTAGATTACATATTCTTAAGAGTGTTTTGTGTTATGATTGTTCTTTGAAAGTTGTTTATTTTTGCAAAATGATTGTTGCAAGTATGCTCTCCCCATCCCATTTAGGGAACATGGGTGACAAAAATATATATTTATTTGAATTTATGATTTGTCCAAAGGTATGTAAATAACATCATTAAGGCTCTCCTCAAAGTAGTACGGTTTGGGTGATCTAAACATGACCCTAAAGTCTTTTCACTTTTCATTTATTTTCATGCATCTTGTCTTGTGAGTGGGATTTCATCACCTCATCATGGGCTCTCTAGGGAATCATTGGCCTAGGAATTCATCTCCCAACATTGTTTCAAACCCACTCCATGGTGGGTTATACAAATTAAGTTTGACTTACTGGGTCATATGCTTGAGTGATTAAGCAAACTGTATTAGTAAGCTATTGCCTCAGACCATAGGGGTAACTTGGACATTACACTACACTAAGAATGTGATGGATGTAGTGTTTATGAAAAGGGAAAGACATTTAAAAAAAAATTGGTTGACACAAATATAAATTATGTTAGCATTTCTTTTATTAGCCACACTTGAGACCATCTAAAAATGCATAAAATTTTAGTTTTATAACAACCCCACTTGCCACGAACATATTGTTGATACAAGGTAAGTAGCCTAAAGTTCCATGTTATCATAAAATATCTTGAGAGAAAGGGGGTGTAAAAACCCTACTTATTCATGCACTTTTATTTTTGGATTGATACTTAAAAATCCTCTCAAGAGTATGTATATAGATATAATTCAATAGTATTATGCAACCTAGTCAGTTTTAGGATCTAAGACATTTACACTTAGGTTTTTGTGTCATTTTATCCTTTATTTCATGGTTTTTTTAGTAAAACTATCTATTTTTTTTGTTATGCCACATCAAATGAGTCTTGTCTTATAAATCACTCCATTTTTTAGGAGGTATTATGCCACCCATTTGACACCATGCCTTTGCCTTACTCTTTTAGCAAATATATCTGTGTCTGTCACTTGACCGGAAAGGGTAATGTTATGTTGCCCAAATCATTTCATGTTTTATGCCTTGGAGTCTTAAAACCAACCCTTGATCACATATTTAGAGCATGATAATGTCTTTACACTGCTCAAATTATTTCATAGACTTGTTTTCCATGTGCCCAATTTAAATTTTAAAACCAAACCATGTGTAGCTTTTGGATCTTTGTCTAGTGTCGTTATACCATTCAATTTTATCTAGCTTGTCATTTTTTCAAAGAAGCCTAGTTTTCTAAGTTGAGTTTTTAATTAAACTTTCCAAGTTCAAATCCAAACATTGATTATTTCTATTTATGCCTTGTGTAATTTGGGCCTAGACATCTATCTTTCTCTTTTGGGTTTTAAAACTTAGATTATTTTTTCACCCAATTTGAAAACTATTATTTGTGCCTTTATTTGGGAGAAATAACCTATATTATTTATGCATTTTGTTTCATGACTTATTCTAATTGACCAAGCCCATGTCTAAATTTTAATGCCTAGTCTATGCCAAAATGTTTTAGATTTATTATATTAAATCATACCCCTTTGTTTAAAGTTCATATTTTGTGCTTATTTTGCCAAAATTCCTAGCACATGCCTATTTGAGCCTAGATTTTGATGCCACATTTGGCCAAAAGACCTAGAAATTTTATTTTATTTTGATTAGACTTATTTGGAACACTTTATACAAAGATTTTGGCATGTTAATTTTTATTGATCCACTTGACCATTTGTGTAAGACATTTAACATTAGACATATGATGTTAGACTATTTTATACCATGTTTTATCATTGACCATTTTTGAGATATAGCTCCACTCCTTCAAACAAGTTAGACCAAGTTTGAACCTTTTGCCTGTTGAACATCATTTTTAAGAGTTTGTAGAACTTTAGGTCTTTTTTTAAGCTTTCATCATTGATGTGGATATGTCTCACTAAACTTATGGTGAATTCATGTACAATCCAAGTTATGAGAGAATGGTTACACAAATTGACTTTATTTGAGACCCCTATGGTGAATACGTGGTTTATGAGATAGATCCATATCTTCCTTGTTGATATTTTTGTCCCAAAAATGTCAAAATATCTAGTAACTTAAGGGAGACACATTAATGTTTTGGAAAAATAATCTAAATGACCTAATACACTCATTTTCTAAATCTAGTGGAAAGTATAGATCTAGGTTCAATTTACAACTTTCAAATTGGATCCATTCCTCTACTTCCCACTTTACTCATAGCTAGTGGATGCTGGAGATTGAAATGCAATTTATAGATTGCAAACTTTTAAATAGACCTTTGCTTCCCACTTTACTCATAGCCAATAGAAACTAGAGATTAGAATATAATTTCCAACTTCAAAACTTGAAAATTGCTTCCCAACCTCTGCTTCTTACAAAACCCATGACCATCAAAAACTGAAACCCCACTTATAATTTGCAAATTTTAGAGTTGTAAATTACTATCTGAGCTCCACTTTATGACAAACACCTTCCCTGTAAAAACCAAAAATTTGAATGCAATTTGTGACTTATAAACTTTCAAATTTATTTTCAATCTCCACTTCTCATGCATCACTCCAACTAGAAACCAGAACTCTAGTTACAATTTTCAACTTGTAAAGTTGTAAATTACAACTTGAGTTTCACTTCTTACCAACTATATTTCCTATGTAAAATGAAACCCCACTTACAATTTTCAACTTGTAAAGTTATAAATTGCTCCTACATTTCCACTTTCCCTTTTCCAATGAACCCATCTACCTAGTGGAAAGTAGAGGTCAAAGTGAAAATTACAATTTTACAAAGTTGTGAAATTACTCCAAGACTCTAGATTTTTGAACCTCCTACCAACCACTAAATTAGGGGAATTTATTATAGAGGTTATATAAATCTAAATAGGGTTATATATAATTCATTATTAATTTGTAAATTTCAAGATTGGATCTTTACACCTCGAACCATGACCCTAATAGTGACCTCAAGTAATGACATCATGCAGCTCATCCATGCATCTTCAATCCATGATGCCATTGATTCTCCCTGCATGATATTCCTAGATCCCCTATGTTTTTCTTAGCTACCTTTTTTTAATCTATCAAAATTCTCTAGGTTTTTTTCGTGTTCTAAATCTAGGATTATTTTCCTTTACTTATCATCACTAGGGTTTAAGTTTTTTTAATTGGTAGCATCTCCAAATTGTCTATATAGCTAGGTTCTCATGGAATCATTATAAAAATTTTATATCTATTGAGAAACCTAGGGTTTTGATCAAAACCAATTCAATATTCCCTTGGAAATTCCTTGCATTATCCCCATAGACTTTTCACTTGTCATCACAACTTCTAAACCCATAGAGTTTCTACCTATAATTGCAACCCCATAAATCCCTAGACAATCTTAATGTACCTTTCAAATCCAAATCCTATCAAGGACCTTACTTACATTTGTAAGCTTGAAACTTGTAAGAGTTTTTTTTGGACATTGTAAGTGTATTTGTCAACCACATTTCGCACTAGACATTTTCCCTACAAGATCAAACCCAATCTTTGCCTAAAATTTTACCTATGTTTTTCACCCCCAAAACCCACCAACTCTATAGTTGGTTTTCCCCTAAAAAATTCCCCATAATCCATTTTTTGAAAAGAGAAGAAATTTAAATCCAAGGGACATGGTTTCCTACTCAGCTTAGAATCCAACACAAATGAGATCACAGACACAAACTTAGGTCACATTGACCTAGGTGATTTTTAGACTAGGGTGAGTGTTGAATTAAAAAATGATGATATTCAAAGAATTTATGACTGTGGACTACCCCATGCAGTAGCCTTCCCATTTTTAGTGTAGATACCTAGGCTTATGCTCATATTAGTGAAGCATTATGATGCAGAGAAGAGATAAGTGTTGAATGACAAGGGAGAGAGAGTTCTGAACCTAGACCTTGACTTTATAGACTTAGTATTCTTGATCCCTAAATATGAGAGTTATCTTGATATAACTCCTAAATCATCAAAGAATTTATATCAATATAATAACATTGGATGTCTAAGTTTCATCAATAAATAATGGCTAAAATTCCCTAGGCCTACTTCTACAAGACTACCCAAAACACTAGAAAAGATAGATTTTAAGGATAAATTAGGTGATTTAATCATACTCTTGCATAGAGTCACTAGAAACCCTGATGCCAATAACTTTCAAGACTGGATGTACCAATACATATGGGTAATCTACCAAAATAAGT
This sequence comes from Torreya grandis, assembly GCA_037957365.1. Lineage (NCBI taxonomy): Eukaryota > Viridiplantae > Streptophyta > Pinopsida > Cupressales > Taxaceae > Torreya > Torreya grandis. The sequence continues at coordinate 587,206 of JARHVA010006759.1, read as the reverse complement.
AGTACATGCATTAGGCACAACTGATAAGTGACTTCATCCACAAGCAGTTAATGGAAGTCTAAAATATAGGGAAGTTCTATATGAATTCATATATAGTCTACATATTAGAAAAGGGGAGAGCCTTCTTAGAATTTAATACATTAGCTGACCAAGTAAATAAGGCTTTCAATTATTACCCTAACCTCACTCTTGAGGCAAGTAGGTAGCACTTTAGAAGGGTAAATGATGCATTCATATACTACATCATAGTCATGTCTGATAAAGAGATGGAAAATAATAGATTATCTGATGTTGTTACTTTAGAGATCACAAATTAGGGATCATATTTAATTCAATTCCCCACATACTCATACATCAGAGTATGGAGATTTAGTGGTTATCCTTACACACTCCCAAGGTATCTAAGTGACAAATGGGTTTTAATGGAACTTGTGAGGTAGCTTGTAGAGACTCACAAATTATTTTCAAGCAAGCACAAGGTAGGAATCCATTTACCCATTAGTATAGAAAGCTATGCATGCCCTTATCCAAATACAAGTGTTTATACATTGAAATGACTTAGATGACATTGAGGAATCTAGAGGTAAGGCCATTTTATGATGTAAATGGAAACATTACTAGTACAATGGGGATCATAACATATTCACATGTTCCCTACTATAAATACTATTGGGAGGACCTACAAGATGAATAAGTGAGACTAAAGGATTATTATAGGATGACCCTAGATCAAATCAAGGCTTTTAACATGACACCAGTCCTTGAGGACTTGGTAAATGATGAATCTCTAGTAGACAAGATCTACTATGATAAACAAATCTTTTCTCAACCCCTTATAGTAGTTAGGTGGTCCATTCCTAAATCCTTGTCATTAATGGATATAACCATCAATGTAATAAATAGAACAATAAACTAGATTAAAATAAAAGCAATCAAGGTGACCAAGGAAATAGTGAGAATTTGTGAGAATTTAAGAGAGATTAAGGAGAATGGAGTGCCACTAACAGTAGAAGGTTCTAATAGTGGATCTCAAATAAAAAGGGAAGATAGCCCAGTGGTGTCTCATAAGATAAAATAGAAGCAAAAATATAAGAGAGGATAATCTAGTAGCCAAGGAGTAGCTACAGATCATCCCATACTAATATTAGTTGAAGACATAACTACCCCTGAAGCAAAAATGGTTTCTCCTCCTATTTCCATCATAATTGCTCCTCCTATCTCTGTTATTCCATTAGCTATAGTACCTCCTCCTATTTCCACTCCAACATCACCTCAAGCAATTGCCCCCTCTATTTCTACCAGCTCACCTATGCCAGTAACTCCATTGCTAGTAGTTCAATAAACTCAATTAGACACTCAAGCTTCACTTTCACTCCCCTCTTCCATAATTCCTCCCTCTTCCACAATTTCACTCCCTTCTTCTATAAGTCCTTCCATCTCATCCCTAGTCACCACCACCACCCCATTAATCACTAACACCACATAATAGTATATAGTTGTGGATTCATTCATCTTGACTACATTATTTTTAGTCATCCCAACCACTCGGATAACTACTACTTCATTTTAATCTCTTATCACCTTTCCCATTTCATCAACTATAAGTGTCCACACAACTTTGATTCATTCATTCATAGATCTATATTTCATACTCCCAAAAGTTCCCCTTTTCAACTCCCTATGTCTACCCCTCCACTAGTGTCACTTCCATATCATACACCCTTGATAGGCACATCCTTTTCCACTTCACCCATTTCTTCCATTTCTACAATGATCCCAACCCCCATAAAGGAGGTAGAGATAGAGAAAATCATTGACACAAATGTGGCCACTCAACCCATAGATGTTGAAGAGGTTACCAAAACATTATCAAAAGACTCAGTGTCCATATTAGTGAAGGATACAACACTAATCACCATAACCACCACTGTAGCAACTTCAATTATAGATTCATAATTGGCAGTGTTAGGATAATAGGATGCCACTATGAGTTGGCTAATGTAATTAGTGGGGAAGAAATGGAAGTAGATGGTATCCCTGAGTACATTGAGTTTTATCCTTGTAGATAATTTAAGAAATCAAAGGAAAATCCCAAAACCATATCAATAATACTATATGATTTAGTAGGAAAGAAGTATGTAGAGATTACAGTCCCCCTACTAGACAAACAAAAAGAAGATTTAGTGGTGGGGATTACCAAATATCAAAGGTTTACCTTGGTCATCCTATAAAAGAGGGATTGAAACATGATGTTAAATCAATAATTAACTCTCTTTTAAAAAAAATGGATAGTGACAAGGTCACAAAGGATGAATTGAAAAATAAGGTTGAGAAATTGATGACTACACTAAACAAGTTCATTGAGCCCACTTCCAAACCAACATAATCTATTACTCAAATCATAGATAGAGAAACACTATATTTAGTAGCAGATATTAGCATCATGGGAAGGGCTATAAAGGACTAGGTAGAGGATCTCATTTCAAAGGGAAACAAAGTCATTAAATTATCAATGGAGTAATATAAAGATCTAAAGAATAGATGGGCAACTTTGAAGGAGAAAATAAGCAAATATCAGGAAGAGATAGAAAGCTTAAACCTATTATACCCAAAGTTGTAAGTTGTGGACACAATTAAATTTGATACCCCCATCGAAGAAAAGATATTGAAAAATGATGCAGAGCATGAGGAATTGGATAGAGCAACTAATTTTAGAATAAGAATACTCATAGAGACTAATAATAGAGGTAAATCTACACATGAAAAGGTCATAGATATTATCTATGACATTGAATACTTGATTAATAAATTATCATATCAAGTAAGAGATCATCAAGACTAGATCCTTTTAATATAAGAAGTTTAAGACAACTTCAAAAGAGAGGTTGAGAGAGAGTCAACACAGGACACAACATTTAACTTGAGCTCCATCCACCATTTTATTAGGTACCATAATACACTGGATCAAATGGGAAAAGAGACTCAAGTATATAAGGATACAAAAATGTAACTCTTAGACACAATTACAAAATGTGAAATAAGAAACCTATATTCATTTGTCCTAATGAAGATCATGTCCTAGAGATCTTTAAGAGTTTTTATGCTTATATTGAAAAGACATAAGAAAAGAAGGACAAGGTGTCTTCATAAGTTATCATTATAGACTAATTATTTTAATCAAATACGCTCTATATATTATATCTCCTTGTAAAAAATATTGTAAATATGCATGTTGCAAATTGTAACTATCATTTTGATAGGTTTTTTGAGAAAGAGCCACTTGTAAATTTCATGTTCCTTTTTAACAATTATAAAAGTTGTGAAAAGGAAACTTGTAAATTACACTTTACTTTTTGCTAAGTCTGAGTTATTTGACTTTCAAAGACATGTGTTGCATTTCTATTTTTGTCAAAATTAGATGACTTAAAAATTTGTAAAAGTTCCAATTGAAAAATGCAAGTTAGGTTTTGAAAAAAGAAACTTAAGTTATCTAAAAGCTTTCTATTGTTATAAGTGTGAGTTCATTTTTTTTGCCTCATTGCATGGAGAATATACATCATCTCAACTAAAGAATATTAAGGCATTTCATGAATATTAAACAAGTTCTCCCATGCCTCCAGTAGTTTTTTGGAATGCACAATAGTTGCATGTTCCTTTTCCACCTATTTTCCTTGCCAAGGTTTCCATTCTAGCTAAAGATCATGCCCCTTTCAATGGATTTTTTAGATTTTGTTTGATCTTGGATTGGGCATAGAATTTCTAATAACTAATCTTCCATGATAATTTTTTGTATAAATATGGGTACTATGGTGTAGCCCATTTATCTTTTTTTTTATTAGAGAAATTAGTTTGCATTTTAAACAATTTGTATACAAGTTTTAACCTAGAGAATGAGAATAGAATGAAAATTTTCCTTTATTATTTGTGCTATCTTTGTGTATGAAAGGATATTTATCAAATTTATGGATGATTTTATTATTATTTAAGTCACAAAATTTTATTTTTGGTATTATTTTGCCCTTTTGAAAGATTTTTTGATTAAAAATAAATAATCTTGTCCCATATATGAGAAATACCCAAATATTACCTTTGGTTTCATGTTTGGATGAGTTTTCACTCCAATAAATTTCAATATATTTATTGTTATTTTATGTTCATTCAAAGAAAGAATTAAAATCCACTATAAATAGTTGGTACAATCATCATTTATATTTTTAAAAATTTCATTTTTAAAACTCTTTTCACCCAATCAAACCCTAGTTTAGAAGCAAGATCACTAAGAAGTAGAATTTCCATATGAACTATTATTTATCAGTTGCACCAAATTTAGTGAAAGGAATCCAACCTTCTCCATAGGTTCACCTCAATTTACAATTATCCTACATCTTTAAGATGACCCTACTGTATCATTAAATTTATGTGTAGAATTTTGCAACATCAAGATAGGAAAAAATCTATGTGATAACATTTCTTAAAATATTAAATCTAGGGAATAAAGCCAAGAATCATGTTTGGTGGTAGTTATTTGGAATAGTTTATATATGATGTTTTCTATCTCACCAATTATGGCATCTGATCCCCTACCTATACCATTAACCCTCCTTCAGATTGTGTGAGTCACCAAGCTCTACAATGTCTAAAGACTACTATTTCTATTCCAAGACCTCATCCTTTGGCTTGTACAAGCAACCAATCTCCACAATTCCCTACCATTTATATTACAAGACCTTGTATTTTGGCTCACAATAAAAGCCAAGCCTCATAATGCCCAACCATTTCTATTCTAAGAGCTCCTCCTTTGGATTGTGCAAGCCACCAAGATTTGAAACACTTTATCATTTCCACTATAGGACCTTCCAAGTATAGTAATTCATTATCCCAATAAATTTTTCCAATCACTAATTGATTGTTCATAGTTATTATCCTAGGCCAGAAACCAACCCTTATTAATCCTATCATAGATAAGCCTATCATTATCCAACCATGGCAATTCTTCATCCATTTCAAATAATTCCCCACTTTGGAAAACCTATGTTGATCATTAAGCCCCAACCAAGCCAATAAATACCTCTCCAATCAAGCCAATCATTTAAAGACTAAGATATATTAAAAAAATGGTATTTTACAACTACTTATGAACCAAGGCCAAGATAACCAACCAATAAACAATATTTTTGTTGAACTAACCATTTATGACAAGTCAACCTATGTTGAATCACCTTTTGATCATATACCTATTATTAGGAAGTCTCACTCTAATAAGCTAGTATTTAATGAGTCATTTCTTAATGATTATAATTGCCTTTGGGAAAATCATTATCTCGACCATATGCCTATTTTTAAAGAGCCTCCCCTTGATAAGCTAGTATTTATGGAGTTGTCTCTTAACCAATTTTCCCTCATGAAGGAGTTCCACTTTGACAAACCAATCTCTATGGAGCCCATTATGCCATCATAGGTCATTACTTATCTAATACCAAACATTCAACAAAACATCATTGTAGTAGTATCCACACCAAATGAAGAATTAGAATTAGAGTCAAGATCTATTCTTGAACCAACATCAAATTTAGTATTAGAATTAGAATCAAATTTAGTCTCAACATTAGATTTAGAGTCCTTTGAGTCAAACTTAGCTTTAGAATCAGAATATATCCATGGTTGTTACAACATTGGCTATGCATACCTCACAAATTAATTTGAATAGATTTGTGGTCATTCTATAGTTTTTTAGGACAATTACTTAGATTTGACATAAGTTCTAATATCTTATACGAATATTATGGTGATTCATCCCATTCCATTATCATTATAATGCCATTATCACCAACCAACCTAGCCATTATATTGACCTTCTAGATCCCACACGTATCAATTAGAACCAATAGAATCACACCTTGTTAAACTGCATCCATGGTGACATATCAATTGAAGAACATTAGGGAGGCTAAGATCACATTTATGTAGAAGAAGAATAATCTCCTAGTGAAACCTTTTTGGAGGTGCTAAGGGATAATCAAAGTTCAAAATTAGCATCTTTTAGTGAAACTTGTTTGAGGCATTAGAAGACAATCAAGGTCAAAAGACAATGTTCCTTAGTGAAACCTTCTCAGAGGTGCTATGGGATAGTCAAGACAACTTCACTGGTGAAAACCTCTTCAAGGTGATAATAGCTGAGCACAATAGTTCTTCACTACTTGATGAAGACATTATCAAATAAAAAATTAGTATAGCTTCCAATAAATAGCATAATCATATGGTATCTACTCTTAAGCCCAAACAATAAAAGAATCTGGTGGTTTTTATCGAGAGAATATTCATAAGTCTTTGGCCCCACCATATCCAAAATTATGTTAAATTTGGAATCAACAACATTATGTGTGCTTGTAAATCCTAATCTTCATTTATTACACAACCATTATACATTTCATTATCATCTACCTTTACATTGCCACAATAGACCTATCATCCAACATTTATCCATATTTACCATCCCTAGCCACACTTTCCTTTGCATACGCTACAAAGATAACTTGTCTCAGTTTTTGAAAGAAACATAATCAATGACCAATGAATATCATAACAACATCATTTACGTCTAAATCTTCAGTAGGTTCTTGATAGAGCAGTTATTCAAAAGAGGTGTGGTCTAGTAATTTACATGATTGACTATTCTAGTTGTATCATATGTTGATTAGGATGAGCATATCCACATCAATATGAATAATAGAAACATTTATCTTTGCTAGAAACATTAACCTTAGCCAAAAACATTTTACCAAAAACCATACTTTGGCCAAAAATATTTACCTTTCCATTTACCTTATCATTTTCATTTTTCATTCCTCTTGACATTATTTCATACACTACCATTTCCCTCACCTTATCACTTAGGGGAAACCCTCCTACCATTTAGACAATTTCCATCATCATCCTAAATAATGTCATACCATATGTTATCCTACCATTCCATCCTTATTAGAATAAAAGCCTATTTTTAGTTGTCTTACCCAACCCTTTTGATCTTGGTTCCTTTGGTTTTACCTATACCTTCTGCAAGGGGATTCCAATCTAGTTTTAGAATTCCCTATTTTAATGACAGTCTATGAAATTAGTGTGATAGTTGATTTAGCAAGTTATCTTTCATTCATGTTTGACTAGTGATATTGATTATAACTGCCTATGTGCAAATCAATAGTCCACCTTGTGTTACTAATTATAACCACCTATGGGTAGATTAGTATCATATACCTATACCATTATTTCGTAATTATAATCACCTATGGGAAAATTAGGAATAACACATTTACCATGCATTATCACACCGCCTTGTCATTAGTATTTTCATTGCCTTGCCATTCACCCTAATTTTTAGAACTTGTTCTGACTTAGTTGGTACTCCCTATCTTTTGTGTTGGTGGAATTATTGTGACTTGAGCTCTTATTTGGACTATGTAGTTCATGCTTGATTATGTTGAGGTTAGTTTAGTTTCTCTTTTTCATATGTTCTTGCCATTTTTTGAGTAACCTAATCCAATGCTCTCACTATTTTATGAGTGGTATCTTTTCAATCTCTAACAAGATAAGATATCTCAAAATTCTAATAAAATTCAAATCCAAAAACATTTGTCCTATTTAAGTCTAGTCAATTATCCTTGAGCACCCTACTAGGGAAAATCCATTATAGGATGCTTTCTTTTTCTTTTTCTTTCACTTTTAGTCATTTTATGTTTTTGTTTTCTTAGTTGTTTGTTTATTTGCTTTCAGTATTGTGCCTCAACTTAGTCTATATGCATCTATTGTGTAATTCCTTGCACATTATTCTTGAGTTTATCCATATTTTATATGTTAACATTATCATCATGGTTTTTATCATTGGTGTTTTATATCATGATGATACCATCATATGCTATAACAAAAATCAGCTCAAAAAGTCTTACAAGAAATGGAGCCATAGAAGTTTCTCTTTGGTAACCTTGGAAAATTATCCCACCCTCCTTGATCAAATCAACCCATTGACCATTTTGTTTATATCAATTTTAATAAGGTTGAGCATATCTATAGTGGTAGATACAACCAAATCATTTCCATTGATCAATTCTTATTCTTGTATTCATCTATTTCATCACTTTGCACATCCTCATATGCTTGGTTATTTGTGGCTTCTATAGTCATTATACTATGACATCTATGTTTGCACCCATTCATCTTTGATCTATGTAATATATTCTATCTTTGAGTTTTTCTTGCCAATATTCCCTACTAGGCTATAATCAAAAAACATTTTTTAATATAGGTCATATTAATGATTATAACCATGTATGGGTAAATCATTATTTTAACTCATCATCTCTAACTAGGGTATATGCCTATGACATTGATTATAACTACCTATGGGTAAATCAGTGTCTCAACCTTTGTTACTAATTATAAATACCTTTTTGTAAATCAATACTCTTTTAATCAATGCATTCAATTATTTTTTCATTTATATTAATCTCACCCACATGTTAATTTCATCCTTTTTTTTTTGAGGGACCATCCCTCAAACATATGTGATGTCCACTCCCTCGAGGGGGCATCATTATAGGATTCCCAAACATTGTTTGGATATTTTTCTTCAATCATTATCTTCTTTTCATCTTGTTTCATTATTTGAGAATACATTACTATTCATATAGCTTGCAACATCTTCCCAAATAGGGGTAAACTGTGCACACCTAAAACTGGCCACAATTGGCTTATGACAAGACTTTAGATCAATTCCTACCAATCATTGTAAATTAACCCCAAGAATCACTTAACATCTCAAATTTTATTGTGCATCATTCACCAAATATTAGAATCACATTAAGGCATCCCTAATTTGGGTATCCTATCATAAGAAATAGTAACCTCTCATAGATTCATCCCTAATCATCTTATGGCATCACAACAATCAATTTGGCCTATTGACCTATTAAGTGGGGCACATGAACAAATATAAAATCTTGAAAGAGATAAATGGCTAATAAAAATTAATTAAGTTAAACCAAATAAAATGCCCAATTTAATTATCCATGTATAATTAATGAATAACTAAAAATGGAAATTAAAAAAAAATCAAGTATCCTAGACTTTCATTATGACCTTTTGTGAGTTGTCAAGCTCTTTGGAAACATCCTAAAATATCTCATTTTGGAGACCCATGCCTATTCATTACAAATCATGAGTAATTGACACCTATCAACTCTACTAGGGTAATATTTAACTCACCTAGGTTAGTTTTGAACCTATTACATGTTTAAACTCCACCTTGACTCACCTTGGGTTGGGTTTAAATCTATTTTATATAAATACAATGCCTTTCCTATTGAATTCTAAGATATTTTGGTGTCAATTTATCATGCACAAATGAATTCAAAGTTTTGATAAGAGTAGTGTTATAATGCAAAAATTGCCTTATAAGTAGTGTTATAATCCTAAAATCTTAAGCCAAGCCATAACACAATCCATAGTGCCAAGGAGAGAGGGAGATATAGAACCTCCATTTGTAAAAGACTCTTTGATGTAAAAATTGAGTAAGCCACTCAACAATGCAGTTATAGCTCCAAATTAAGGTAAAGTATTCATTTTATTTTGCATTTTAGTTATGCTTTTATTTGTATTTTGTTAACTAAGCTTATGCCTAAGATCTAGGCTTGGAGTGTAAGTTTTAGTCTATTTATTAAAGTTTTTATTGCTTAAACTAGCATGATACTAACCTTCCTTCTTGGAATCCTATGATCACAAGTCCAAGCTATTCAAAAATACAATCACTATGTGCACTTACACACATAGGTTGTCACCAAGTTCATGCATTGGTTCATATACCCAATAAGGTGTATTCATTCCTTTCCTCTCTCTTTACTTAGTTACTTTATTTTAGCATAGTATTTTACTTTTGATCATCTCTTAAGGACTAATTTTTGCATGTTTCATTGAAATTGATTATTTTTTATCATGTTTTACATACATAGACCTAGATTCACATACTCAAACTTAACTACATGGGATTCACTTCCAAGGTAAGTCTAGGTATGATTATTTTTCCTTTATACTAGTCATTTCCTTTTACTACATTTCTAGCATAAAAGGGGGTGAATGTAATCACCTAAAAGTGGTATTTGGATGATAAGAGTGTTGACTGAGTTAGACTATTCCTAGATTATCCCTAGACCTATCGTAGAGCCTTTGATAGACATTTTATAATTATTATGCAGACCAAAAATAGCTATAGTCAGTTTAAACACAGTCTTAAGATAGCACTCCTAGATCCCAACCCAATGTGTCCAACAATCTACTAGGTAGACATTAGCACCATATTTGGGACACTAAAACCACATGGCACTAGTGTCCCCAACTGGGTGTTATTATCTTTTGCCTTAACTCGCTTGAATGGATACTTTTATAAACATCTACCCATCCTAAGGTCAGTATAAGTACATTTTATTATTTACACAAGCTACATATCTCTATAAATATAAGTATATTTGACCTCTATTCACTAGATGGAAAATAAATTGAAAAGCCTATTCAAACAAAAGACAAGTTTAGGAAAATTAAGGTATTTGATCTTTATTCTATCCTAATTTTACATAGTACCATCTAAAGTATCCCTAATCTCATATTTCCAAGATTTCAAAGCTCAAATAAATCAAGGCAATCAAGATCACTCTCATTCTAGCATTCACTTATATTGCACCAATTACTAGGTGGGATAACTACATTAGGCTTGATCCCTCCTTAGAGTATTGGTATGTAGGAAAAAAAATTCATAATGGGGTATTGAGGATATCTAGATATCCTACAAATGAACACATAATTATTGTTCATGTCATACTTTCAAGGAAGATCACGGTTTACACACTAAATAAAATTTTCTAGGTACAACATAAAGTTCTAAATTTCATGCATGTAGGAATAACCTATAAACATAGGTGCATGTGCTCCCATAAAATAAGAATTTTCCTAAAAAGAGGACACTAGTGACACTTTGAGGAAACTATAGTAGTATGGTTCTATTATCTAGGTCGGGTGTTATTGTCTAATTGTTGATGGTTTAATGTGTTTCACTAGGTCAACATATAGTGTTTAAGAAACACTTCTCATTTCTAGATTCAAATATTCCATTGCATGAGTTACATGTCGTGATAATCTTCATATATTTAGTGGAATAGAGATAGAGTAAATGAATTATTCCAAAAAATTATATTAGTTGATGTTTGGGAGCCACTATGTCTTAATAGTTGATATTTGATTTTGAAGGTAACCTGTGCTATTTAAAGTGAATTATACTCAAACCTAAGTCTAAATCTAAACTAATATGAATATTCATAATGAATATAATCTAAGGTGAATTAATAAAAAGGGAATTAAATAAAGATTAGGGTAGAGAACGGATATGTTATTGATCTTTAACACAAACATCATGACAATTTTCAAGTTCTATCTAAACATGCATTTTACCAATCTATGACATGAAATAGAATATGCTCAAATCATATCACACATTAGGAAAATATATAAGGATAATATAAAATAGTTAAAATAAGGACCATATTTACTTTAAAGATTCACCCTTGCAAGAAAACAACATTAGCACATATGTAAGAAAGGTAAATAAAATGAAGTAAACCTTTGAACATTCAACTAATCTAGCATAAGAAAAAATTAACAACTCTACACTTTAAAGAGGCACATTCATAATTCACAAGAGCCTTTAAAATCTAATATTTAGAATAGATAAATGAGAGATAAACCATAATAGCAATTCACACAAGCAAAATGGACAAACTTTGTAGAACTCCTTGCTTTGTATCAATTTGCTCAAAAAGTTGCAAAATAGTTTTGGGCTCCAAAAAACTCTCTCTTCTTTTACAATTGTCAACAGCTCTTTATATATACAATTCATGAGGTATGTTGGTTATTAATGACAACTTACATTTGTACATGTGTATAGGGTAGTTTTCCTTTCTATTACATTCTAGAAAAAATGACCTTTTCTAATATACTAACATATAGGCAATGCACTTTACAAGCTACACATGTATTTAAAAAAAGAATATTCCATTTTGAAAATATAAAATGCTAGTTGTAAAAGAATATTCCTAATCCAACTAACTTTGGGACCCTAGTGCTGCTATAGCCTTTTACCTTCCTTATAGGATCTTCATTCTATAATATTTCTCATTGATCAACTAGATGTCAATAATGGGTCTCATAGCTCTCTATCTTGATCTCCCAGGTCATTAAGGTCCTTTCCAACTCTTTCTAAGGCCTTCTTGATGCTCTTAGCATCTCCTATCTTCTCCTTAGATGTCAATAGTAGGCCAATGACCTTATTATCAGACTCTGTCTTTGGTTGATGTTGGTTCTTCACCTCCTACATTAATTAAAAAGTTTTATGCTTGAACTCCTCATCAATGATAAGGCCTAAGGGACTAAGTGAGGTGGGTTCCATGATTAAGTTATCCAATATGTGTATCACTTTATCTTCCTATTATTTGAGATCCTTGTAAATGTCCTCCTTCTACTTGGATTGGCTGATCAAGGCTTTGATTTTATCTACCAGTATAGCCATAGCCATACTTAAATGGGTTAGTATTACTATCCCAAATTTAGGGACTTGATTCTTAGTCAAGGCTTTGATCAAGTCTTTCCCTTGATATCTTGAAGCCTACCATTGGCCAAATTGACCAATAGCCATGGAATTTTGTTTACTTCTTGCCCCTTATATGGTTATGACTAAATTTAAGGAATTGAATAAGTCAATCATGGTATCCTCAAATAGCTTGAATCTATCTTCTTAGATTAACAGAATGGTAGTCTCTTCTATATTATATTATTGTTACATCATGCCTTTGATGATAGCCTACAATTGATTAGATTGTGCTTGAGCCAGCTTCAATGGGTCTTCTTTAAAGATAGGAACCTCATTAGCCTCTGTCCTTCCACTAGAGTCAAACTAGTGAATGGTTCTACTTTTTAAAAGGTGAATTCCTCTCCAACAATGATGGCCTTCTTTTTTGTCACTCTTTCTAATTTGGTGGTCTCTAGATTAAATTGAACTCCCACTGATGATTGAGTCAATTTTGGAGCTGGGTTTCTATTTTTTCTCTACCTAATGCTCTTGAGATAGCCATTCTATTATCCTTTTCCTTTCATAGAGACACAATCTATAGATTAAGCTCTTCATTCATAGTGATGTTGACATACTTTGTTATTACCCAAAGATGGTACAAAGTAGGGACTTTTTGCAATTTGCCATAGTAGCCATGAATTTGTTCAAATTGCTCACTAGTGGTCTACACTTTGGTTCTAAATTGAATTCTTATTTAACAGATGATAATTTGACTCTCTTAGGCTTGATTATGATCAATACATGGTTGAATTAGGGTTTTAGTGTGTGCTAGGGCTCTTCTAAAGGTCTTCTTAATGGTTTAATGGTGGTAACTAGTTCAAATAGTGAGATTGATGGCATACCTATGGCATTTTCATGGCACTTTTCTCATTAATATTTAAAAAGTGATTGTTATCTTTTAAAAATTCCACTTTGATCTCACACCATCATATTCTCTTTTATAAAAATCCACATGAACTATTGATCTCAGTCGAAAAGATTCAATACCATTAGTTACTTTGTAGCATTCCTCCTGATTATGACACTTGTCACTACCACATTTGTTCCTACTTCTTTGAAATTTCAACCTTCATCTTGCACTATTGGATCCTTTATGACTGAGCAAATTCACATCATTGATCTTGATCTATTAGATTATACCCTTTGCTCTATGAACCATTGATCAAAATGTGTACACAAACTACATAACATAAATCTTTTAAAGATGCTCAAACTTTAATTCATGATACGTGGTTGTGCTACTTATCACCTTTATGGTTGTCCTCAAGACTCTTGAATTTTTAACTTTGATCATGCACTATTAGATCACATGTGCCTAAGTTAACCTACACTATAGATCTTGATGCTTAACTTATTGACTCCCTATGAGCTTGACACTTGCCATTTTTGAGTTCACTCCATTCTTGTAAACATAAAATAGACTTCATAAGGTCCTAGGAGATATAAAACCTAGGATATAATTTTAGTCTATAGTTTTATTCATGTTAATAAACATGGGTAAGACCTTAGGATAAAAATTTTAAGATGACTTTTAAACATAATAAATGGGGACCCTAAGAATGATAAAAGACATGGCATAAAGTCTTAAGATAAGAATTTTATCTTAAGTATAAAACATAACAAAAGGACCCAGTTGTTAGTTAGACCATGTGGAAATAAAAAGGACCAAGAGGGGTTTAGGACATAAAGGGACCAAACCTATAATTTTTAGACTAAGGTTTGGTCATTTTGATGATCACAACTAAACTTTAGGATAAGTATTGAACTAATTCCATGGCATAATCAATAATTCATGCATATATTATTCCTACCAAATTTAAATTTGATTCAAAATAACCTAAACTAGGGTAATTTGAATGAGGGTTTCTAGATGCTTTTAGTTTTATTTTCAATAGGCCAAAGGCTATCAAAAGTACAAATTGATATAAAAATCATGAAACCCAGGAATTGCCCATTTCAAATGGACTCCATTAAAATTGTAACCTAAAACATAGAGATTTGATGTTAGCAACTTTAGGCAAGATTAAATCAAAATTATGAACAAATATGCCAACCAAACTAGGTGTGAATGATCTTCAAATAAAGACTATATGCAATCATGCTAGTGGTACTTTGATCATGTGATTTTTCAATTGTTAACATAAAGTTGAAAAAATTAAAACAAGGGTCCCCATTTTTAAAAATGGGGAAATGTTGACCTCAATAAATAGCAACTTCTGGGGGAAACATGGCAATATGTTAGAATTTAGAGACTCTGGTTTAGACTAATAACTAGTTTATTCATTTCATTTGATCAATTACCACTATTAAGATCAATTCATAGTTAAAACAACTCTTACATATCTAGAATTAGGATTGAATATCAAAATTCATTCATGGTGTGTGTGTGATTTGATTCCCCTTACTGATTTCCATAGGATCTAGAGAATAACTTCCAAAATCATGACCTTGACCATTAACATTGACTTATAACATATTTAGATGTTCATTATGAATCATGCCTCAACCCAGGGAAGGCTTGGGCATTACTCTACTACTAGTTAGGCATATATATCCTTGATAGAGATACCTTTGACTCCACTCAAGGCCTTGTTCCACTACCAATTAGGTGTCCATAACCCTAATTGAGATTACCAAAAATCACCATTACTTATAACATATTTAGATGTTCATTATGAATCATGCCTCAACTCAAGGAAGGCTTGGGAATTGCTCTACTACGAGTTAGGCATCTATATCCTTGATATAGATACCTTTGACTCCACTCAAGGCCTTGTTCCACTACCAATTAGGTGTCCATAAACCTATTGGAGATTACCAAAATCACCATTACTTTAAAATCTCTTAAATTTTGAAATAAGCTCTTATTTTTGTATTTTTTAGATCATTTTGACTTTATAAAAAAGGTTGGGAACCAAGATAACTAGGTCTTTGGGATTTGGTCAAATGTTTGGTCTTTAGAAAATCATCTTTGGTTGTAAACTTTGCCCTGGGAAATGATGTTTATTAAGTGCAAATATGACTATGTTCTAATAATTCAAGCTTTCATCTACATGTGCAAT
Source organism: Torreya grandis (assembly GCA_037957365.1). Taxonomy (NCBI): domain Eukaryota; kingdom Viridiplantae; phylum Streptophyta; class Pinopsida; order Cupressales; family Taxaceae; genus Torreya; species Torreya grandis. The sequence goes on along the minus strand of JARHVA010006759.1, from coordinate 571,483 downwards.
ATTTATTAAAACTAATATTAAACCAAAAGAAGGCTTAGAATCTCAAATAAAAATTATCCTACCTATTAGTCTTTTACTAGTTTCTCTAAACTGTAACATTAATCTTAGATTATAATAATTTATATTCAACTAATGTTAAGAAAACATACCTACATTGTTGAACTATGGGGTTCATTTTGATAATCTAAATGTATTTTGAACTGAGGACCATCCAAAATGACTTATTAAAAGAATGAAAGAAATAAAGAAAGCATGGAAATCAAATAGGTATATACAAACATTATGCACAAACAAGGGACAAGAAGGAAAGAAATAGGAAAAACACTAATCTAAAGCCTACCTCCACTAACTCTAACTATTATTACAATTTAATTCATGAAGACAATAGGTGGGATAGTAGAGAAATAGTGCTTGAGGTATTTCCCACTAGTTGAAAATATGAACTCTACTCCTTGTAAGTCTTTTAGTTTGAAGGTGTTATCTCCCAGGGTCTCAGTAATCTAATATGGGCTAATCCACATGGGTGTGAACTTATCATGTTTTCATTTTGGTTGTGAGGCCTTATCCCAAATAATAACTCAATCTCCTTGTCTAAACACCTTTATCTTTGAATGATTATCAAATCACCTCTTGACTATGGTTTGGTGCCTGCTAAAATTGGTAAAAGCTTCATCTCTTGTATATTCCATCTATATGATGTCTAGTAACCTTAAATTTCCAAATTCTTGATCCTCCTCCATCTACTCTTGCATAAATTTATAGGTTGGAACCTTGAGTGTTATGGGGAATATATGTTCTTGAACATATACTATCAAGAATGGTGATACCTTAAGAGCTTGCTTGATTCTAGTTTTATCTACCCAAAGGGCATACTTAAGTAGCTTGTGCCATGTCCTTGGTTTATCATATAAAACCTTATTTATGGCTTTCATCAAGTTCTTGTTTGTTGATTCTAAAATTCCATTACCTTGAGGATACTATTTTGATGATAAATTGAGGAAAATATTGTTGGCATATGCCCACTCAATCATTTCAATGGATATAATGGCAAATTTATTATCATAGACTAGAGATACAGGTGTCCCAAACCTTGTGCATATGTTTTCTTCTAAAAATTTTATCACCTCTTTAGTCATGCACTAATTGGTTACCACTGCTTCAATCCATCTAATGCAGTAGTTGGTATCAGTTAGAACATACTTGTGACCATCAAAGGAATTGGAGTTAATGACCCCCACAAAATATAGTCCTTATTGGGCAAAGGGTTTATCAATCATTACTAGCTTTAATGGCATGGTTGCCTTGGAATATTTAGTGTTGAATACTTGACATGAATGAAATTATCTCACATTATTGTGAGAATATTTTAAGATAGTAGGCTAGTAGTAACTATCCCTAAGGATCCTATGGGTTATTGTCCTTCCACATAGATGTCCACTTTCCATCTTTTCATAAAAAGTGCTCAAGATCTCAGCTGCCTCTTCTTTATAAACACACCTTAGGTAAATGCCTTTAAATTTATTGCCATATAGCACTCCATATTTGATTATAAAATGATATGTCTTGAGACTTAAATATCTCATTTTATTTCTTCTTAACTCTATAGGACAAAGTAAATGAATAATATGATTATATTAATCATTGGGCTAAAAAAATTATTATTCTTCCTATATGACACTTAGTTTGGGATTAGTTTTGGAAATAAACTAAATTAAACCTTGTCATCTTACCAACTTTGTAGTATTCATCTCAAGATCATATTCTTGGAGAATAGACATCCACTTACCTCTCCTTTCTCCAAGTTCACATTGACTAAGCATGAGCTTAGTAGCAAGGTCTAGTAATATTGCATGAACCTTATTTCTAAGGATATAATGCCTAAATTTTTTCACTTCCTCGACTAAATCACATGCTTACTTGTCAATAATATAATAATTCAACTTAGAATTTTTAAAATTAGTGCTCATAAAAGCAATAGGATGATCACATCCATCTATATTTTGAGTTAGAATAGTTGTAATTGTATGGTTAGAAGAAAAAAAGTAAAGATAAAAGTCTTTAGTAAAGTTTGGACTTATCAACATAGGGGCTTGTCCAATTTATTATTTTATTTCCTTGAAGGTCATCTTGGTCTCTTTATTCCAAGTGATCTTAGCATCTTTTTTCAATGTGTCATTCAAAGATCTCACTATTTCTGCAAAACTAGAAAAAAACTTCCTCACAAAGTTGATCTTTATAAAGAAAGATTTTAGTTATTTTTTGCTATTAGGAAGTTTTATTTTATATATGGCATCTATTTTATCTAGGTATATATAAATCCTCTCCTTAGTTATAACATGTCCCAATAATTTTCCCTCGATAACATAGAAAATACTTTTCTTTAGATTGAGAAAAATTCCATACCTTCTATATCTTATAAATACCTACTATAAGTACATGATGTGATCTTCCCTATTCTTTAAAAAGACAACTCAATCATCCATATAAATGATGATGCACTTACCTATCATCCCGTTTAAATAATGGTTTATTACTCTTTGGAAATATGAACCTACATTTATTAGTCCAAAGAACATCCTTTTATAGGCAAAGGTGCCCTACTTAGTAGTGAACGTAGTTTTTAGTTTGTCTTCCTCGTTTACAAGAACTTGGTTATATCTTTAGAAACCATCAAGGACATCATTGAATAACCTTTAACAATCTGAATAACTTGATCAAAAGAAGGCAAAGGATAGTTATCTTTCTTATATGCTCTATTTAGATTTCTAAAGTTTATACACAATATAATTTCCCTATTTTTCTTTCTAACAGGCACTAGGTTAGCTACCCAAGTGGAGTTCTTAATGGGAAACACTATCCTTACATCTAAAAATTTCTTGACTTCTTTATATATCAGAGGTTCTAGGATAGGGTTGATAGGTCTTTGCTTTTGCCCAAAAGGATTACAAGGTTCTTTTAGTGGTATGGTATGAGTTACGACCCTAGGATCAAAGATATTTAGGTCCTCATATGACCATGTAGCAACATATTCATACTTGTTCAACATCTCTTTATCTCTCCTTAACTCTTCACTAGTGGTGGTTGTACCAATGTTGACTAGCTAGGGTTGCCCTTGGGAACCTAGGTCAACATCATTATAATCTTTCTCATTTAATTTCGGAACCTTGATATTACCAACTAGTTTATCTATGTCAAATAATATTTCTAGAGAAATCATGCCCTTAGGAATCTTATTGTCATTCAATTAGATGATCTTGTCATCAATATAGCCTCTATCAAGAGTATTTCCATTAGCTTCATCAATGATGTGGGCTTTAAACACTCTTAAACTATTCATGAAATTTAAGATCTATCAGTCATCATCGAACACCTAAAAATGGTTTATATTATTAAGGACTGAGGGATAAGGAACCAATTTAACACTAAGGAGCCCTAGTTTAGAGTCTTGGTTGGGCATAATATTAGTTGCAACTGAGGCTATCTCATCAATATCTTAGTTCTTTACCCTAGGAATAGAGATAATGTTAAAGGCATTGAAGTACTCTATCAAGTCCCATGATCTAAACTTATATTTCTTAAGGTAAGATAACTTACACTAGTAATTACTTTTTACTTGGTTAACCACTAGTTCTAAGTCTCCATAAACTAGTAGTTCTTTGACTTTGTGTTTGATGGAAAATTATAAACCTAAGATTAGAGCTTCATATTCTGTTAGATTGTTAGTGCATGAAGACTAGAGTTTGTAATAAGTATTGAATTCTTCCCAAATATCATTAATTAAAATAATTCCCACCCCTGATCTAGACTTACATCTTACACCGTTCAAATATAATTTTCATATTGCAAGCATAATAAGAGTTTCTCTAGAGTCACATACTTTAGGGGTGTCAAGAGTGTAAACACTCAAATCCAAGTAAACCATGCTGACCCTCTCATTGGTTGCATTGTATTCAATAATCATATGCTTCATTTTAGGTTCCCTTTTTATCCTAATCTAATTTGAAAATCCCTTCCATGGAAGCTACATGTGGGAATAGTCAGTAGACATGTAGTCATTCAGAGATTTGGTCTAGTCTCTACTTTACAACATCCCATATGCATCAGGAATATCCACCACTTGGATGTCAATTAATTATTGTATCCTTGGTTTAAAATTAATCTACATGTTTAAATAATTCACCAATTACTTTCACCTTGAACTTATCTAATTAAGTCATAATTGTATTATATTAAATGGGAGTTAAACAAAATTGCTCATAAATACCTTTAGGCATGATGCTAGAAGATGCAACTAAGTCTAATAAATAGTTATGTAGATTCATACCAAAGACTCTTACTATTAGAAAGAAAGGTAAGACATCTACTTTGTTCTTATGCATAGAAACATTAGCATTTAGTGTCTTGGGTGACTTACCAAGCTTTTTGGATAGAGATTAAAGTAACAAGTCTCTCTACTCAATGATTTGAGTTAGCTCATGTAGTGTGATTTCAGCTTTGACCCTCTTCATATCCTCAACTATGTTATATCCACCCTTGGAAAAAGAAATAGGTGAATCAACATTGTGTTTAGAGGTACTTCCTTTTAGAGGCTCAAGGTTGCTGTCAATTTTAGGTATTGGAGGAGTGTCAAAGTTGTTGGGTGGATTTGGAGTTGTCAAGGGTTGCTTTGGCTCCCTATTCTTCGGAGGATAGGTCTTATTCAAATACTACTATAAGGCATGCACCTCCTTAGGAGTATCTTCATGTTCATTCTCTTCTTGGAATGGGAAGTCAAAAGTTTCCACCATTAGGGTTGTATCTATAGATTTGGATGACTTGGAAGATCTAGATGTACCTATAGAATTATCTCTATTAATACACTTTATAGAGTATTCAACTCATCTTGAAACAGCTCAAAATTATTATAGAATTCAAGATAATCTAACTAACCATGCTTAGAATTATTATGGACCCTACAATATTTAGTTAATACAACATCACAAATATTAATCTCAGGGTTATTGGTCTTACCTGATGATTCATTTATTGTTATTGTTACCATTATGAAACCTGTTATTAGGCCTATTAAACCTTTGATATGAGAAACTTATACTGGAACTTTCCCAAGCATTTTCAACTTGCTTTTATAATTGAATAAAGTTAGTATTCAACTTTTGAACCATCTTTAAGATAGAGTTATTTTCATTATTTGGGGCCTTAAAATTATGCACTTGAATGTTACTAGTGATAATGCTTATCACCAGAGCTCTTTGGTCTTGTGAATGAAATCCATTTTTAGCATTTCTCAAGAATCCTAGGCTTTGGCTAGGATAAGCATGACTTAAAGGTAGTTGGTGCAAAACTAAAAGTTGGTTAAAGGAAATCATATTCTAATTGCCTTTGGGTTTAGCATTTAGAATAGGAAAATTTACATTAATATTATGAATATTGTATGCCATTTAGCCCTAGGATTGCATATGGTCATTAATGATCATAGCTTCAACATACATTAAGGCTAATATATTAATAACCTGAGCAGATATTTTAAGAAACGTAGAAGTCATGGGATCCAAGGCATCCTTGTAGATCTCTAAGGCTAAAGGATCATTAGGTCTATAAAGAGTTATGGTTCTACTAAACATTTTCTAAAATATGGCATTAAAGGTTGTAAGTATATCACTAGAATCTCTTTTCACTATGGTCAATTTTTGGTAAAGAATAAAAGGACTGATGATTTTGCCAAATTGATCAATAAAGATCATGTTAAAATCATTTCAACTAGTGATATAATTTTTTGAAAGATTGAGGAACCATTCATATGCAGCATCCTTGAAATTAAATGGAAATATTCTACATGTTACATCTTTATAAACTACATTTAGCAATCTTAAAGAAGCTTTGAAAGAATAAGTGTGCTCTTTAGCTGTGACAACACTATTTGGGCTAAATGATGGAAAATATTTTTCAATATTATGAGGAAGGTCATGTACCATGCTTGGCACATTTATTGAAAAACCACCTAGATAAGTCATACCTTGATAGGGATTGAACATAAGAACACCTTAAACTAGTGAAGTTGGCTAAGACTTTAAAATTCTACTCTTACCTTGGTCTTGACTAGATATCCTATGAACTTCTAATGAAAGAAGGGGAACCTTTGTCTATGAACATGGCCTGGTCCTTATCCTTAGCAATTATAGCTTAAGAGCTTTGAACCCTATTTGAAATATGTGTAATTCTTATCTTTACAAAGAATAATGATTAGACTTGCACAATAGGCAAATTTTATACAAATATGTATAAAAGATAGCAAAGGACATCAATATTTAACTAAATTATCTCAAAGATATGTCCACATAAATAAATATGAATGATATTTACATGTTTAAGTTCAAATAAACTCAAATGTTCAAAATATATATCAATATTTGAACAAAATAGCTATTAATCACCTCAAACTCATTAGATTCATAGATATCAAGCTATCTTTACCATAATTAATAATCAAACTCCAAATAACTTCTATATTTTTCTAAGTAAGCATAAGAGTGGTCAAAAACCATAAAGATCACTGATCTTTACATAAATATGCAAATAATATATTGATCTTTGAGCAAATTTCACAAAAATGAGCAAAGATATTTCAAACTTTAAAATATCTAATGGCACTCCTTATAGCACCAATTTTTTATGCCTAAATGTGTATCACTAGGTCAACATATAATGTTTAAGAAACACTTCTCATATCTAAACTCAAAGAGTCCATTGCATGAGTTGCATGTTGTGATAATCCTACTATCTTTGGTGGAATAGACAAAGAGCGAATGAATTATTCAACAAATTTATATTAGTTGGTGGTTGGGAGACATCATGGCTTAATAGTTGATATTTGATTTTGAAGGTGACCTATGCTATTTAAATTGAATTATGCTCAAACTTAAGTCTAAATCTAAACTAAGATGAATATTCACAATGAAGCTAATCTAAGGTGAATTGATAAAAATGGAATAAAATGAAGGGTGGGGTAGAGAAGGGATAGGTTACTAATCTTTAACATAAACATCATGATAAAGTTCAAGTTCTATCTAAACATGCATTTTACCAATATATGACATGAAGTAGCATATGCTCTAATCCTATCACACATTAGGCAAATATCTAAGGATAGTATAAAATAGTGTAAATAACGATGAGATTTACTTAAAATTCACCCCTACAAGAAAATAGCATTAGTACATATGCAAGAAAGGTAAATAAAATGAAGTAAACCTTAGAAATTTCAACTAATCTAGCATGACCACAAATTAACAACTCTACACTTTAAAGTTGCACATCTAGAATTTAAAAACCATTCAAATCTAAGATTTAGACCAAAAAATGAGAGAGAAACCATAATATAAATTCACACAAGCAAAATGAACAATCTTTTAGAACTCCTTGCTTTGTATTAATTTTCTCAAAAAATTACAAAATAGTTTTGGGCTCCAAAAAACTCTCTTCTTTTACAATTGGCAATACCTCTTTATATAGACAAGTCATGGGGTATGTCAATCAGTAATGACAAATTACATTTTTACATGTGTATATGACATCTATCCTTTCTGTTACATTCTAGAACAACTAATCTTTTCTAATATACTGACTTATAGGCAATGTACTTTACAAGTTTTACATGCCTTTACAAAAAAAAATCTATTTCAAAAACATACAATACTAGTTGCAAAAAAATATTCCTAATCCAACTAACTTTGGGACCCTAGTATTGTTGTATCCTTTTATCTTCCTTGTAGGATCTTAATTCTATAATATTTCTCATTGATCAGTTAGATGTCAATAATGGGTCTCATGAATAGCTCTCTTTCTTGATATCCCATGTTATTTAGGTCCATTTTATTTCTTTCCAAGGCTTTCTTGATTCTCCTAGCATCTCATATCTTATCCTTAGATGCCAATAGTAGGCCTATGATCTTCTTATTATCAGCCCCTATCTTCCCTTGATCTTGGTTCCTCACATTCTACATGAATTGAGAAGTATTATACTTTAAATCATCATTAGTGATAAGGCCCAAGGGACTAAGTATGGTGGGTTCCTTTATTAACCTATCCAATATGTGTAGCATGTTATCTTCTTATTGTTTGAGATCCTTAGAAATGCCCTCCATCTACTTGGACTAGATTCTCAAGGCTTTGATTTTATCCACCAATATAGCCATATCCATACTTAAATGGGCTATTCTAACTATCCTAAATTTAGGGACTTGATTCTTAGTCAAGGCTTTTATCAAGTCTTTCACTTGATAGCTTGAAGCCTTCCATTGGATAAATTGGCTTGTAGCCATGGAATTTTTCTTACTTATTGCATCTTATTTGGTTCTGATTAACTTTAAGGAATTGAATAAGTCAATCATGGTGTCCTCAAATATATTGAGTTTGTCTTCTTAGATTGACAAGATGGAAATCTCTTATAAATTATTCTATTATTGCATCATGCCTTTGATGATAGCCTATAATTGATCAGATTGTACTTGAGCTAGCTTTAATGGGTCTTTAAAGATAGGAACCTCACCAGGCCTCTATCCTTCCGCTAAAGTCAAACTAGTGAATGGTTCCACATTTTGAAAGGTTAATTCTTCTTCAACAATTATGGCCTTCTTTTTTGTCACTCTTTCCAAGATGGTGGTCTCTATATTAAATTGAATTCCCACTAATGATTGAGTCAATTTTGGATATAGGGTTTATATTTGTGCTCCACCTGATGCTCTTGAGGTAGCCATTCTATTCTCCTCTTCCTTTTGTAGAGCCACACTCCATGGATGAAGCTCTTCATGCATATTGATTTGATAGACTTTATTATTTCCCAAAGATGGTGTAGAGTAAGGATTTTTTGTAATTTGCCATAGTGGCCATGAATTTGTTCAAATTTCTCACTAGTGGTCTACACTTTGGTTCTCAATTAAATTCTTCTTGTACAGATGATAATTTCACTCTCTTAGGCGTGATTATGATCAAAATAGGGTTGAATTAGGGATTTAGTGTATGATAGGGCTCTTCTAAAAGTCTTCTTAGTGGTTTAATGGTGGTAACTAGTTCAAATGATGAGCTTTCTAGCATCTCTATGGCATTTTTTGGCACTTTACTCATTAATATTTAAAAATTAACCATTTTCTTTTAAAAATTCAACTTTGATCTTTCACTGTTAGATTCTATTTTGCACATATTAGTGCAGACCATTGATCTTGATCTAAAAGATTGAATGCCATTAGCCACTTTGTAACATTCCTTGTAGTTGTGACACTTATCAACACCACATTTGTTCATGCTTCTTTGAATTTTTAACCTCCATCTCTCACCATTTGATCTTTTATGATTGATAAAATGCACATTGTTGATCTTGATCTATTATATTATACACTTTACTCCACTGACCAGTCATCAAAATGTGTATGTGATTCATGTACCATCGATCTTTAAAAGATGATCAAACTTTAATTTATGGTATGTAATTGTTCAACTTCTCACCTTCATGATTTCCCTCAAGACTCTTGAATTTTCAAATTTGATTAACACCATTAGATCATCTATGCCTATGCATTGTAGATCTTGATGCTTGACTCATTAACTCCCTACAAGTTTGACACTTGTCATTTTTGGGTTTGATTTACCTTTGAAAACATAGAATAATCTTAATAAGGTATCAAGAGATATAAAACTTAGGATTAATTTTAGATTAAGGTTTTATTCATGTTAATAAACATGAGTCAGAACTTAGGATAAACATTTTAAGTTAAGTTTTAAACATGATAAAGAGGGACCCTGTGAATTATAAAAGACATGGCATAAAGTCTTAGGACAAGGATTTTAGTTTAAATATAAAACATGATAAAAGGATCTATTTTTTATTTAGACCATGTGGAAATGAAAAGGACTAAGGGGGGCTTGGGACATAAAGGGACCAAACCTAAAATTTTAAACTAAGGTTTGGTCGTGTTGATGAACACAACTAAACCTTGAGATAAGAATTGAACTAAGTCCAACACATGATTAATCATTCCCATATATATTGTTCTTATTAAATTTAAATTTGATTTAAAATAACCTGAGCTAGAGTAATTTGAATGAGGGTTTAGGGATGTTTTTAGTTTGATTTTCAATAGCCCAAAGGCTAGTAAAAGGCCAAATTGATATAAAAATCATGAAACCCATGCATTGTCCACTCCAAATGGAATCCATTAAATATATAACTTGAAACATAAATATTCAATGTTAAAAATGTTAGGTAAGATTAAATCATAATTAAGTACAAATATGGAAACCAAAATAGGTGTAAATGATTTTCAAATAAAGACTATGTGCAATCATGCTAGTGGTACTTTGAATCATGTGATTTTTCAATTCTTAACACAAATTCACCAAATTTAAAATAAGGGTCCCCATTTTTAGAAATGGGGGAATGTTGACCCCAAAACTAGTGATAAAACAAATCTTGGGACCCTATTGATGAAACTTAGAACTATCTAAAACTCAAATTTCAAAACCCAAATAATCTAAAATAGTCACTTTTTAGATAAGTCTTTATTTAACGATATTTATTACTACTTTTATAAAGTTAAATAAGCTATAAATCCATGACAAATCATTGCTTAATTATTGAATTTTATTTAAATGATTTAGACATCTCATCCCTTTAATCTAAAGATAGGATTTACATATTTAAACCCTAAAAGGTTAAATCAAAAGGTCTAAATCAACAGGTCTAGAGAAACAGGACTTGAAACATAAGAAAGCTGTAGGTATGAAAAAATTAAAGATGACTTTCATGGATGTTTAAAATATTAAAAAAATCTATAGGTATTGAATATGACCTCCATAGTGTTAAATAAGAAGGGGTGAGATCTTGAATTCATCAAGCATATCTACAAGCCTACAAGACATGTTTGAAGATTGCCAAACATCTAACCAACTATGAGGCCTGAAAGTTGAAGAAATAGAAGTTTTATGACATCAATACCTATATCATACACTTGAAACAAGTTATAAAGGTCTTTTGGTGATGTATAGATCTAATTTCGGGTTTTCAAAGTGACAGATAAGATAAGATAGAGCCTTCAAAGCATAAAATGCAGGTTTATTAGAATCTCAAAGAGTTTTTATGAGAAAATATCATGATGGATCAGCTTCTCCACCTCTTCTAGAGACCCTCAAATGGATTTTAAGATGAATTTAAGTTAGGTCATGATTCTACAACATGCTTAGTGTTGTTATGAATGGATTTTTTTGTCATTAAGAGCATGATCAAGGTATGAGGTATTAGAAAACTACCCCTGAAGATGTGTAACTCCCTCCATGGAGTGAGAATTAGGTCTCAAATCAAGACACTAAATGGTAAAGGATACCTCTCTCAAGTCATACATTAAATAATAATGATGTTTATGGCATGTAAACTTGAGTAGATTCTCTTTATCATGCATGTATGGGAGGTGGAGAAGGGTGAATTAACATTAGCAGTAGGACTTTTTCAAGAATATAGTAGTCATGAAGGAGCACATTCATCTTGTTCAAGCCTCTAAAAGGACAAAAATAGTAAGAATGAGGTCTCTTCTCCCACTAATATGCCCACTTTCCATGGAGATCAATATGAAGACAAGCCTAATGCATTGAAGGAGGCTTAATGCCTCTATTTCTTTGTCTATTTTTTGATATGGACTAGCTAATGTTGTAATGACAAAAATTATGAGGTTACCTAGTGCTCTTTTCTCCTTTCTCATCTCATTTTCCTATGTGTAGGGATAAACAATGTTATTCATGATCCCTCCTCTTGGGTATTCAAGACTCTACTCTTTTTTAGTATTGTAATGATGGATAGAAGCCTAGAATCTAATAAAAATTGATATTTTGCCTCTTCTATGTTGTCAAATTTCATAAGTATTGTGTAATTTTGACTATTGATCTTCATTTGTGGATGTTATAGTCCATTTGATTATTTTCCTATCATTTTTACACCCTCATTTGTAGGTTGTATGTTGTATATACCACTACCTCCATGTAAATTACTTATGAAAGTGTTGAGAAAGTTATAGGTTTTGTAGGATTTGTGTGAGTTATTATCAATTTTGAGGATTTATTATGTTGTTCCAAACAAGAGGATAAAATATCTATACTATTGGTGTATCACCTCTTTATGTTTAAATTAAATCCCTCTTAATTTTTCCATGACAAAGCATAGTCTTAGCTATAAATAGGTCTCGTTAACATAGTTTTAGACCTACATATGATCTTAAATCAAGTTCATCTAATTTAAAAATGAAACTAACCTTCTCTATGGGTTCATCCCAAGGATCCAAGGTCCCACACATTTGGGATGATCCCATTGTTTCCATTGGATTAGTTGATTAAATGAGTGAGTAAAAGATCCAAGTCATAACACTTCTTATGGAAGTCTTCCAGCACCTCAGCTTCTTCTCTATTTGTTTACGTACCTCATATATATGCTTTATGATTTATTTTGTACAATATACCTAATCTAATCATAAAGTGGCTACTTTTTAGATACACTGCTCTTCTCTGAGTGGAGTTTAGATTATTAGGACATTAATTTCATAGTAATTACTATATGATTTCCTTATACCAATCATCTCTAGTCATGCTCTGCACTGCATAATGCTTGAAAACAATCTATGGGTATATTTTTTCCATTATTTTACTAATTCCTTAACCTTTGACAATCTTCATTGGTTGTAACTCCATATCAAACTCTTTTATAATGGTCATACACTTTCCATGTTGCTAACCCATCTCATTTTGCATCATCATGACTTTGATAGTTGGGTTAGGCACAATAATAAACACTTTGTTGTGTATTTTTAATGTTTGAACTTCTTGACCACTTTCATTAATGTAAAATATTGTTTGTTGATGGTTGAATATCCTAGTTTAGAATTTATGAGTAGGAAGCTCATAAAAGAGACATGTCTCTCATCTCTAGATTCTTTTCTCTAATTTAGGACTACAACACTTGAATGCTTTGAATTGAAGGAGTAGATGTAAAATTATTTATTATAGTATAGATTGATGAGCACTAGTATGTTCATAATTGATTTATTTATATAAAAAAAATTCACTTTTGATTTAGGGGTCTAGTCAATCTTAGAATCTTTATTGAGCATGTTGTTTAGTGGTTGAATTATCTCTATAAAACTTGAGATGAACTTCCAAATTGAAATTGATTTTTCCAAACAATGACTTAGCTCTTTCTTATTGCCAGGAAATGGGATCTTCAAAATTAATTCAAATCTTTCTATTCCATTATTTTACTAATTCCTTAACCTTTGACAATCTTCATTGGTTGTAACTCCATATCAAACTCTTTTATAATGGTCATACACTTTCCATGTTGCTAACCCATCTCATTTTGCATCATCATGACTTTGATAGTTGGGTTAGGCACAAAATAAACACTTTGTTGTGTATTTTTAATGTTTGAACTTCTTGACCACTTTCATTAATGTAAAATATTGTTTGTTGATGGTTGAATATCCTAGTTTAGAATTTATGAGTAGGAAGCTCATAAAAGAGACATGTCTCTCATCTCTAGATTCTTTTCTCTAATTTAGGACTATAACACTTGAATGCTTTGAATTGAAGGAGTAGATGTAAAATTATTTATTATAGTATAGATTGATGAGCACTACTATGTTCATAATTGATTTATTTATATCAAAAAAATTCACTTGTGATTTAGGGGTCTAGTCAATATTAGAATCTTTATTGAGCATGTTGTTTAGTGGTTGAATTATCTCTATAAAACTTGAGATGAACTTCCAAATTTAAATTGATTTTTCCAAACAATGACTTAGCTCTTTCTTATTGCCAGGAAATGGGATCTTCAGAATTAATTCAAATCTTTCTAGTTCTATTGAAATACCATATTCTGAGATGATGTGGCTAATAAATTTTCTGTTAATTACTTTGAATATACATTTCCTTGGGTTCAAGGAGATATCATGATCTCTACATCTTTGTAAAACATCCTCAAGTCCTTTACATGGTCAAATAATTTTTTAAGAGATCATTTCAAGCCATATATGTAGATGACAATGATATTTACAATGAGGTCTTTAAATTTAATGTCCATGGCACATTGGAAAGTATCACCTATATTTATTAGGCTAATGCCATCCTCTTGTATACAATTATACCCAAATTTGATGTGAATGATGTCTTAATTTTCTCTTCATAATTGACCATCACCTAATTAAATATTGAATATCCATCCAAAATTGACATCATATGAGATCTATTCACTATTTGTAAGACTTCATCCAATGAAGATAGTGGATAGTTATCATTTTTTTAAAGTTTAACCAATTTTTTTAAGTCTACAAAAATTTGAATATCTCCATCCTTCTTTCAAACAGATACTAAATTGACCACCCAAGTGGAGTTCCTAATAGGATATATGATCCTTTTAGAAAGTACCTTCTATAATTCCATAATTATCAAAGGTTATGGCAATAGATTGATGATCCTATGCCTTTGGTGAAATGATTTGACACCATGCTTCAAAAAATTGGTATGAGTGTGGATGGAGTTGTCAAACACCTTCAAATACTCATATCTTTATGCAATAGGATCTCAAAATTATCTTAAGGTATACATGAGTTATTGATTCTCTTTATTGGTGCAGGTAGAGATAAAATCACATGTTTTGATTCACATACATTACACAAATTACAATTTTCATGATTAATACCTTTGATAGGGAAAATTTTGTCTTTCTCATCATGATGATCTATGTTAAATAGCCTTTCTAGGGATACCATAGCTTTTGCTATGCTATTATTTTTCCAGTTGATTACCCCTCCTTCGTCTAGCTAAAACTCATCTATGTTGTCCTCATCAATGATTTGAGGTTCAAATATGTCTGTGTTGGTGATGAATTTGATGATATGTTGGTCATCATTGAAAACTTGGAAGTTCTAATCATTATCTGAGATAGAAGGGGTAGAGACTAGCTCCATTGAAAATATCCTCAATATGGAGTTAGCAATGGGTTCTAGAGTACTCATAGTCATTGTCAATGCATCTAATGTGTAATTCTTTCTTCATGGAAATGTCTAGATATTGAATTCATCTAAGTCTTGTATTAGGCTCCACACTTTATTTTTATATCTCTAAATATGTTTGTCATTACAAGATAATGGCTTATGATTTTTTTACAATAAGTTTTAAATTACCTCACACTTTAAGGTTCTTCACCTTCTTCCTTAATGATAAATATAGGTCATGTACTAATGCTTCATACTTAGATACATTATTCATGCAACAAAATTATAGATAAAAGGCTACCAAATATGACCTCCCTCTTGGATTAATGAATTTAATGACAAGACCACACCCATCCATAGACTTGGAGACATAAAATTTAAGGTCCAAAAGTGATCATCAATAATACATTGTAGAATCTAAAAGGTGGATGTTGTGTCAATGTTAACTTATTCGATCTTTTCTCCATCTTTTAATGTGATTTTTATTTTATATTCTACCAAAAATGACCTTCTAGTTCGATCTTATATAGCACAAGTAGGGATTATATTATACATCATGGTAGTATATGCAACCTCTAAGTGTTTACACTCCTTACTCTCACATGGATAACCTTGTTTGAAGTTCTCATGTGTTAAGGTAGTATCTTGAAATGACATCACCTCAAGTGAACTAAAAATATCTTCTGCATATATCTAATCAAGTTCTTCAAATTCATTTCCCTTTTAAAAAATTATAATGTTAATGGAAAATTTATCATAGGCATTTGCTTCCTTCTCAAATGCATGGACTCTTAATCCATACTTCTCAAACAAGATCTTGTTTGTCTTGTTATACTCTATGATCAGTTCTACATATTTTTTCTCTCTTGATCTTGATTTGATTGGCATACCCCACCATGGAAACCACATGTGGGATAATTAAGTGTCCATGTACCCATTAAGTATTCTAGACCAATATTAGTTGAGAATCATCCCATATGCCTAAGAAATACCAACCATTTAAATGTCAATGAATTATTGCACACTTGGATCATAAGATAGTTGTACATGAATGTGGTTGAGCTCACCAACCACCTTAACTTATGACTTATCCAGATAAACTACCTTTCTATTTGATTTTTCAATTGTTAGTAATTGTTGATATAAAATTATATAAGGTATTACATTCCCTAAAGCACTTGAATCCACAAAATAATTTTGTAAGTTTTTACCAAAAATTCTAATAGTTAGTAGAAAATGAGGGGTCTCATTTTTATTTTTATAAATATAAAAATGAGAATCAATTGTGTTATTATAGCATTTCCTTATATGTGGATATAATTATTTTAATAACATATATTTCTTCTTAGGCATATTAAGCAACTCAATCATTTTTATGTTGGCCTTATTTTTCTTGAGGTCCTACATAATCTTATATCCTAGTTTATTTAGTTCTAATAGCTTGCAAACTTATAAAGAGGGATCATTGTTCTTGGGCTGATATGAGGTAGAGGTAAATAGTTATTACTTGATTTTTCATCAATTAAATCTTAAATGTTGTTTAGAGGAGTAGATGTAGTTAAGGGATTATGCAGCTTACCCCTCAACCGATAATTATTTCCCCTTTGGAATTTTTTGAAGGCATGGACTTCCTATAAGTTATTATTGGGCTCATTGTCACTTTAAAATGGAAAGTCATATGTCTCTAAGACCATAATAATACTTGTTTTATCTCTACTTGGGCCTAGTTTACTATCATTTGGTATAGACACTATTTTGAGATTATCCATATCCTTTTGGAAGTTAAGAGGGTAATGCAAACAAAGCATAATCTATCTTTTCATGTTTAGTTGTGTTATGCAATCTATACCAAGTGAGTAAGGCTAGGTCTACCATGTTTATTGATTTGAATGCACTATCATTGTTGATATTAGTGTTATCAAGGGTACTAGGTATATTTTTATTATTAGGCCTAGTATTCCATTACCTATTAGTATTTTTGAAGTTTTATTTCATGTTCAGAGGTGGTTTGTTTGTATTTTGATTGGTATTTTGAGTCAATAACCTTCATAATTTGACCATGTCATTCATCAATTTTTGGACCATCTATTATAAATTAGCTACTTCATGTTTCATTGTGTAAATTTGGTAACTTCTTAACTGAGTTAGCAAGTTATCTAATGGTTTGATAATGTTTAAAAATGTAGGGATGACCTAATTATTATTGGGACCAACATATCCATTTGAGATAGGCATGGTAGTAACATTGTTATAGGCCACATGAACAATTTGTTGGCTTGTAAGTTGTGATAAAAAATGATTTTGAGGAACATAAGGCTAGTTTTATGCATATGGTTTAATGCAATAATATTATAATATGGACTTTGATTGAATAAATATCCCCTAAGATTAGATTAATTAAATGAGTGTTTTGCATAAGGTCTTATTTGATCATATGGGCTTGGTTATATGCACCTAGTTGTCTTAATGAGAGCAATGGACCAATACCATATTCTTAAGGTACCATTTATTGTTCAATATTAACTAATTCATTGTAAGATAAAGATAAATTTATGAGTGCCAATGGGATCCTTATAAGAAACATAGAGGTTATAGGATATTGAGCTCTCAAATATGTTTGTATAGAAACAAACTTTATCTATGTGTATGTACATTTCAACCTTTTATATAGCTTATGAAATCAAGTATTAAAAATACACATGAGTTCATTAGGTTCCTATTGACTAATTTGACCCCCTAGTCAAATAATTCAACCCCCCTGCAAGTTCAAAATCACATAGGGTCTTGGTAAGTCATAAAATGGTCACATAGTAATTTTTAGGGTCACATTCTATGTTTCACTTTGGTCATATGTATCATTTGTCCTAAGTGTCATTTTATGCAACCTTTGGGTTAGTTTATTGAAGTTATATGATTTAATTATAAATTAAAGTGTGTAAAGAGGATATATAATGTACCATGTGTTATTTATATGTTATATGGTAGTTTGGGAATTGACAATTATATGTTCAACATATAAAGAAGGATTTTAACTACAAAATAGGCCATTTTCAATTAGTTGTACAGATTAATCATAGTCCTGACATGTGTGGCTACTTTAAGAGAGTCCCTTGAGATCCCCATAAGTCATATACATGTTTAAAAAGATTTTATAGGTCTAAAAATGGGTAAAACTAATTTGTCTCTCTCTTTGCTCCCTTTGGCAGGTCAAACAGGTCCACTGGTTTATAACTGGTATAGATAGGAGAGGTAGAGTTCAGGTGAATGATTTTGATGGATGCTAATATCATAATGATATATAATTAAATGGAAATATTTTTAAAGGTGGTGTTCTGAGCTTCATGAACCATCTCTAAGAATGATAGTGACTCCAAGTTGATTGTATATTCCTAACACATTCTTTTCTCATTTATTTGCATGATATGGTGTTTCTAAGTGGTGTGTGTGTGTTTTGGAAAAGCGAGTTATTCATATTCAATTTGTTATCAAACTTATTTACAATTATGAATGTGAAGGGATTAGTATAAACACTCTCATTATGGTAAAGAGTGAACAATATTGGTCTGTAAGACAATGTTTTATTAGTTACAGAGTCTCATCTCACTACAAGTGGTTTGAAAACAAATAGTACACCTGTGTTCTCTTCTTAAAGTATGAAAGTTATTTCTCCATGATTTTTTTTATTTGAAGGCTTGGAGGTTTTTAGAGATGGGTTTCTCAAGACATTAGTAAATATTAATCATAACTTCAACATACATAGTCACTTATAGGCATATACAAAACATGGAAGCGCCATCCAAAACCTAAGACACAAATGGTGTTCATCTCAAAGCTTGAATAAGTTTATCAAGTCACTCAAGGTTCACAAAATAGAATAAATAACACTCTCAAGTAATGTATATAGGTTCAAGATTGAGAAGTTTCTTAGTGGGACTAGTTACCTTAATCTCTCTAAAAGAGAATCTTGTCTCATGAAGAATCCTCTGTTGATGGAAGTTAATGAAGTCTGAGGTGGACTAATGTCTTCCTTCTTATATAGTAGGTCTAATAGTAGAAATTAAATATGAAATGAGGTTAATAATTAAATGTAATAGGATGATAAGTTTATATTCAATTTAATCAAGATTTTACCAAATATGCTTAGTGGAAACATAGTGCTTTTGAGCTCAAAGAAATTTATAGCTTGCAATAACACATAACACATTGGTGATAAGACATGACTAAATGGTTTCAAGACATAAGTGAGTTATATTAATTATTTAATGGTATTAAGTGACATAAATATAATATGGAGGCATAAAATAAAAAATTTCAAGCATAAATATACACCTAAAATAATTCCACACTCCCTAAAAATATACACCTATAGTTTGGACTCTCATACTACAAACTAGCCTAAGCAAGGAAGGATGCTAGTTAGTTGATGAATAGAGGTATGGAATGAGATGATCCTAATGATCTCAAAGGTAATAAATATAATGTAAATAATTATTAAACATTGATAATCAACTATAGGATCCCATTGACCTCCCTAATTTCCACTTATAGGTGACACCATCAAAACAGTCTATAGAGTATTTCTAGCTCATATGAGATGTAAGTTTAGAAAGTTGGAAGATGTATAAGTTAGATAACCATATTAAATAAAACATTAGTGATAATGACACACTTTCATGTTACCTTCATAATTATTTAAAGATCAAAGAACAGGGATTTGAAACATCAACTTATAGTAAACTAAACCCTACCTACAGTCATCAAACTTAGTGAGCTAGTTTTTATAAATTTAGAGGTTTAAGGGATATTAGAACATAATAAAGACTTGATAATTGATATATATGGTCATAATGTCCTAAAAAATACTCCATTATCTCATTTTATCTAACAGATAGGGTATATGATCTTTATTTTATCACATATATGAGCCACTATAGTAGCAACAAAACCTATAGGTAAGACATGTGAATAATGAAAAGGTGAGTGGGAAAGTCTTAGAAAAATTATTATATGTTTTATATCATTTAAATTAATATTAATGAAGTTTTATGATACCCTAAATTTAATATAAACACTTAGGAGGGTCAAAAACTTAAAATGCATAGTCTAGGCCTATTAGGCTTAGAACTAGGCCTAAGCCCTCATGGCCTCTAACTTGCTCCAAATGATCATATGACATTTTAAAATAGTATTATAACCTTTTTATGGAATTTTAGGACTGAAATTAATCATTTTTATACATATATAATCTCAAGGGTGATCACTTTGACCTAAAACTATCTCAGACCTACTTAGAATGCATTGTAAGAGCTGGAGAACCATATTCTTATGCTCATATCTATACAGACACTATGTATGGTTCCCCAAGGAGTTGGTAATATTTTAATGGGATAATTAAGTAGTTATTAGTGGAATTTTTTTAGGGATCAAACACCTAGATTTTATGAAATATCACTAAGAACCAGAATAACTCAAAGCCCTCATAAAACCCTATTAATAACCTAATGGAGAAAATGTCATTAGATATGAATATAGGAGGGGTAAAATTGCCATGATAATTAATTTAATATTTATATCACTCTCCTAGTCTTGACATCCATTTGGTATGTACTATCACTTATATGGTCATGCCCAATTCTCTATCTTTTATAAGATTTTAGTTGTTTTATAGGTGCAAAGGGAAAATACTAAATGAGAACCATTAAGGGAGGTATGTAGAGACTTATTACCACTATCATTACTCATTTATAATCATATTGATACATGAAATTACCTCTGATACACATATCACTATACGTAATCTTAGATAGTAAGAAGGAGAAGTGACTACCTAGTTTGATAGTGAGAAGTATGGTTTGATGTTTTCATTGAGGTCTATGATATACCACAGGAAAATATGATTTCAAAAAATGTCATAACACCTATGTAACACATATCTTGTACAACTACAAGTCACCTTGATGACAAGTGTGAAGATAGACCTATAGGATTAGTGATGAATGATTGTAGATAGTGAATGACAAGTAACAAAAGGGAAGTCATCAGTTGATGGGCATATGAAGCCTATTAGAACATTATGGTAATATCCTCATGACAATTCAAATGTGTCAAGGATAACTATGGAATTTTTTGGTAATAAATTAGACTCTTCATCACCAAAAGGTAGTTTTAAGAAAGACATGAAGAGTCTCTACACCAAATTGAGGGAAGATGTCATACTTCAGATGGATTCTTATCCAATAACACTTCATGGTTTATTTCCCACCTTATTCTATAAAATTATAAATGGTTCTTATATATTAACACTTGGTATTGTGACCCTTACACTTATATTATTTTCTCTCTTCTCTTATGCTCTATAAATGTAAGCCTTTTTGGCTTTATAATCAAACCCACACCTAGTATGGTGAAGCCCTACTGGTTTGAATATTATATTTTCCCTTTGAAATAAATATTTAGAATCTAGTTTTGAATTCATAAGACTTTTTTTAAGTGTGTGAAGTGGTGTATAGTGGGATGATATATGATAACTATCTATCATTGTGTTCCATTCACTCTTTCATGTTTGGTGCAAGTTGTTATCCCTCTAATAGGTCACATGAATTATTGTCAAGTGCATTTGTCTATATTTAAGTGTAAGAAGTAGCATTAGTGTCTAAAATTTGACTTATGTTCACTCACCTTGAGAAAGTGCAATGCATATCACCTCCATTTTTGAAATACTTATGTTAGATAAATCTAATATATTGATACTAATATTGTGAGTCATGTTTCATAGTGCAAGGGTATGGTAGTCTAGTGGATATCATTCTAGTGTATCGCCACATTAGATTAGTTTTATTTCATGTTACTTCTATCCATTTTCATCCAAGAAAGCAAGTAGTGTAGGTGATAATCTATTAAGGATTAATCCAAGGAGATATCCCTTAAACCTAGAGGCTTACCTCTGTTATAGGTAACCCAAAGGCCTAGAGGTTATCCAATGTTTCACTCAATCTACAGAATGCTTGAACAACCTCTCTAGGGTGTAAGATTGATAGAGAATCGTTCCATGTGTGTATTTTCAAACTAATGGTATAGTATACCATAATCTATCGATATCCTAAAATGGTTAATGAGCACATTTTCATTATTATCCCATGAGCTAATGCACCTATTCAAAAGACCTAAATATAAACCATATGTTGATTCATAAAAGTTATAATGGAATAACCTAAAATAAATATAATCATTATGAATATGAGTTTTAATCAAGGCCTTTTTGAATATTTGGATATGTTCTTCTATTGTTATCACTCCACCATAACAAAACTCGAGTATCACTTCTTAGGTTTTTTGGGTAAGCCATGCACAAGCCCTGGAATGTTTACAAGATATATAATTCTTCCAAGCTAGATTGTATAATCTATTGAATTATTCTAAGGGGGAGTGAAAGGGTTAATTAAATGGGAAACAATAATAGGGTAACAACTATATGAATAGTTTTTAATGGTTTTGGCTTTCCCTTTATTAGTTTAGGATCTCTAATATTCTATGAGGTGTAGTTTTCAAATTCACCTCCCATAGACTTTTACCTCATATTTATTCTTATATTTTCCATTTTTGGAACCCTATAATATCTTATTTTAAGTAATGTCTCTAAAAGTGTGGCCGTCCTTATAGTGTCGTTTCCCATTGGTGTGTTTTTTCTCACATAAATAGGTAGGCAAATAGGGGAGGCTCAACTAGTGAGGATTCCCCTCTTCACGTCTCATAAAATAAATGGGTACCTAATCCTTTCCTAAGGAATTTTCTACTAGATCCTAATGTACTAATCTTACTCAGTTGGTTTTTGTTATTTGTTCATAGTCAAAGGGCCTTTGCTAGTTAGCACTCATAAAGAAGAAACATAGACTAAGGGTTAGTTTATTAAGGTTATATAACAAACATGTAGATGACTTATACTTGTCATTTTTTAACTAAATCTAAAAATGCATCAACAATAATAAGCAAATAAATATTATTCAATCTAAATAAAACTTTAGCAATTGATTACAAATCAAACTACTTATAAAACTAAACTAACAATATTTATAATAAAGATCAACAAAAATAGGGCATAGAGAAATAAAAAATTATCCTACTCTATAGAAATATGAATATGCTTTTTTAAGTGGATAAATCCTTTTGAAATTACTAATATTTTTTGGCCAATGGAGCACAACTAGAAGACAGAGATGGTGTACGAGTCTGAGGGAAACATTAGCTAATTAGAGGAGGGAAAAAGGTCACCATATACATGTATATACCAAGAATATCAACTAATAGAAGTTCTAGATATAAAATGGTTCATAAAGCATAAATAGGATTTATTACACACTCGAGACAAACACATAACTACATCTCAACAATCTCAACTCATAAAAAGAAGAAAATTTTAACTATAAAATAGAAAAGTTCATAAAGGAAAGAGGTAAAGATATCTAATCTCATATATATATATACTCTTATGCTATCAATTTACCAAATAGCCAATCCCTATTCAATTAAAGAGATTGTCTTTTATAGGAAATACAAGCCCATCATGTCATTAATCCACCTACATACTAGTGGTTGTAAGAATTAATTAAATTAAACTATTTTAAATTTGAATTCTTAAATATCTTCCCAATTTTGAGATAATTAATAACTAAGCCATGTTTGATTGATCTTAAATTTAATTATAGGTGTATGAATCTCACTAAAATCTCCCTAGGCTATCCATTATAGCCATTTTTAGTGTAGAGGTACCAATGTTTAATTAAGGTATTCCTTTATATTTTATGTCCTTAGTCACCTAACCCCAACATGCATGCCAAGTTTGAGTTAAATGCTACCACCAAAATAGTGTCAAATCTTATATGTTATTATCAAACTACAACTAAGAGGTTACCTCTATAATTTGGAATTACAAGTTAGATTAGATAAATAGTCATTTGTCAAGCTCTAATGGTTTGATGACCAAAATAGCCATCAATTTTGATTATAAGGTACCCAAAATGATTCAGCATATTATCCATCCATTCTTATCATGTCATTGGTTTCCACTTGGTAGTCCTTCATTGCTTGAGAGACCTATGGTAAGAGCTTTATATTAGGGGAATCCTATATGGACATCCCTTACTTTTCTATTGTTTAGCCATGGGCCTAGAGTCCTCTAAGTTTTCCTTAGCTAGGGTACAGGGTAAGATCTCATTTATCTAGAGCTCTATAGGTCCATGACTAAATGTTTAATATGTCCTAATTATTCTAGTTCCCTGATGTTTTAGCACATGGTTTCATCTTGGGTACTCACTTAATTTCATGTCCATCTAAATAATCTAATTAACCTTGGGGTGTAGGAAAGCATGATATTTCTACATGGCGTCATCTCTTTCTTATAGGGGTCCTTGAGTAGGATATTTTTTCTAAGCACTTTGAAGGAGTGGATAAGTGAGATATTGACACTTAGTGACATCTAACTTATATAGGGGATTTCTTGAAAATCAACTTATATAGATAGGCTAGGGGAAGTAGTGAAGTGAGATTAAACACATGGCCACATCCCATTCACCTAGATATTTATTGATACTCAAAAATAAACCAAGTCCAAAATGTCATAGAGAAGTGAAAATCCAACATGTGGCATCTCCACATTCATTCTAGGCCTGGGAAACATGGAAATAGTCAATAGAATTAAAACAAATCAAGCAGGCTTTAGATTTTAAATAAAGAAAATAGTCATTGGTTTATGAATCTCTTAATTTGAAATGAAAATAGTTAAGTCCAAAAGCTTCAAAATAGAGGTGAAAATCTTATGAATTTAGCAACAAAAAGGGGAATTTTTCCAAGTACATAGCTAATTTAGTCCATTTCTAAGATAAATGACTAAATTTTAAAATGAAACAATATAAATACTTGAGTAATATAATCATGTTAGGGCTAAAATAGATGAGATCCAATGGGCCAAAGTAGACCAAGACATGATATATTAAATATAATGTGATCTAAAATCCCAAGATAATGACTAAAACTAAAATATGCAACAATAAAAACCATTTATTTGATTAAATTGAAAGGCATTCATACTTGATGAAATTACAAAAAAAAAGGTAAAATGAGCAAGATGATACTCAAAAGCAACTGGGAAAAATTAAAAATTCCAAGGTTAGTTTTACATGAAAAATAAAAATTTAAAGCATTTAGAATAGGATTCAATCATTTAATACTTCCTAGACTTAAGCAAACTCAATATTTTAGCTCAAAAGGAAATCATTCTAGTCCCAACAGTCATTAATGGCTCTAATAAGAAAAATGACAATCAAATTTAGCATCTACAGTGTTGATAGGGATGTTAGTGTGCAGTCTTATTGACTGGGTCATGCCACATGGTGATATTTCACCCATTTAGGACTCGATTGGGGCACCAACTAGAATTATTGCTCTTATGACCTTGCTAAGGTGAGATTGAGACACTTACCAATATATCACTCAATTGGGAGCTCATCAAAGGATTGGAAATATATAGACTAATCATGAGGAGTGGGGAGACTGGATTGTGCCACATGGTGGCATCCCAATCCTTAAAGATCTTGTATATAGATTAAAAGTGCACTCACTATCCTGAGGCCATAGTAAAGTGGGATAATGCCACATGGCATGATCCTATGCACTTAGAGTATATTTCGTTTAGGCTCATAAACCTAAAAACTATGATGAAGTGGGGATATAGAATATTTACACATTTTAATATCTCACTCATTTAGAAGGTCAGATACCTAGCATGAAAGCTAAGAGGACCTAGGGAAGCAATTTGATAAAATGGAAAGATGTGGCAACATCTCACTTATTCAAGGCTCTACTTTTAAAATGGAAATCAACTAATTACATAAACCTCAAGAGGAAGTGATCGAGTGACAAGTAGCATCATCTCACTATTTTTGGCTTGGGATAAAAAATTAGTGACCATTAGTCTATAAAAAGGATAATAGCCATTAATATTTGAATATGAATTTTTTCTAAAATGCCTAAGTCAAAAACTAAAAGAAAGACAAAGGGGAACAAGCCTATGAATAAAAATAGTTATTTTGTCTAACTTAAATCTAAATCCAATCCACTATTCAAAAAGTGACCAAGCAAAGGCATAAAAATATAAAAAACCCATAGTCATTTTTACCTGAAACAAAGTAGAAATAGGCCCAAACCTATGAATGAAACAACCTCAATTATAGAATTTAAAGCCAATTTATCCTAAAGCTCAGAAAATGAATTAGTATAAAATCAAAACAATGTAAGGACTTATCCATATAATCCTAGGAATGAAGATTAATGGTCATGAAAACTCTAAAATAGTTAGGCAACTTACATAAATCTAAGGCAAAATGGCCTCACAAAAGGAAATTTTAGTACATTTCAAAACTTGTATCAAGATAGACCAAGACTTATTAGATTCATGTAAATTCATATATTTATATTAATAAAGCCTTAAATTCAATATTACTTAAAGGTAGAAATATATGTATTAGACTTGGTAATAATAGGAAAGCAAGTTTAATCATGATTATTGTAGCATACCCTAAAGACTTTTTCTAATTAGATCAACAATTTCCATAAGCCCAAGACACAAACTTATTTGAATTACAAGATCAAACTCTAGAGATAAAAAAATACATGATTTATTGATGAAATTAGGGTGTGTTTTAGATTAAGGTAAAAATAGGTTTTGAAGGGACCCCGAAACCCTTTAACAGTTAAAAAAATAAAGCATTACCGTGCATCAGGATAAGCAATCCTTAAATCTACTAAGAAGTAGCAACAAGAATAGGTTATATAGAGACAACCTCAGAAACTAGTTTGTAATCATCCCCCTAAAGTCCCAAATAAAGATCTAATATCTATCTTTTAGGGGTAAAATCTAGAATAGTTGCCTGCCTGCCATCAGCAGTATTTTGCTTACTTTCTAGCTCTCTAGTTTTCCTAATGGATCTTCTTCCTGGTTTGTCAGGTGAACCAACATTTGGTTTAACCTTAAAATGCTATTCATCTCTTTTTCCATATTTAACCAGATTAGAAGCAACATGTTTCACCTTAGTATGCTGGTCTTTTTTGCTGCTTCTTGTTTCTACCCCCTTGGTATTGGTCTTCTTTTCAGCCCTTTTTCTTTGGTTTAGAATTTGCTTCAAGTTTTCTCTGTTATCATACACATGAGGCTCATTCATAGGGGATTCATTATCATCCAAAATCTCCTTAGACTAAGAAAAAAGAAGGTCTCCTTTCTCTAAATTTTTTCCATCTTCAGCCAAGAATTCACCTTCCTCTAGCATAGTTTTATCAACAACATCTCTCCATTGATCTTCTATCCTTTGGTAGGAAACAATTTGGTTTGATAGATATGTCAAGTCTTCTATTCTTTGTACAGGTATTATGGATTTTGGTTGCAGCCCAGATCCTTATTTCACCAAATTTTCTTCCTCAAGAGGAAGCTCTTTATCCACCTCAGTATGTTTGACATTAGGATCTTGAGAAGAAGGTTCTTTTTCCACCTCAGCTTGTAGAGGTTTAGCATCTTCATTATTCTGTTGTTCTTGTTGATGATCTACTTTGGGTTTCCAAACTTTCCTTTGCTGTATCTTGGTCTTACTCCCTTCCAGAACACTACTAGAGTGATTTTTACTTTTGTAAGGGCAGTTTCTGACCAAATGCCCCTGTTTCTTACAAGCATAACAAGAGTTGGGCAAGTCTTCAAAAAAGATCCTTTGAGTTTTTTTACCAAAATTTGATATTAGATCCACTTTTTTTGGAAGATTATTCAAGTCTACCACTTTAACATAAAGTCTGGCACTCTGAAGTTTGGATCTGGTAGCTATTGTATTATCCACTACCACAAGTTCACCAAAAGAACTGGCAATTCCTTTAAAAATGTCCTCATGCCAAAATTCTAATGGGAGGCCAGGAAGTCTTACCCAGATGGGAGTGGATAAGAAAAATGAATCTGAGAGATCCATATTAGGAACCCAAATTTTAATAGTGAGAGAACATTTACCGAAAGACCACGGTCCTCCACATAGAACCATATTCATGTCTTCCTTACAATTCAATGTAAACAAGAAGAAACCATTCAACATTGGAGCCATATCTACCTCTCCTCTAATAACCCATTTCCTTTTAACCATTTTTATAAGAGATTCAAGATTTGGTCTTACTCCTAGAAATTTACCCACTAGAGTGAAATCCATTGAAGACATAGTAAAATCTATTAAAGGATTTGGAATAAAAATTTGAAACTCACCTTTTTCCTAGCAAGACTTAGCATTCACTGGTGGGAAAAGAGATTTTCCATTGGGTTTCTTGCCAAATAGAGATGACCACTTCTTCTATTCTGAATGCTCTACCTTCAATGCTTCTGGGGAATTTTCCTTATTAAAATCAACCTTTTCTTTCTCCTTTTCATGCTCCTACCCCCTACAGTAGGAAGAGAATCCCATTGGGAGACACAGATCCCACAAAAAGGGTTAGATCCGCTCGAAGGTTTACCATTATTTATATCAGACCCTACATTCTTCTCAACTCCTCCTGCTGATCCTTCAGGATCTATTCCTCCAGCCTAGTTTTCCACTACCAATTTTCCACATACCTACGTTCCATTGGTTTCTAGGCCTAAAAGGGTGCCTTTTACTTGATACCCATCACTTTCAAATTCTAGAAACTCCTTCTGCTTGCCGCCCATGCGCATCACTTAAAAAGTAATTGACAATATTACTTCATATGAAATTAGGGTGTGTTATGCAAGCAAAAACAAATTTGTTCCAATGATATATAATGATCAGCATTTATGTGCTTAATTGCAATTGTATTTTGAGCATGTAACTTGTATTTTGTAACTATTTTTCATATGCCCATGCATATGCATTCAAGTATTTATTATTTTTCACTTTGATTTTTTGAAAATTTATCTCATATACATGTCATATGCCCACATAATCTTAAATATTCCAAATTTATATCATATTTATGATGTTTGAAGCTCTATGAACCTTTAAAAACTCATAATGTATTATAGAATCTAATTTTTCATTACTTTGATCTTTGAAAACCTTTACTCTATATTTTTAAACCTTGTACTCTATCCCAAATATTTTTTAATTTATTCATAGAGGATTAGATCTCTAATAATATCCCACTATGATACTCTCCCTTTTTATATGAGAGATGTAGCCTACAAGTCACTCATTTCAAAATAAAATTTAATTGCATCATATGATAATGATATAGCCATATAGTATTATGTCAACATGTACAAAGTATGTCATCATATAAATATAGTTTTAATTGAAATGTGTATTTAACATATTTAATGTGAGGCATAAAATGTTATATATAGATCAATTTAGCAATAAGGATCAAAGTAAAGTAAAAGGGCATGATATGTATCATGACATCCCTAATCAATTTCATCAAACATAGAAGCACAACACACAATAATGTTATAAATTTTCATATAATAGGATAAGGGGCATGCTTAAATGTATCACTAGCAAAGACTACACACATACGACCAAGGTCCATGTGTTATCAAATTTGGGGAAATAAATAAATACACCTAAATACTAATTAAGAAAAACTACTACATAGAACCAAAATATATAACACAATCATAAATTAAGCATTTCTTATTTTGAACTTTATAAATATGGAAATATTACAAATGGGAAAAGTACCAAAGAATAACAAATTAAACAAAAAATATAGGTGTTAGACTATGACATTGAATGAGTAATTAATTATGTAATAATGTATGATGATTATGAATTAGGAACATGGATTTTCTCGATATCTAGATGAGGTTATGCTAATTATACAAGGTCACACTACACTATAGTTTATAGAGAGTGTCAACATCCAATAAGGTTTTCCCTTTTGTGTAAATCTAGGTATGGCACTCTCATTTATTGATCCTATGAATGTGTTCTTTGATCCTTGATTTGTCACAAAAAAATTTGTGTACATTCATCACTTGAAACCATAAATTATTATAAAATGATGAATGAACAAAATAAATGGAAAATGGGTTTAATGGATGAATGT
The DNA here is from genome assembly GCA_037957365.1 of Torreya grandis. Classification (NCBI taxonomy): domain Eukaryota; kingdom Viridiplantae; phylum Streptophyta; class Pinopsida; order Cupressales; family Taxaceae; genus Torreya; species Torreya grandis. Next base: position 541,382 of record JARHVA010006759.1, on the reverse strand, counting down.
TTTCTTGACCACCCATTATGATAAGTTCTTCCTACATACTAATACTCTGAAGAGGGATCAAAAGATATGTAGTCCTCCCATGATATGGTGGTGTGTGTGACATAGTGTGGTAATGATAGATGTTTTAAAATGTTTTCATTGGTGTCAAATGGTTTTTTATTCAATAAATAATTTTTTCATTGATGTTAAATAATTTCTATTGATAAGAGTCTATAGTTTCTATAGAGAAATAGATTATAGAATTAATTTAGGCTAAAGACCATTGAATAAGTTGTTCTATGTGAAGGAACATGTTATAAGGATTATGAAGAATAATATAATGTCCAAAGATAATATGAAAAAATCTATATATTATATATGGCATGTTATGGACTACATTACACATGCTATAAACTATATCAGGTTTTCCATGAACTGTATCAAGGTTATTATAGATTGCATCAGATCTACTACAAACTATATCAAGACCAATAAATAATTAAATAAAACTATTATGGAATTTTTTATAAATTATTTATAAATGTATTCTAATGATTTATTGGTCTATTCTAGATTTATTTCACTCAAGCCAACTTATGGGTGAAGAAGAGGATTATATATTTAACATCACTAAGGAGAAAATTAGAGACCCATTAAGGAATGGATGGCTAGAGAGGTAGAGTATGAAATCATAAAATGATTCATAATAATATTAACCATATAGTATATAAAATATACTAAAATAGATGAGTAAAGAATGTAGAGAGGATAGAGTCTTTGAAAATAAAGAGCTGAGAAAGAGAGCCTTGTGTCTATTAGATTAATAAGCAAAAAAAATGGTAGAATGAATCTAAGATCGATAAGTTAAAAAAGTATAATTGTACCATAATTTATTGATAGAATCAACTAAGAAAGATAGATGATATAAAGTAGTTAAGTTGGTGTTTGGCAAAGGGGTCAAATCCACCCGTATATTGGTATCTACAAATCAAGGAGTTGGTACTTCCTAGCAAGTTCATGCTTGTTGAATATTTTGGTCAAGTTGGTGCTTGAATATTTGGGGTTGGTACCTCAAGATAAGTTAGTGCTCAATAATATTATTGACTCATTACATATCTAATTTAGGACATGTAGTCCATACATTGATTAATGTGGATTTTCTTCCCTTTAAGTGTTTCCCACCTATATCATGTGTTATGTCTTTATGTTATTTTTTGTGGTTTGATTGTTGTATGGATTTTCCATTAATTATTGACTAATAAACTAAATAATTTGAATAAATTTATAAGATCTCATTGATTCACCCCCCAAGTGGATATGCTTCCAATAATTGGTATCAGAGTAGGTCCTTCAAGGTCAGGCTTGACTATTGGAAGGTAGATCCTAAGAAGCACAATGTTTAGTCATTAAGTATAAGAAGGGTTTTCAACAAAAGAGGCCCCACTATTCATTATAACTAATTATTCCTTTTGGATCATTAGGATGAATACTTATTTGATGGGTTTTAGGTTTAACATTTGGTATTCAGTTATATATCAGTATACTATCCCTCAAACTCCTACAACTGATGCTATAAGAAATAAATAAAGTGAGAACAATTCAAAGGCTATGAAATTTATGTTTTGTGGATTGTTATAATCTAATTTTGTTAATGTGATGTAATGTGAGTTAGCTAAGGAAATTTAGGACAAGTTACATCTCATCTATGAAGGTGACACCAATGCAAAATTGGCAAAGCTTCAGATCTATAGAAGATAATTTGAAGGTATAAAGATGAAGGAAGAAGAGAATAATGTAGAATATCTTCTTAGAGTTGGTGAATTAGTCAACATAATCAGAGGTCTTGGAGAAAAGGTTAATGTGTCAACTATTGTTCAAAAGGTTCTAAGATCCTTAACCCAAATATTTGACTCAAAGGTGTTATAGTTGAAGTAAAAGATTTAGACAAGTTACAAATAGATAAGCTTCATGGAATACTTCCTTCCTATTAGATGAGGATTGATGATGGAAAATCTTTCAAAAGGGAAGCAACCTTCAAGGTTGAAAATAAAACACAAATAAAAAAGGTTGAAATTCATAGTGACATTGATGTTGATGAAGACAAAGATGAAGCCCTATTTATGAAGAAACTAAGAAAAGTTTCAGGTAGGTACAAAGTCAAGCTACCATTCAAATCTTTAAATTGTGGTAGGATTGGTCATTTTATTACCAAGTGTCCTAAAAAATAAAAACATGATCATTATGAAGAACATGGTAAAGATAATAAGAAGTATAACAAGAATGACAAAAGCAATAAAAATTTCAAGAAAGATGATTATAAGAAAAAAAATCAATAATAGAAAGAGTCTATATTATAAATAAGATAGTATCTCTTTTGAAATCAATGATAAAGATATATCAAATAGTGATGACTACAATATAAACCATATAAGTAATGAAAATTTGTTCATGGATATTCAAGTTAAAGATAGGAATAGTTCAAAAGAATAAGTCTTCATAAATGATGAAGAAGTGTATGAATAATAATTCAAGGTTGATCTTGTGTCATAACTTATCAGTGCTTTTGATGAATTAAAAACACAAAAAAGAAATACCAAAAGTTGAATTCTCTAGTCAAAAGTCATAAAGAACAGATATGTATCTTGGAAAATAAGATAGCTAAGAGTGCCAAGAAAGCTGAGGAGGTCATCAATAATCTCAAGACTCAGTTAGAAGAAGCAAATGTAAGTCTAGAGTCCAAGGAAGAAGAGTGAAATGAGTACAAATTTGAGATAGGTTCATTAAAGTTAGATTTGGAACAATTCATGATCAAATTTAAAAAATGTCAAAAGTTTGAAAAGAGAAATGGAATTCTTGATGACATATTAAATAGTCAAAGGTCACCTCTCATTAAAATAGGCCTTGGATACATGGATGAATAAAAGAGAAGCAATGAATAGTAGAATATTAGTAAGCTAAAGATGTATGCTAATGATCTCAAAAAATTTGATATTATGAATGATAGTTAGAGGTCAAGATAGGTCAAGAAGATTATCGCTCCTCCTAGATATAACAAAAGTGTCAATATGCATTTCAAAAATCTTCAGAGATCATTTCCTATCAAGCAACTGAATGAAATAAGGTACATGAATTCCTTTTATGGATATTAATTTTCATGTAATCAGTTTAGACATAGAGTTCTAGATTGTAGATCAAATGATAGAAATTGTCATGCATGAAGAAGTAATATGAATAGTCATGGATTTACAAAAATATTCTCAAATTCATTTGTCCAAGGATCAAATATCAATAAAAATAGTGTGGTTTGTTACAAATGTAATAAAATTGGACATATTACAATATTTTATAGATTAGGTTATACAAAACCCCCTAGTCAAAATAGGAAGGTGTATGTTCAAATTGATAAGTCACAAACCTTTGAAAATACTAAAAAAGGAGCAATAAAATGATGATCCAAAAGAAGAATCCATGTTAGAATAAACTACTTTTCACATTCAAGATGAGAGTTTGAAATGGTACATTGACAATGGTTGTTCAAGCCATATAATAGGTGACAAAAATAAATTTTTATCTTTGAAGAAGATTACAAAAGGTACAGTCAAGTCTAGGGACAATACAATAACTAATATTGTTGGCAAGGGAACACTAAGTCTTGAAAATGGGAAAATTAAAAGTAAGAATGTGTTATATGTAAAAGGACTAAAGCATAATTTTTTGAGTGTTAGTCAAATGTGCAATTAGGGACATACTCTAAATTTTCATGCTAAAGGACGTTAAATAAGAAAATCAAGTGTAGGAATATTGGTAATAGATGTTGATAGGGATACAAATAATCTATATGTTTTGAATGAGATCAAGAAGGATACATTTTTTTGAGTCAAGTGGATGAGAGCTAGCTTTGGGATAAAATAATGGGGCATCTAGACTTTGATAACTTAGTAAAGATGATACTAAAAAATTAGTTAGGAACATGCCTAAGATCACTAATCCTACAAAAACCCTATGTAAGGCATGCCAACATGGAAAATAGACAAGAAGAAGGTTCAAGACAAAATAATATTCAACTACAAAACTTTTTGATTTGATTCATATAGATCTATTTCATCCAAATAGAATTCAAAGTATTCAAGGTGAAAGTTACTTCATGATTCTTACTGATGATTACACTAGAATGACTTGGGTTGCTTTTTTGAAGGAGAAATTTGAGGGTCTAGAAAAGTTCAAGACATTCAAGGTTATATTTGAGAATGAGATGGACTTAAAAATCAAGTGTATAAGATTTGATAGAGGAGAATTTTGGTCAAATGAGTTTTATGACTTTTGTAAGGAACATGGAATGAAGAGATAGTTTTTGGTTTCAAGGATGCCATAATAGAATGGTGTGGTCAAAATGAAGAATGTGACTATTTAGGAAATGGCCAAGATAATCTTAAATGAGCCTAAATTATCTGATGTATTTTGGAGAGATGTTGTAAACAAAATATTACACACTCTAAACAAAGGTCAAATTAGAATAAATAGCAATAAGACCCCCTATAAATTGTGGAAAGGTAGACTAGCTTTAGTGGAATACTTTAGATTATTTGGAAGCATGTGTTTCATTAAGAGAGATGAAGATTATCTAGGAAAATTTGATTTAAGGGTTGATGAAGGCATCTTCCTTGGATATTATTCAATTAGTTATACATATAGATGTTACATCAAGAGACTATAGAAAATTGTAGACAATACACATGTGAGAGTGGATGAAACCAGATCTAAGAATTTTGGCACACAACCAAGAATTCATGTAAAGTAGCTTGACCTCAAGGAAGAATAAAAACATCATAAGAAGAAGTAACATAATAAATTCAAGAAGAAGAAGAAGAAGAAGAAGAAGAAGAAGAAGAAGAATGGTAAGATACAAGGGCACCTTCTAGATTCATTTATAAAAATCATGAATAAATTCTAATCATCAATGATATTGATGTTGGAATGAAAAATAGGAGAAAGTTTATGAATGCATCATAAAAATGTAAAATTCTCTCTCTTTTCAAAGAGAGAACCAAGAAATTTTTTTAGAATCCATAAGTGATAAGCATTGGATGAATGATATAGAGGAAGAGCTCAATAAAATTAATAAAAATGAGACTTGGGAACTTATTCCCAGACCTAAGGATAAGAATGTCATTAGAACCAAATGGGTTTTTAGGAACAAAGTGAATGAAGATGGTTAGGTCACAATAAACAATGCAAGGCTAATATGTAAAGGTTATGTTCAAGTAGAAGGTGTTGACTTTGAAGAAACTTTTGCACCTGTGGCAAGACTAGAAGCCATATGACTTATTTTGGTATATGTCAGTTTCAAGAATTTTTAGATATATCAGATGGATGTAAATATACATTTCTCAATGGAAATTTAGAAGTGTATATAGAGCAGCCTAAATTTTTCTCTTTGTCAAGAAATAAGGACTATGTCTATAGACTAAATAAATAATTATATGGGCTAAAGTAAGCCCATGGTATGTAAGACTTGACAGACACTTGTTTGATCAAGGTTTCAATAGAGGTGTTGTTGATAGCAACCTCTACATAAAAATATAAGGTGAGCATAAATTAATTATAGTTGTGTATTTTTATGATATTATCTTTAGTAGTGACTATGATAAGATCTCTAAGGAGTTCACAAAAATAATGCAACAAGAATTTGAGATGTCTATGTTAGGGGGATTGTCAATTTTTCTTAGATTTCAAATAGTTTAGTCAGATAAGGGAATATTCATCTCTCAAGATAAAGACATTAAGGAAATATTTAATAAGTTTGATATGGAAGACTATAAATTAGTAAGTACTCTAATGACAACAAGTTTCAAGTTAATTCAAGAAGATAAGTCATCATAATTCAATCAAACCTTGTATAGATCTATGATTAGAAGTCTATTATAAACTATTGCATTCAGACCTAATATCATGCATGCAATAGTTCTAGTGGCTAGATTTTAGGAAAAATAAAAAGAGACACACTTATAAGTAGTCAAGATTATATTCATATATCTCAATGTTACTATGGACTTTGATTTATGGTACTCAAAAGGTAAGGATTTCACTTTAACAACATATACTGACACAAATTAGGTAGGTAGTATTGATGATATAAAAAGCACAAGTCAGTTAATTATTTCTTGGAAAAATTCTTGTGTCATGGTTGAGTAAGAAATCACCATCTATTTAATTGTCCATAATTGAAGCTAAGTACATATTAGCAACATCATGTTGTAGATAGGTTTTATGGATGAAACAGACCTTGAGTGACTTTAAGATTAAGAATGATAATCCAATTTCTATATTTTTTGACAATACCAGTCCCATTAACATCTTTAAGAATCTAGTCATGCATTTTAAGACTAAGCATATTCCAATTAATTATCATTTTTAAGGGAGCAAGTAGCTAATTAGATTGTCAAATAAGAGTATGTAACCACAAAATAACAAGTTGTAGATCTTTTTACATAACCTCTTCCAAAGGCAACATTTGAGTTCTTAAGGTAGGAATTGGGAGTAATTACTTCTTCTATTAGTCACTAAGAAAGATATGGATGGAAGGGGATCTAACCTTTGGGTATATTTTATCTCTAAAGATCAAGATTTAAGAGTCTATGATAGTTAAAAGATGTTCAAGTGGTAGTGAGTAGTATCTTCTAATTTTCTAAGGAGAAGTTTATGGAATTCTCATCAGGGAAATGAAGATGGATATTATCAATTTTAAATAAATAGAACTTTGTTTGGGATAAAATAAATTTCATGTTGTACAACCCTTTACCATTAATGTCAAAGGGGGAGAATTAGCAAGTTGACTATTTTTAGGTAGAAATAGTATAAGGGAAAGAAATATCAAATTGTGTAATTGTTGTCTAGTTTATTTTGGTGAAGAAATGATAGGGGAAATATTAAACTGAGGTCAAGTTTTGGAGTAAAGTAATATTCTTTAAATGATAAAATCTACTCAAATCATTAGCTTATAAAGGTTTACCATAAATGACAAAGGGGTAGTTTGTTGAGTTGTTGTCATTGATGTCAAAGGGTTTGCTATTTAGTAAAGAATATGGTCATTGATGTCAATGAAGTTTTGTTGATAAGAGTCTATAGTTTTTGCAAATAAATAGAATCCAAAATTAATTCAAACTAAAGACCATTGAATAAGTTATTCTATGTGAAGGAAGGTGATATAAGGATTAAGGAGAATAAGATAATGGCTGGAGCTATTAAGAGAGTAGATATAGACTATATAAATCATGCTACAAACTACATTAGACATGTTATAGACTAAATTAGACATGTTATAGAATGCATCAAGTTTTGTACATAATACATCAAAGCTGTTATAGACTACATTAGAGCTACTATGAACTGTATCAAGACCACTATAGACATTAACAAAATTGCTATGGACTTGTTTGGAAAGTATTTATAAATGTATTATAATTATTACTTGGTCTAATCCATCTTCATTTCACTCATGCCAATCTATGGGTGAAGAAGAGGATTATATATATAACATCACTAATGAGTAGAGTAAACGTATGTTGAGGAAGTAATGGGTAGAGAGGTGTGAGTATGAAATCATCAAATGATTCATAGGAAGCTTAACCCTAGAGTATACATAAACTACTAAAAGAGATTAGTAGATAAGGTAGAGAGGATAGAGTATTTGAAAATAAAGAGTAGAGAAAGAGATCCTAATGTGTCTATTTGATTGATAATAAAAAAATAGAAGAATGAATCTGAGATCAATAAGCACAAAAAGAATAATTATACCATCATTTGTTGATAAAATTAACTAAGAAAGGTGGATGATCTAAATCATTTGAGTTGGTGCTTAGCAAATGGGGTTGAATCCTCCCATAGCTTGGTATCTACAAATCAAGGATTTGGTGTTTGGTAAAGGGGGTGGAAGCCTCCCATAGCTTGGTATCTATAAATCAAGGAGTTGGTACTTCTTACCAAGTTGGTGCTTGAAAAATATTTTTATCAAGTTGATATTGACTATTTGGGGTTGGTACCTCAAGCTGAGTTGGTGCTTAGTAATCTTATTGACTCATTACATATCTAGTTTAGGACATGTAGTCCATGTACTGATCAATATGGGTTTTCTTCCCTTTAAGGTTTTCCCATCTATATCATGTGTTATGTGTTATATGGGTTTTCATTGATTCTTGACTAACAAACTAAATAATTTGAAGAAAGTTTTGAGAACTCAATAATTCACCCCCCTCTCAGTGGTTATGCTTCCAACAAGATGTTGGTGCAATCATAGTGTAATTAGTTGCTTCAAAATTTACTTTTTACCTTTGGGGTGTATGGATACTTATATTAGGGATAATATGGCTATGTGGACTCTAATTTGGGAGTAATAGGTGTTTTCCTCTTAATGTGCAATTAGATGTTCTAGTTTTTCCCTTGATATGAGCCTCTAGTGAGAAAATGGTTTTAAAATGCATATTTGTGGCGACCTCATTTTAATTTCCTTAAATTGGTATTAATAAACATGTTTTATTTCTTATAAATTTATTTTTAATTTGATCAAATAGCTACTATTTGGTAAGAGGATGTGGATAATTAATTCAAATGCTACTGACAAGCTAGATAGTTTAGAAGGAGTGGCCTTATATGAAGAGCAGAGACAACTAAACTGTAAATGTGGACTAGTATAATATTGATTTTAGGATGATTGAAATGTTGAATAAGAATATTTAGAATCATAATTTTATTGAAGAAATGTATCATCCTCATATAAAAAGAGGGATAGTGGCTTAGAGCCATGGAATTGGGCATGATTTAAGTGTGAAAAAACATTTGTCATGAGGGTAATATTTGAGTAATAAATTATAATTTATGTGTCTACATTTTCCCCCATTTTATTCTAGTGATGCATCAAAGTTAAATCACTAGAGTTAAATAAAGAGAGAGATACATGAGATTGTATGTGTTGAGTAGGCTTGGATGTAGGCCACACAATAAATTATGCTTCATAATTTTTTTATAATGAAACATATATAAATCAATCCTTACTCAAGGTATAAATAGGAAATAAAAGACAATAAAACTCATATATAAAATAATAAAAACAAATACATGTGATCAGTTATAGTAACTATTGTGTTTTTTGGTGCAAAAACTTATGACTAGAGAGGGTAAGACCGTAGGATATTTATGTGTTGAAACACTTGGATTGGACTATGCATATCCCAAACCTCATTATAAAAAGAGTGTTATTAATAAATAAATGTGTGCTTGACTCCATCAATGAATGCCTAAGGTAGTAGAATAGCTTGGAATCCATGTATGAAATATAATAGATCAATTTGATGCAAAACCTACTATAAAATTGGCTCAAAAAGGTGATTTAATTGACGCAAATGAAATAATGTTTTTTTATGGTGAAATATTCATAAAAAAATAGTATTATTTATGTCTATTATATATAATATAGATAATTATGAGTTTACATTCCTTCTATGTAAAAATTAGTGCAAAAAAGAGTAATATAAGTGACCATGTGTCACGCACATGCTCCCAATATGATATCATAACATACAAATTATAGAATTGAGTAATATTGAGAGATTTTATGGGATTTTGATACCTTATAACATATTTCACATTTTATTCCCCTCATATGAACAAATTTTGAGACAAACTTGAGTATAAACATGTGAACTATTTCTAAGCAATACTAAATTGATCTATAGACTAAGTGTCATTCTAAGAAACCTTGAAATTTATTTTTTTACTATTTGGATGATAATTATCTATTTAGGACATGGATTGCCTACACCATACTCTAAATGGAGTGATGTTTTCTTAAACTTATTTATGGTAAAATCTAGGTATGAACTATAATCAATTGGGAAAAAGTTTTATTTTCTTATGTGTACTTTACTATTTCAACTTAGTATCTAAGAAAATACACTATGTATGCCCTCTCCTTTGAGGTGAGTTTTTAATAGTGTGGAATAAATTGACTACATATAATAAGTTATGTGAGTGATCTTATATAAAATATTAACATATCAATAGTAATGATAACATTTGATATTATGACATCATGATAGATAGACTGGGTAATATAGTAAATTACTATACATGTATAACCAAACATATATAGTACCATGTCAATATATATGGTACCAATGAGAAACAAAATGAATAATGATCATATCATGAGTAATTAAAACTTGATAGACTGGCTAATATGGTAAAGTAAGATGTATGTAGAACCAAGCATACATAGTCTCATGTCAAGATAGATGTTACCAATGATAAACACAATGAATAATGATCATATCATGAGTATTTAAAAAATAATAAAAAACTTGGGGAAGATTCATGATATCCATCATGTCATTAAAAAACTAGGAAGATGTTTGATGTTCATCATGACATAGAAAAAGTAATCAAACTAAGCAAACAAGAGTCACAGCTATGACCCATACACAAAGAACACCAAAAAAAACATACAAATCATATAATATAATATGGACAATGGGATGCATACAAGTTAAAAAATCAAAAGTCACTCACACACAAAATAATTAAAATATGAGTCACAAATAAGTACATGTTGAAATGTCCACAATCCAAAAAAGTTTGAATACACAAAAGACATGAATCATGAAAGAAAACATGATAAATATGCATGAAAGAGTGTACTTGATCAAAATTAATAATTGATAAAATTATTATATTTATAAAATCATGTATCAATGAATATAACAATGTGAAAGTAAGTGATAAATATTGATAAATTTTGGGAAATGTAATTTATTTGTAATGTGAAAAAAATAGATAATCATATAATGAAATAACCTATATAATAGGATTCCCTAAGTGAACTTGATGATATGTAAACATGATTTACAATTCCTTTAATTGATTTTAATCTAAAAAACTAGAGTATGTGTTCACTAGGATAAGTCCACTTAAATAAGACAAGAGTGCAGTGTGTTACCATCTGGAATAGAGCAATTTTATCTATGTAATTTTTTTCTGATCTGAGATATATCACCACCTTAAAAATAATATATAAATAAAAATATTTATGTTCTACAACTCACTCATGTACAATTATGAATAATATTTAATATAAAACTATATATATAAATATTTTTCATATACTAAGCATAACTAAATGATGTAATTGAACTAACATATCATGCATAGATCCAAATTTTTAGATTTTTTGTGTGTGTGTGAGATTTTCTGTGTGTGTGTGTGTGTGTGTGTGCATGTGTGCAAACATGCACGTGTGCATGTGTGTGTGTGTGTGTGTGTGCGCGCGTGTGTGGGTGCGCGCGCGCGCGCGCGCGCGTGTGTGTGTGTGTGTGTGTGTGTGTGTGTGTGTGTGTGTGTGTTTGTGTGAGTATTGAATATTTGAAATTTGAAATATAAACATACTAACTAATGAATCCTACAAGATCCTCACAATCAATAGGTCTTGGATAAAAAATAAGCATGATGAGCTTTGAACGATGTGCCTATGTAGTTTTTGGCTTCATTTCTACATCTGAAATATGATCTTTTGAAATAACATTATCCTTATCTGTATGACGATGTATTATAATATTTTTTCTATGTTGCATAGTACTATAACATTGATCATTTAATGCAACCCCATATATATCATGTGAAACATCTATTTATTTTATTTGTGAGAGACTCATAATATCTTTAGTATCTCTAACTATTGATTTGCATACTATCAAAATAATTCAATAAAAAAATAACTATGGGATCTTCATTGGGATAAAAATAAAAATCATAAATATGTACCGACATCAATGATTTTTTCATAAACTAAATCATGTATATTGTCCCTAAAAGTAATGCATTTATTGGAAGTATACTCTGGTGCTTTATGAAAATCATGATAAACATTTTGATTAAATCATTTTGGAATAGGTCTACTCCTACAACCTTCTTAATTGAAGGGAGAAATATAGTTGACATTTCAATAGCTTTGGTAAAATTATATAATGATTTTATATCAAGTTAGTAAACTATCTTCTTGGAGTAGCTGGTATTTGGTGGAACTATTATTGCTTATGTATTAGTTAATCATGTATAGTAACAAAATTTTGTGAGACCCATTATTTGAAGGGATTAGTATATGTTGGATATGATAATAAATTTCCATCATGTATAAATTTTAGACACATATGTAATGTATAAGGTGATGCCCCATGTCCCTTATCTAGGGTAAACCCATGATCAAACTTTAAGATTTAGAATGAGTTGTAACTTAAAAAATAGTAGGCAATGTCTTAGTTCCTAATGTTATATTCTTCGAAATAGTACCAATTTGTGTTCATAAACCTTGATCTGAGTTATTGTGTATTGTATTCGGTACTTTAATTTTATTCATATCAACCCCAAATATAGGTAGGAATGAAATATTTCAAATATTTTCATTAGAACTAATATCAACCATGGATCTTTTAATCAAATTATTTGTAATTACTATGGGTATAAATAATTTGGTAGTTTTCTCACCAATCTTATAGTGATTACCTTTATAGTGCACCATTTCTATGTGAAGTGAATCACTCTAAATTTACCATTTATTTGACAAAATTAATATAATAACACTTATTGGGAATAGTAATTTATGAGTTAGGAATATATCTTAACCCTTGTTTGCCTTTTTGAGTAGATGTTTTAGTAGGGTGATTCATGCCTTGTGTATTTTTACCTAATTTATTTATAGGGTTTACCATACTTTTTATAAATTTTAATCTAAATCCATAATTATAATAAATCCATGTTCAAATATTGAGATTCAAATATTGGACATGCTGTTGAAGAGATTGCATTTGATTTATAATGACATTGTTAGATATATTATCTCTTACATCATGAAAAGTTATGAAGGAATCCTCATGTGAATGTGGAATGATAAAATAAATATAATAATGAATTTATTAATATTTGTGATGGATTTTTAATTTATTATTTATTTTAAATTTGTGAAACCCTAAAAATAAGGAAATCAAACTACAATAAAAACATAAACCCTAGCAACATGTCTAGTTAGGGTTAGGTGATGTTCAACAATGTAGTGGGTTCACCAATATGTTTCATAAAAAATGGAAAAATAAGGAAATACATTTAAACTTAATTATGAAAAAATTATGTAAAATAAGAATCTATAACATAAGCATAAATTAAGAATTTCTGATTTAGAACCTACTAAATATGGAAATATGCCAAAAGGGGAAAGTATTAAATGAGAAAAACTTAATTTAGAAAATAAAGATGTTTAATTTTGATTACAAAAAATTAATTTATTTTGTCACTATGTGTGATGATTGTGAATTAGGAATAAGGCTTCAATTAATCTCTGGATGAGGTCACACTATCAGATAAGGCCACATTGTGCTACAATCTATATGGAGTGTCATCATCTAATAGGCTTTTTTCCTCTATGTAAATATATGTTTGTGTATTATCACATATTAGTTTGGTGTATGTGTTATGTTATGTTAGATTTATCACATAATCAATTATTTATATTCTTCACTTAAAACCCCAATTTTATAGATAATTTTGAATAAACAAAATAAATAGAAAACATGGTTAGTGCCTAAAGTTGTGCTTGACCTCAACACCCTATGCGTTGAGCATTTCCTACATACCAATAATTTGAAGATGGTGCAAAATCCATGTAGTTATCCCATATTATGGTTGTGTGTGTGAAATATTGGTGAAATATTATTGTAATTAAGTGCTTCAACAATTACTTGTAAATTTTAAGGGGTATGCAGACTTAGCTCAAGGTTAATAGGGATACATGGACTCTAAATTAGGAAGAATAGATGTTTCCTTTTAATGTGAATTCATATTTTCTAGTTATTTACCCTTGGTATGAGCAACTAATGATAAAAATAGTTATATAATGTGGATTCATAGTTATCTATTTGTAAATTCCTTGAATGGGTATTGCTAAATATGTGGGATGACTTATTAAGTGAATTTTAATTTGAAAAAATAGTTGTTATTTTGTGGGAGGATGTGGTTGGTGGATTTAAAATTAACCACCAGGTGGAATAGTCATAAAGGACCAATCTTGTCAAAGGATAAGAGATAACTAAATTAGAAATGTGGATTAGTTTGATAGTGAGTTTAAGCTTCTTGAACTAGTGAATTTGAATATTTATAATCATAATTATCTTAAAGATAGGGATCATCCACATAGAAATAGAGGGATATTGGCATGTAACCATGAAATTGGGTATGATCTAAGTGTGAAAAATAATTGGTCATAAATGCACTATTTTAGAAATAAATTTTAATTAATGTTTCTATAGGCCACAAAAAATATACATGTTCAAATATCACACAAAAAATAATCCACGCATAGGGATAAGGGCCACGAGAAATAAACATATTCAAATTTAACACAAGAAAATATCACATAGATAAGTTCAAGGGCCACAAAAAATGGACATGTTTAAATTTTACACAAGAAAATATTACATAGATAGGGTCCAGGGCCACAAGCAATGGACATGTTCAAATGTCAAACACACAAATATTACACACATAAGGGCCATGGGCCACACACGATGAACATGTTCACATGTCACACAATAAAATGTTGCACACACAAATGCTAAGGGACACATGTAATAATTAATCAATGTATATCTTATCATGTAAAAAGGTAAAAAACATTGAAGGAACATATAACAGTTGAGAACTAGTTTATTTCATTCACAGGTATCAATGTCATATTATAACAATGTAGAATTTTCAAGTTGAATAATTTAAGATATGAGTGATTTGAAATAAACTTGAAATATATGTAGTTAAATATTTCATTTTTTTGTTGCTCACATAACATGTCCCGTTTTCAAGCTAAAAATAGGGACCCTCTTTCTGCACTGGAGTCTGGTCTTATCTCCTTTAGGAGTTCATTGATGGTTTTTATTTAAGATAGCCATATTGGAAGTGAATATTTTCTATATGTTAAGATTTAAATATGAGTATGCTTAATTATTTTAGCCAAGTCTAATTAATAAGAAGTTTACATCTTCAAAACTTGGCATATAAATCACATTTAAGAACACATTAAGCTAAAATTTGAATTTGCATGATTTTATTAAGTATTTATCTATATTCGTGCTTATATTATGAAACACATTTTATAGGTTCATTTTTATACCTTTCACCTTAAGTTTATGTAAATCATCTAACTATTTTAGAGTTTTTTTCTTCTTTTCTAGAATAATTTTGTCTGTTTATGCTTCATTTTTATTTTAATGACTAAATGCTTATAAAGTTTTACTTTTTAATTTAGTCACTTCTTGATAGAATGGAAAAAATTGGTGAACTTGGGTTTCCTTTTTACGTTGATTTTTTTCTTTCATGATTTTTTTTCTTACCTTAGTCATTTTTGGATTTTGCCTTAGTCATTTTTCTTTTACTTTTAAATTTGAAGTTGTTGACTAGGCCTTTCTTTATCTTGCTCACAAGTGCCTCAATTGATCCAATGCCACATGGAAACCTATCACACATCTTAAAAACTTGGTACCATTCAAAAGTGATTAAAATACTTAGATAATTCTACAAAGTTTCCCAAAACCACATGCCAAATTTTTGATTTATAGGTCTTAGTCATTTTCTTCAAGAGTTTGCCCAGAGCCACATGACATATTTTCACCACTCCACATGACTTAAATGATATAAAATAGTTACCCAATGGCTTAAAAGTATAAAAATTGCATTGGGTGAGTGGATTAGTGGGATTCTACTAATTTTCAAGATCTCATTAACCCACTATCCTATCTATTTTCATACAAAACAAAAGACTCTAGGTGAGTGGATTAGCGGGGTGCTACCTTATGACACTATACCAATAACATGTTACCCTAGAGATGTTTTTAAAAATATAAATTACTTTGGGAAAGTAGGTTAGTTATATCCTACCACATGGTAACATCCTACTCATCTATAACCCTAGGGTAATTCATATAACTTTGAGGCCCAAAATCCCACTTATAGATATTATGGATGAAAAAATATAAGTCTTTGTAGCATGCATCACATGGTGATGTTATAAAATGATTGATAATGCCAAATAGGCTACAAAATGGGTAATTTACATTACCCACCACATCATTTATCTTAATGAATAATTTAATTGGCCGAAATTCTTGGTCTTTAAGCTAATTTCTAACATTGATAAAGTCTTGACTTTCATAAACCATAATTTATAATACCACTTTTTGGTTTTCATATTGGTTTTCACAAAATAAAAGTCATTTTAAATATAGGTACATCCAAATGTTGATTATTGGCTCGACATTAAGTTTCAAAACCCTATATGGACATTGCAGAGAACATACTTTACACACCAAGAGAAGTTTCAAGTATGGTGGGAGGAGTTGGTCCAGATATTTACATCCAATCCCAGAGTTCCTCTAGATGTAATGTAGTACTTGGGATAAAATTTCATGGTGACCAATCTACACAAAGGCATCATGGTGTGTATCCATGATTTTCCTATAACACCAAGTCAAATTCTACCATTCTCCATCGATGTATAGATATCCTAGAAAGAAGCCAATAAATAAAAAGAATAAGGCATACAACACACCACACTATTGTAGATAGTACCTCTAAAATAATAAATACTTATATCATAGTAACCTAAGTCTATCACATCACATCCATAAAAGGGAAAGCAAAAATCCCCAAAAGAAATACAATCCCCTCCTCAACCAAAGATAAAAACATGCAGCACTTCTACGTGGTTGGATGATCTATAGGTGCCAATGATCACAATGCACTATGACTTACCAATGATGGGGATAGATGAATAGGAAGTCTATCAAGTAATTCTTGTTGACATGACCAAATACGTATATGAAAGACAAGATGAAAAGGAGTTTTTCTTTTGGAAATTAGTGTATATAATTAAAGTTCAAAAACAAGTACTGAAAGAGCTATGGGTTGATCACCTTAATTTTACTCCTTCTATCATGGTCAATATTATAAGACTAGAATATGAATGAGTGAAGATCACAATATAAATATTTAAAGAGATCTTACCCATGAATTTTTCTTAAACAAACCCATTTACACCACTTCTTGAGGGTTCCCTAGAGTCCTTTCACCATTAGAAAGAACATAAAAGGATATTAAAGTAATAAAGGCAATGATGAAAGGCTAGGTTATTTTGTATTTTTGTATTGGTTAATTCAAATATGCATTTAATCCTATTTAAATTTTTAATTTATTTGTATTGGCCTTTTATCTCTTTTAAGATTTGATTTAAGTGTGCAAGTGCCCCACTTAATAGGTCCATAAGCCAAATAGATAGTTGTTATGCCACAAGGTGATTAGGGATGAATGATAGGTTATTATTTCATTTGATATAATAACCCAATGAGGTATGTCTTAACATGATTCTAAGATTTAATGAATGATGTGCAAGCAAATTTGGGATGTTTAATGATTCTTAGGATTAATTTGCAATAGTTAGTAGGAATCAGTCTGAAGTCTAGGCAAAATCTAGTTGTGGCCAATTTTAGGTGTCAACAATTTTACCCCTATTTTGGAAGGTGTTTCAAGATATAGGCATAGTAACATATTATTAAATGCTAAAAGGGTCTAGTATGCATATTAATTTAATGACAATGGATGAACTATAGACATCCCCTTGAGCAAGTGATCGGTAAAATGGGTCAGCACTCAGTCCCTCAAAAAAAGGAAAATAATAGGACCAAAAGGTAAAATGGGGTGGAAAAGAGTAATTTTCCCATAGTTAGTTAGAATAATTAGTATGTGGAGTTACCCCAATTAGATATACAAATAAGATTATTTACCCATAGGTGGTTATAATCATCAGCATAGGTGGGACAAAAAAGATAATGATTTGCCCAAATCCAATTATAATTATTGAAAAAGTCTTAAGGTAACAATGGAGTGATTTGACCAAAGACATTTATAATAATTATAATGGAAAATAATGATTTTCACATAGGGGGTTATAATCATTTACAAGATAAAATCATATGTTAGTTGGGGTAGATAGAGATAATGGTTTGCCTAAAGGTTGTTATAAGCATTATCACAATGAAAATGTTCCCCAATTGGGAAAAATAAAGATAATGATTTACCTAAAGGTGGTTATAATCATTAACCTCTAGATAGATATGACCACAATGATTACCCAAAGGTGGTTAGAATCATTGGCAATACAAGTGGGATGAGGTATAATGATTTTCCTAGAGGTGGTTATAATCATTGATCGAATAATGATGGCAAATATGATAATGAGTCTTAAATATTAAATCCACACTCAAAGAGTGAGAGTAAGTTGGCACAGAGGAGAAGGATGAATCTAGAAAACTTGCTAGTATGGAGATGCTCATCCTAACTAGAAAAAATTAAAATTTTGTCATGATTTAATTACTCTATATTGGGGAATGTTTTGGGTAGATCAAGAACTTTTTAGGTGTCAAGGAGATATATCATGTCCACATTGATTTTAAGACTTATCAAATGGATTTTTGCTATATCATGTGATGGTATGAATCATGATATAAAAAACCATGAGAATTTGGCCTAAATATGCATAAGGACTGACACACAATCCAACATACAAGTGAAAATAACACACTAAAGATAAAAACCATGATGACAATGTTGACATATAAAAATGGATGGACTTAAGTATAATACACAAGGAATCACCCAATGAACATATAAATACTAAGTCAAGGCACAATAAGAAATCAAATAGATAGGCAAACAAACAAAACAAAATAATGTGGATAGAAAGATAGATCAAATAAAACAAAACAATAAGGATGAAATGAAACAAACAAAAACATTGGGTAAATATAATGTTAGCAAAAAAATATAATAAATAAGATGATGATCATGACCCATAGGCTATAGAAGATAATGAAATAGACAAATAAAATGGGGGGAATAAAAGAAAAGGAAGGGGGTGGTCAAGCTAAATCTAGATGCACTAGGAAAGTGGATGTTGCCTACATAGTTTCATAGACCCAGGGTCCAACATAAACTTTAGGTCAAATTTAGTTCTCTCAGGATATAGGATAATTGAAAATGATGAGAATAAAACATGAGTAATGTTATAGAGGAATATGGGAATGGGCTCACAAAATGGTGAGAGCATAGGATGCAAGGAGAGTAAGGATGGGGAAACTAAACCATAAGTGGTTTATTATGAATTATCTAGTGATCCTAGAATCCTTAAGGTGAAGAAGTGGTTAAGGTGGTCATTTTTAAGATTTTGTAGATCAATTTTGCAAATGTATTTGTAATTTTTGGAGCATCTCAACTCGATTTGAGAAAGATGAGATAAAAATAGTTCAATCTCTCAAAATGATGAGAGTGTTTAATATTTAAATTTTCTCATAAAAAGGTGAGAGCGTGGTAAAGTGTGAATGAGTTGACCTTAACATGAATCAAATTCTACCTATATATTCCTAGGATAAGACCTCAAGTCATTATAGCTCTACCTTACAGTAGATAAATCCAACTAGGTGGTAGTAAAATCTCAAGCAAATAGGAAAAGTAGGCAAATGACATAATATGGCATAGGAATGAAAAGGTGGTACTTCAAGGCATGATAAAAGAGTTATTCCTAATTTTCCCATAAGCAATTATAATTAGGAAATAAAAAGATAGGTCAATGATACTAATTTGCCCATAGGTAGTTATAATTAGTAGCATAACATTCTAATTTTCCCAAAGGTGGTTATAATTAGTAGTACTTAGATAGAATGAAACAAATAATGAAAGATAAAACTACCAAACCACTATCACATTACTCCAAAATATGGCATTTATCTAGAATGTTGAAATAACTACTAAAACTTGAGCTGAATATGCATGTTGAAAGTATCTATGGAACCAAGTGAATAGAACCAAGGTTAAAGGGGTTGGGTAGGGAAGGTTAAAACAACTTAGTTAATAGGAAAGGTATGGTAGAATAGTATATGGTATGGTAAAAATAATAATTTCAATATTATAATACAACATAAATGGGCCTCATAGACAATACTTCAAGTCTCTCAAGCAAAGTAACGCTTGAGGTGTATAATGTTCATTAGCTCATCAATTTCATTATCATCTAGTGTAGCAAGTTTGTATGCTTTGGATCCATAGTTTACAATAATGATTTTTGGGCCTATCCAATTAGGTTTGAACTTAACCTTGTGCTTCTTCTCATTCATAATATTCTATTGATTTTCTTTTAGCATAACATCCCCAAGTTTAAATTCTCTATGTTTGACCCACCAATTATATTGGCCATGAAGTTAGTTCTGGTATGTCTAGAGGCTATTTATTGTGGCCATGCATTTTTTCATAAAGTAACTCTAGCTCTTATAGGTGAGCTACTCGATAATATTTATAATCTAGAACATGCTTTAAAGAGATGTGCAAAGGAGGTTATTCAACCTCAATGGGAATATTGAGTGGCTCATATTGGGGTGTGGTATGTCTAGAGGGCACAAAATATTTGGAGGTGCCACTCACAATTGGAATCATTGAAAATATTTTTAAGGATGTTGACAATGGTTTTATTTGATGTTTTTGTTTGGTCATTACCTTACAAGTAATAGGTAGTAGAAAAATGTTAAGTAATCTTATACTCAGAACATAGTGATTTGACATCCTTATTCTTAAATGTTATGCCTTATTAGATATAATGTCAAATGGGATACAATAGTGGCAGATGAGATGGTTAAAGATGAATTTGGAATTTTTTTTTCCAATCACGTGAGGGGTATATCTTCAACCCACTTGTGAAATATTTAGTTATGGTAAGTATAGGTTTATGGCCATCTTATAAGGTTAGGTTTATCTTCCTCATGAGATCAAGGCCCCATGTTACAAAAGAGCATGGTTTAAGAATTGGTTTTAGTGTTTTAGCTAGGGCATGAATCATATTGGCATGCTTTTTGACATTTGTTGCATCTTTTAACATATGTAGTTTCATCTACATCTATAGTTGGCCAATAATAGCTAGTACATAGGAGATTTTTGTTTAAGATGGCCATGCTAGTGTGGGCTCCACAAACACCTTCATGAACTTCTTGTAACACTAATGTTTATTCTACCTAAGTTAAACAATGAAGTAGAGTTCCATCAAAGCTATGGTAGTAAAGGGTTGGTCTAAGTAAGGTATATTGTGTGACATCGTGGATAACGGCCTTGGTTTTTTGGTGGGATAGGTCAAGTGGCATAATGTGGTCATGAAGGTAGGTATAAAGGTTTAAATACCATATAGATCTAGGACCAAAAATATCATAAATCATTGTGATGTTTGAAGGTTCATGAGCTGGTCTATAGTATTTTCAACAAGGAATTGATATTGTTTTGCCTTGTCTAGATGACAAATCAAAGAGCCAATGGTGGCCATGGCATCCATTTTTTTGTTACTATCCATTCATATCTATTCAAAATATATGTCAAAAATCTATTATTTGAGGGTGTCAACCATGGCCTTGTATGGCACCAACTTGTCATCCTTGGTCTAAAAGTGATCTATAACCAGATTGATTATTAACTAAGAATCACCATAAACCTTGAGATGATGCATATTCCATTGTATTACATGGTGAATCCCTATATGTACTTTGTATTCAAACATGTTGTTGGTTTAAGGAAATATGATACAAAATGATTTATGGATAATATCCCATTGTGGTATAATAACTAATAGGCCTACCCCCAATCCATGTGTTATGAATGATCCATAAAAATATAAATTCTAGTGTTGCTCCTCAAGAGGTGTTTGAATATTGGTCATAATGGACTTGTCTGGGAATTGGAATGTTAGAGTTTTGGTATCTACAAGGAGAGCTACAGTAAGTTGATCTTCAATAACTTATCCCTTAATGGCCTTCTATTTGATATATTCTATTTCAAAGTCACTGAGAAGTATGATCCATTTGGCCATGTGGCCTTGTAAATCTATTTTGGATAGTAGATACTTGAGCAGATCTACTTTGGAAATGACCATGGTCTTGTTATTTAACATGCAGTTTCATAGTTTTTGAGCTATAAATACCAAAACTCAACAAGATTTTTCTATGGGCATATAATTGTGTTCATACATACCTAGTGTATGGCTTAGATATTACATGACATGTTATTTTCCATTATCATCATGTTAAGCTAGAAGTGCCTCCATGACTTTATTATTATTAGATAGGTACAAAAAAAATGATTTTCCTAGCATTGGAGGCAATAAAATAGGTATATTAGCAAGATAGTCATTTAAATGCTAAAAATATTTATAGCATTCATCATCCTAATGTAACATGATGCCTTTCTTCAATAAGTGTGTAAATGTATAACATTTGCTAGCCAGCTGAGAAATGAAGCATCTGATAAACTAAATCTTACCATGCAAATTGTAGAGTTGTTTCAAATTGAAAAGTGGTAAAATCTTGGTAATATCTTGTACTTTGGTTGGATAGATTTCAGTGCCTATATGAGACATAATGAATCCAAGCAATTTACCTGAAGTAACTCTAAAAACACACTTCATAGGATTAACTGTGACCCTGTATTCCCATAGTCTCTCCAATATTCTCCAAAGTGTGCTTGGATGATTGGCCTTGGTCTTTCATTTCCCCAATATGTTAGTGGCATAGTATTCAATAATGTCATGCATCATATCATGAAATATGATGGTCATGGCTCTTTGGTATATGGCCCCAACATGTTTTAGACCAAATGGAATGATAACAAAAAGTTCCCTATGAGTGGTGAATATTGTTTTATGTTGGTCTTCTAATGCAATTTGAATCTGGTTATATCCTAAAAATGCATCCATTAGTGAAATAATTTTGTACCTAATTTTAGAGTTAATAATCATGTCAGTGTTTGGTAGATGAAATTCATCCTTGGGATAAGCCTTATTTATGTCTTTAAAATTAGTGCAGATTTTTATTCCTTTTGGCTTCTTACTGACTGACATAATATTTGAGATCCACTATGACTATTCAATCGATTGAATACATATCACTTCTAAGAGTTTTTCAAAATCTTTTTTTACTAATATAGCATTGTGAGAATGCATCTTATGTAATTTTTGCATCACAGATTTGGCATCAGGATGTATAATATGGTGGTGTAAAACCAAGGTAGGATCCAAACCTGACATATCAGAATAGGCCCAAGCAAATATATCAACAAATTCCATTAAAAGGGTTGAAAATATGTCATGTTCTTCCTCAATGAGGGACATTCCTAATTTTATCCATTTTGGGTCATCTAGAGTCTCGATGTTGACTTATGTAGTGTCCTCCACAAGGAGAGTCAAACCATACTCCAAAATAGTTGGCAAAGATTGGAATTGGCTTACAATGACAAAGTCCTTTGTTTGGACTATCTCTTCAATTTCTCCTAGGCAAAATGAGTATAAATCTCCCAATGGTAAGTATGGCCATGTGACAAACAATGTTGGAAACTCTTGAATGATTTGGTTAAAGTCATGTTATTCTTCAAAACTAAATTTAAATTTAAAGGCAATTTCATTATTGGTGGTCTCATGTGCTTCATTAGGGGAAAGGTGAACACCCTATCTAATGGCACCTAAAATAGGTTTTCACTAAAAAATTGACCTTTATATTTACCTTTTCCTTGGTCTATAAATGCCATAAAAAGTTTTTCACTTTGGGACCTCAATGTTTTATTTATTTGTTTATGGCTAAGGGTATTCACCCATTCTCTAAAATAAGCTACAAGCTCCAGTTTGATTGAGAACCCTTATTATGGTATCCCAATAGAACATTGTCTCTTAGGACAAGAAAATCATAAAAGGCCTCATAATTCTCAAACTCATCTATAGGCACTATGGATTCTTGTTGGCCCTATGCTAGAAGTTGAGGGTGATATAGAGGAAGTAGATTATGGTGAATAACTAATCTAAGGGTACAAATGGAATGGGTGTCAAATAGATTGGTATTGTCAAGGTCTTCATAAGGGTTATGATTAAACTCTACTTCACTGTTGGCATCCTTGTTACTAGTCATTAGCATTGAAACATGAATAAGATACATGGGGTCCCCCCCAGGAAATTTAAATTTGAGACCATAGGTTCCTTTGTACCAAGTTATGGAAATTAGCTCAAGTTATCCTTATTGATTGGGCTCAAGGCCTCCTCCTTCATAGGCATGCTTCTTCATGATCTTATTAAGAATAGGATACTTGGAATTTTTATAAAAATTGGTCATTTTATCATTAGTTAACCATGATTCATCATCAGTAAGTGGGTTTTGTTCTTGGCCAGTGGTCAATGTGAAAATGATAGGTGCTAGATTATGCAATTTTATTTTTCCCTTTCATTATCATTCCATGCAAGGTGCTTTAGATTTAGGTATTCCATAGGAATTTGGGTCCTATGGAAGCTTGGTAATGTGGAATGTATCACAGGTCAAATATTCTCATAGACCATTAGCCATGATGGTAAAATGATTGGACATTTTAGGAGGTAGCATGTGGAAACATGAATCAAGCGTATCGAGGTCTATACAATTGGCCTCTAACAAATCAAAAATTATTTCCTTCCCTTTATCCTTCTTAGGAACTAGATTCAAGCTAAAAGGGTAGTTATAGCTTTCATACTTAGCTTCTAAATGCTTGTAATGTTTGTAGGGTTGCAAATCTCCATTAATGGTGACCTCCATGCCATAATAAGAGAACTTGAGACACTAGTGCAATGTTGAAGGAATTATATGTATCCAAGGTCTACCTAAGAGCAAATTATATGACAAATCTAGGTCTAACATATGGCATAATACATCATGGGTCAAAGTCCAAATGATAACTGGTAAGCTAATAGTGCCTTGTGATTCTCACTCTTCATTATTGTGGGCCTTGATTATGATATTTTCTGGCTAGAGATCAAATTTTGTGCATCTAAGAATATTGATGAGCTTTAGAGAAACAATCCATTGTCTATGAAGACATGCTTCACTTTATGTCATATGATGACAACTTTGGCATATAATGGATTTTTATGAAGAGGGCCAAGAGATGACATACCACTTTGGTTGAAGGATAACTAATGGCCTAGAGCTAGATGTCTAACCAAATCTTAGAATTTATCTAGGGATATGTCATTAGGAACTTGTGATTGGCAAAGGAACTATTAAGATGTTATTATGGATAGTTGATGTATGTAAAAAATCCAAAATGTAAATTTGTGTGGGCATATTCTAAAGTTGTTCCATAATGTCAAACATCTTATCCTACATAGAATTATATGGCTTGTTCCTAGCCAAAATAGTGGGTTGGATGGATGTAGTGGTAGGTGGTTATGGGCCTGGAATGGTAATCTTTGACCATTGAGTTTTGATTACATAATCAAGATTAGATATAGGAATATTGTTGCTATAAAATTATGGTAGAGGGGGACTAAATAAGATAAGTCTTGATTGTTGGTACACTTATATATGGTCATGAGACCATGCTGTGATTTATAAGTATAAGGTCTAAAAGTAATAATCCTTGTTTTTTGGTATGAAAATATGTGGTCCCAGGTCAAGGAAGAATCATTGACATAGGTTGGTTGGTTAGAATTGATTAGCAATGGTCCTGTTCAATTAATACTTGGTCTTAGAATGATGGAGATGGTGGAAATACAACCTCCCACAATATGGCCTAAAACCTTATTTTAGTCATGTGCAACTTCATGGTAAGTTTATTGGTTGTTATTGACATTGTTATGGCCTTAGTTTCATCCATTTAGTGTACATTCCTTCTTTTTGTTGATATTGTTATTATCATGGTTGGTTATACTATTATTATTGTTGTTGTGGCCTTTGTTGTTGTTATTGGTTTTAGTTATGTTGTAGAAAAGGGTTTTTATAAATGCTTAAGTTCTGATTGGATGTAGAAGCTCTATTTACTAATGTTATCTCCCCATTTTACAACAAATTTTTAATGAGATGTTTGATTTTCACACAATGGCATAGGTTAGGTTCATTAACTCAATGGTATTCATATAACTTATTTTATCTATACCAATTTGGATAAGTAATTCTTTTAAGATAGTGATTTGGAATGGGCCAACTAATCATATTAGTGGCATCTAATTTGTGAAATATAGATTTAATATGATCTCCAAGGTCACTAAAAACTTGATGAGTAGGCCCATTTTGCCTTGGAGGAAGTGTTTGTAAAGGCAAGGTTTGTTACATTTGTTGTGTTGGTATGGGTTGTTGTGAAGGATTTGATCATTGAAGAAGTTGTTAGTGAGGAGTAATTTTCATTTATATCATAGGTTGATAAAATGGTGTTTGCACAATTTGGACATTTTGTGACTCGATCACTCCATTCACAATAACATTCTTATTGTGATTAAACCTCTTAGATTTTTTATAATTGTTGGCCTAGGTTAGTGCTGACAGTTGCACTTAGACTTGGTTATGGTTTTGATTTTGGCCATTTCTTTGGTTTTGGTTTTGGTTCTAATTTGATGAGGTAATATTGGTGATCCCTTTATTAATAAGGGACTTTTCAATTAACAAACCTTTATCAATGATTTCCTTGAAAGTGTGTTTATATTAAAGCTCTAGATGGTTAGATATCTCATTGTGTAAACATTTGGTAAGCACAATGGATAATTATTTTATCTATAAAGGTATTAGTGAAATGGCTATCAAGTGTTCTCCATCATTGTAGATAACTTGAAAATTTTTCAACATCCTTATATTTTGCTTGATTCAAATCTACAAATGAAATATCATGATTGAGATTGTAGGAGAAATGTTGCACAAACTTGTTTAAAAGGCCATCAAAATTAGATACAGAGTTCTTTGAAAATTTTAGGAACCACTCCAAAGCCTATCCTTCTAGACTCTAAGGAAATAAAATTAGGAGTTATATGTCATTGTAATCCACTAGATGACAAGCAACAAAGAATTTAGTTAAATGGGACTTAGGGTCTCCTTTACCCTTATATGTTTTGAATTTTAGTGGTTTTTACTCTAGAAGAAATGGTATTTTTAGATAATCCATGTTTAATTGGTAGGAACACACATCATCCAACTTAAACTTATTAGTTTATTTTCTAGATTTGATGGTGGCAATTACATCCTTCATTTGTTGTGGTTTTTATGAAAAAAATTGGATGAAACATTGGCCTAAGGTGGAGGCTAGGTGTTCAAAAATGGATTAATTTGACCAAGGTATAATGAAGGCATAGTTTTTTTTATAATGTTGTTTTGATTAGGGAATTGACCAAGAATATGCATTCATATAATAGGATGCAATTGTTGGAATTACACGTGTTGTAGTGTGATCTTATGGTTAGGATTTGGTATATATTCATGTTTTTGGGGAAATTATGATTGTGATAGAAGTATATGGCTTTGGGTGAATTAATATGCATATTGTATTTGAATAGGGACTTATTGATGACTAGACAAACTTGACTGAATAAGGGGAACTTCTTGTGAAACAAGGCCCTGATATTGAATTTATGGCATATTTGGAATAAAAGGCAATTGTTGCTTGATTGGTACTTATGAGATAGTGGCACCTCTTGGTTTCATTAACCCTTATTGTGAATTATATGCTTTTTAAAGTTTTGGCATTTGTCATTGACCAATAGACATACATTGTTGATTAGATAATGTTTGTGAAGGCATGTTCATCTATGATTGAAGAGGTATAATGGTCACTTCCTTAAAAGGTGGAATATTAGTTGCCCTTATTGAGGTGATGGAATATTTTACCTCTATTTCAATATCATATTGGATTGTGTTTGTTTTGGAATATTAATTTTCACCTATTGTAGTGGAGTAACATTCATCATGTTTTGTTGAGGCAAGACACTATTTATTGCTTGAATACTTAATATTCATGGTTGCATGCTTGAAGAAGTAACTAGTTGAGGATTAGAGGTATATTATTACATTTGGGAGGTAGAAGTTCTTTCTCCCTACTATTATAAACCTCTCATGGTGTTGACTAAGGGCACTTATTTTGGACTATTTTTTTGTGCAATTAAACCACTTTGGTCTAGATTGGACAACACTTGCATGTTATCTGCTAGGTTTGGCACATTTGTCTATGTAGAATAAGTAGACACTTCTTCAATAGCTGAGGCATTAAACATGTATCCAACTAAATTTATTTACATAAATGGGTCTATATCCAAATTTTATTGGCTTGTCAATTTTATTAAGACTCTTGTTGAAGGATCTAGCTTGATAAGTGGAGCATTTAACATGGTCATGTTATTAAAATTATCTGCTAAGTTCAAATTGGTCTGGTATGCTATCTACATATGTATAAATTCATCCTCCAATAGGTGATTTCCTATGAAAAGTATACATGGGTCCTGATATGGCATCAACACTAGAGCTTGAGGATTGTTAGAAGAGGCCTTTTCGATGTTTTGATTATAAGACACTCTAACTAGACTTGGTAAATTTTTTTGGGGAAAGTCTACTAGAAACTTAGACCCTACCTTTATGTATTTAATTAAAACTTTGTCCCTTTTTTTAATTAAGTGATGATCAAACAAATAGGGATCATATGTCAATGACATCATAACATAATATGGTTATTATTAAACTTGGTCTACAATCAAAGGTATGCTAGCTAGGTACTACATTATTTGCTCTTGGTCCTACTCTAAATATGGAGGCATATTGACCAAATAGTGAGCTAAATTATCTTGGATTTATTCCCTTGAGTGTTGTAAGGTAGATAAGGATATATCTCATAAACTACGTCATCACCACAAGGGTATTGAATAAAGCCATCTTGGGTGACCACATTATCATATCCAAAATAATACATGGCTCCACTACAAATATAGTGAGACATGTTCAAATCAATGATGAATGTTTTAAAATAAATTCCTAGAGTTATATAAACTCTTTAAAAATAATTTCCAAAGGATAAATGCTTTGAACTTGGTCTAACTTAGTCAAAAATTGGAGTTGTATCTCCAAAAGGTTTATGTTAAAACTTGGTAGAAAATAGTCTAACATCAAATGTCTAACATCAAATGCCTTACACAAAAAGGTCAAGTGGATTAATAAAAACCATAATTCAAAACTATAGGTACAAAGTGGTTAAAACAATTATAATCTAAATAAAATAAAATTTGCTAGGTCTTTTGACAAAACAAGGCACAAAAGCTAGGCTCAAAATAGGCATGTGTTAGGTCTTTTAGATAAGGCACAAAATCTAGAATTTTAAACAAACAAGGTAAGAGATTTAATCTTGAAATTTTAAAATACTTTGGCATAAAATAGGAACTTAGATTTAAACATTAACTTGTTCAATTGGTATAAGGCATGAAATAATAGGCATATGGAAGATAGGTTTTTTCTCCCAAATCTAGGCACAAATAATAGTTTTCAAATTGAATAAATAATTGACCTAAGTTACATAACCCAAAAGATAAAAGATTAATGTCTAAGATAAAATTACATAAGGCATAGGCTAAAATCAATCAATGTTTGGATTTGAACTTGGCAAGGTTAATTAAAAACTCAATTTATAAAACTAGGTTTCTTTAAACAAACAACAAGCTAGACAAGAACATATAGTATAATGGCACAAAGTATAGAACCAAAAGTCACACATGGATTTGGTTTTGAAAATAGAATTTGGATGTAAGGTAAAAAAGGCTATTAAATGATTTAAGAAGCATAATAACATTATCATAATTTAAATATGTAAAAAATGGTTTGTTTCAAGACTCAAAGGCACAAAAACATGAAATGAATTGGGTAACATAACATTACTCTTTCTAATCAAATGACATGCACATAAAGATTTTTAAAAATGACTAAAGTAAAGGTATGATGCCAAATGGACAATGTAATGCCTCCTAAAACAATGGAATTATGTACAAGCAAGGATCATTTGAACGTGGGAAGGTAAACAAATAGTTTAGACTCTAAAAACCATGCAAGAAAAGGATAAAATGACACAAATGCCTAAGTGTAATGTCCCAAATCTTAAAACTGACAAGGTTTAATAATACTATCAAATTCTATCAATATACTTTATCTTGAGAGGATTTTAATTTTTAATCCAAAAAATAAAAGTGCATGAAAAGTAGGGTTTTTAGTCCCCCTCTTTTCTCAAGAGTTTGTATTATGACATGGAACTTCGGGCTACTCACCTTACATCAATAGTATGTCTGCAAAAAGTGTGGTTGTTCTTATCTATCAATTTTTTTGTGTTTTTAGATGGTCCTAATTATTCCTAACACTAGAGATTCTCACATTAATAATATCCACATCAAATATATTATTATTAAAATGTCTTATCCTTTTCACAAATACTACATCCATCAATTTCTTGGAGTAGTGCGATGTCTAAGTTGCCCCTATATTCCAAGGTGGAGTACCACTAACAAAGCTTATTTATC
This sequence comes from Torreya grandis, assembly GCA_037957365.1. Lineage (NCBI taxonomy): Eukaryota > Viridiplantae > Streptophyta > Pinopsida > Cupressales > Taxaceae > Torreya > Torreya grandis. The sequence continues at coordinate 510,973 of JARHVA010006759.1, read as the reverse complement.
CAATCAAAAAATCATCCCAATAGGTCACCCTCAATTTATATACCCCATAATGGTGTAGGGTTTAAATTATGTTGGGATATGAATTCCCAGGTCAACACTTCCCTAAATAACCTATGATGAGGTGTTGAAGTCCTACTCACAAGCCAAAATGCATGAAAGTAAAAGATAAGTGAAAAGACTTCAAGGCCATGTTTGGATCACCCAAACCATATAGACTTGGGGAAGGCCTTAGCAATGTTATTTTAATCTTTTTTAACTAAAGCAACTAAGGTAAATAATGAGCACTTTTGGTCACCCAAGTTCCCTATAGGGGATGGGTGGAGAGCATACACACATCACTCATTTTTATTAAACACAAACAACTCCAACAAATAAGTGTAAAATAAAAAACTCTTAGTAGTATGTAACTAAGTGTGAGAATTTATTTTAATCACCAAAATGAAGTGTTTAATAAATTTTGGGCCCCTTGGCATTTGTTTAAAAACTTTTAGAAAACTTCACAAATAACTAAGGCATGAAAATGAAATAAGTTTATTTTAAACACCAAAGATAAAGTGTATAACATTTAACCATGTTCAAACTTGGATTTTTCACCTTAGGACCTATAATTTTTAGAGTATTTTGCCTTTTTATAAGCCCAAAAGTGAATGAGAAAACAATCTTTTGGATTTAACTCTTGGGTTTCCTATTTTTTTGTCTTAGAGATTGATGTCAATATATGCAAGGATTGATGTCAGTTTATAGAAATCAACATCAATTGGTTCATAGAGGGATCAATGTCAGTAAAAAAAGATTGACCTCAATTCCTATAAAAACATAGTAAAAATATTATATGGTTTTTCACAAGAATATTTTTAGTAAATGAACTTTAAAACCAATAAAAAATAGTAGATACTACGAGCAAATGGTCAGTCAAACATATACAGATCCTCCAATATAGATTAAAAATAAAAAACTCAAGAAAAAACCTCATGAATCATGTTATTGTCATGATTTTTTCTTCACATAAGGTTCAACATTGGTTTTTGTAGGATAGATGTCAGTCTTAGAGAATCAATGTCGGTCTCTGTGTAACCTGTGTGTTACTAAAAAAATAGAATTATGTGAAAAAAAAGCTAAAACTTAAATTTTGAAGATTCTGAAGCATTCATTATAAAAAATAAGAGATTCATATTAATATCCTTACATGTATGGGATGTTTTTCATCTCACCAGGTGTGTCATTTGTGATCATAATAATCTAAGAAGGGAGGTTAGTATAGTGTTAGTTCAATCAATAAAACTCAAATAAACACACTAACACTTACACTCCTATCCTAGATACTAGGGAGAGATTAGTAACAATCACTAAATGAAATCACAAAAAAAACATAAAATACAATAACTCGTTTACCTTACTTAGGAGCTCCAAATGGCTTTGTTGAGTGATTTTCTCAACTTGTGCACCAAGAAGTCTTTGACAATAGAGGTTGTATAGCTCCTTCTCTCATTGTCACCTTATCTTTGATGTTTTTTTGGATTAATATTTTGGCATTATAACACTATTGGTATTGGTCTCATCGAGAAAATATTTTATAATAAGTCTATAATATCGAAGCTTATAAATGAAGAGGTATGGCCTTATATTTATAGCCTGAGGAATTAACTCTCACCCAAGGTGAGTCAGGGTTGAGTTTAGGCTTGGAATGGGTTAAAATAAACCTATCTAAGTCAAATATAACTCTAATATAGTTAATAGTTGTCAAGTAATTATGATTTATAATTATTAGGCATGGCTCTCAAAATTAGATATTTTAGGATATTTTCAAAGAGGTTGACAACTCATAAAGGCAATGATGAAAGGCTAGGATATTTTGAATTTTTGAATTTCCTTTTTTAGATTTTCATTAATTTTAAATGGATAATGTAATTAATCATTTAATCCTATTTAAATTGGTAATTTATTTTGATTAGCCTTTTATCCCTTTCAATATTTTATTTAACTGTGCAAATGCCCCACTTAATAGGTCCATAAGCTAAATTAATTATTATTATGTCATAAGGTGATTAGGGATGAATCTATGAGAGGTTATTATTGAATATAATAGAATAACCCAATTAGTAATGTCTCAACATGATTTTGATCTTTGATTAATGATGTGCAATTAAATTTAGGACATTTAGTGATTCTTAGGCTTAATTTTCAATAGTTGGTAGGAATATATCTAAAGTCTAGGTGAAAGCCAGTTGTGGCCAATTTTAGGTGTCTACAAGAAGGAACAGTTGCATTTTAAGAATAAATCACGCAAAAAGTAACATCATTAGAGACACATGTGTAATGTTTACATAGCAATGACACAAATTTGATACAATATATTCATAGTACCAACATGATCATTGAGGATGCATGTCCAAGTTTTTATGCACAAGTCATCGAGAGCCAAGTTATTTCAAACCACCAACAATTTCCACTTATCCTTATGTAACTAGTATATGACTAGTAGGCCATTCATAAGGTCTTATAAATATAGGTGCAAGGCCAATCAATCAAATTAGAGACTAAGGTTTTATTTACACTACTTGAATAATATCAATAGGATTTGAATGTTGCCTCAGTCCAACTAACTCGATTGGCCTAGTGATTGCTTGATTTTAAGCAATAACATGACATAGTCTAGGGAAGTGAACAACATGAATTTATAGAGGTAAGAAAATCTAAAGAAACCATATAAAATTAGGCTAGAGCATTTGAAGAGATGGATGTATCCCTACAAGAGTTTAATAGCACATGAGACATAGTAATGAAGCAACTCTAGACATGGTAGAACCAAATGCTAAGAAGCACATTCACATGAGTATAGGCATAATTACATACTAATAAGATGACTGATCTACATCAATATTTTTCTCAATTTATCACCACTATCAAATTTGACTTGCCTATCATAAAGGATGATGACATCCAACTACTACTTAATTCTCAAGGTTAGATGTGAACTATGATGCCATTAATTTAGGATTTTTTAGTTGATTGAAAAGATTATAAGGTAGACTTGGACACCTTTGATAGTGTGATTACACCATTGGAAAATTCATCAAAATTCATACTTTTAAATCAAATATAGTAGTTTATTCAACATAAAAAAAGAGTGTGTCACCTATCTTTATCAAAGCCTCTTAGTTTGCATCACATACTTATTCATCTTCAACCACTCCATAAATTCTACCACCTACCAGTTAGGTACTACATAGTTCAAATTTTGAAGTTTTGCTCTCTAACTTTGATAGAGGATGATTCTACATGATAATTTTGGCTAGGATGGTTACCAACCCATAACAAGTGATCACCTAGTTATGCCAGTCTATTGAAAATAATTAATGGTAGTAGGCTAATCTATTAGTTAAAAATATAAAAAGGTGGCTAAGTAGTGCACATAGGCTGGAAATTGGTAAAAAACACCTCAAATAGTTCCTATGATTTTTAATGAGTCCCATTTTTATTTCGGTCTAATTTCTAAGGTGAACAAGATACCTACCTCTATGATGGTATCTTAGGATGAGACAACCTCTTAATTATGGGAAAGTATTAGTAGGTAAATACGAGTGTAAAACTATAAGTTTGGACATATGTGTCAAATATAAATAACATTGGTTTTTTGTTAAATGTTATTATATTTATGTTTCAATCATATTTACACCATGAATAGATCAAGTAAGTTAAAACAACTCGAGATTCAAGTATATATATGTTTTTTCTAGAATGTAATAGTGAAGTTGGACTCATTATAATTGATACATGGTTCGACAAGTAGGTTGGATTCAGTATGATAGAGAGATTGATAAATAATTATTATTTCATTTTTTATAACATTTATAATAGAGACTCATTTATGTTTGTTAATTGATTCATATAGTTGGACAAATGTGGATGGCACCTTTTCATATTTTTATTAATAGTGTTCAGCTTCCTACATAGTTAAGCTTGATCTATGCAATTATTGTGATTTATTAAGTTAATAATCTATGTTTCTTAATTGATATGTTTTATTCCTTTAATTATATATGTTATATTATATTTCATAATTTGATTCACACATCTATTCATGTAACTAGCATGTTCTGATGAAACATCAAGGACCTTTGCTAACTATTGTGACTACTACTTTTGCAATCCCATTTATGCTTCCCCAATGCAAAATACAGGTAGTTAATCTCACTTGGATTGGTGTAGGAAGATGCCTAATGAATTTACATGGCCTTCTCATGACTTGAAAAATAATCATGATAATTTATACCCAAAGTACACACCCAATAAGATTCAGATAGTCAAGGAACATATTCAAGCATCCAAAAATGCCTTTATCTAAATGCAAATTCAACATGAAGATGTGGCTTTCAACTTATTTCATTAATATTTGTTAGAGGTTTTTTATGCCTAGTACCTTGGGTTAATAAATGTATCTGTCACTTCTTAGAACAACCTACAAAAGATGTTTGTCAACCACTTTATGTTGCCTATTGATCTCGATGTCTTATATCACCAATTTGTAGTTTCCATAGGGAGATAAATGAACCAATGAGTGTTTTTAATACATTCTTCCATAAGCTATACCAAATATTAAAATACCTTTACACACAAATGGAAGTAATTTCCATACATACATACTTGAGATCTCTAGATTCAATGAACCTTATGTTCTTTAGAAGGACCCCAAAAACACTCTTATCCCTATCATTGGCCTATAATTAAGCCATCATCATTGGAAAAAAAATGGTGTCAAAAGGTTATGGAATCAGTCCTTTACCTTCCCTAGGCCAACCAAGTATTTATGACTAGATCTCAATGACCAACCAAACTTTTCAACATAACACCCTATTGATGAATCTAATCTCAGGTGCTATGTATGCAAGCTTGGATCTAGATTTTAAAATGAAACCTATGAAATATATACCTATAATTATACCTTATGTGCCTCTAAATCATGTTTCTATGTAGGAAAATAATCAACAACTTATTCCTATTAGATTTAACAACATGGCTATCATGCCTAACACTAACAGTTATGTTATTTTTACTAGTAACCAATAGATTGTCCCATCATTTCTAAGTAACCCAGTGCATATTAACAAAAATCATAAACAAAAACACCATGTTACCCCTACATTTATAAACACTATTGCACCTATGTCTATCCCACAACCACATGTGATAAATTAACAAAATACTAGTGTAAACCCTAAGGTAGTGAACCTACATCAAATGGTTTAAAAGTTGACCAATGATATGGTCAATTTGTGTAGGCAAGTGCTTTAACACACCAACAAAAATTCAAATAACCCACCACCCAATAATAATTTCAAATTCAAGAGAACCAATAGATAATGGAACACAAGGCTAAATAATAAAGGTGTACCTAGCCCACTAGATAGTAATAAAAAAATAATAGTGCTTCCAATTCAGTAAACTTGATTGATTTAACACTACCCACCTAGTGTGGGATACATAATGTATTCAACCATGCTGAAGTTGATTGTGTAAATATCATTTATGCATCAAACATAATTCAAAAGGAGATGGATAACTTAGAACTAGTCCCCACACCTGATAACAATTCTAACCAAGGTAGAGGAAACCCTGATATGGATTTAATCTTGGAAACTTATGAGTTTCCATTTGAGATTGGTAATTAGCCTGAGGATAACTTAGATGACATCTATGCATTCAAGTAATTTCAAAGGGGAAACAAGTACTAGTTAAAGAGTAAATTTCAAACCACACTAACTAATTCTACTCCAAAAAACACTCAAGTTTTACCTATTGAAAACTTGAGTAATAATTCATTTCCCCTAAAGGACCTCAAACTTATTATCAACCCAAGAACAACATTACTCCCCCATTAATAGATAGACCAATGGAACAAATCAAACATGGATATAATATTGTAGATGACCTAAAGAAAACTAAGGCCAACATTATGATGTTTGAATTACTCTAGATTTCCAATCAAACTGACATATTACTAAAATAATTATCTACTCCTAAAGGGAGAGAAACTAGTAGAATAATTGATGCTCACATTGAAATATATAAAAAGAAGATTGAAACTCCTCATTTTCTTATAGCTATCAAGATTTTTAGAAAAACTTACATGATTTTTTTGTTGATTTGGGTGCTTCTAGTAATGTGATGCCTTATGCCATTTTCTAGTAGTTGGATTTAACTCGTACAAAGTCAAACATAAATTTTTTTTAGTTGGACAAATTAGAGGTTAAATTTTTTAGTGAGGTTAACCACATCTGTATGTAATTAGCCTTTAATCCCAAGGTGTATTAGTTTATTGATATTTAGGTAGTGGATAAACCTGAGGCTTATGGTATGCTCCTAAATAGAGATTGGTCTAGGATGTTGAACATTTATATGGCAACATACTTTTCTCATATGAATTTCCCACAAAGAGACATACCCAATCATATCAAGATCGAGCATGAACCAAAGATGACTCATAAGATCAAAAATTATAAGAAGACAAATGAACTCTTGTTTGAAGAGTCTAAGATTAGAGTCTACACACTTGAGAAAGAGGTTGAATCCTATAAGGATTTCTTAGTTAGTATGTTGACCATGCTAGAAGGTTCAAAAATTAAGGAGCTAGATTAGCTAAATGAGTATGATTTACTTTATGCACCTAAATAGCTACATTTCCTAGTGATTACATAACACACTAAGAGGTGAAACTAGTTTATCTAAGTGTAGTACAAGGTTGGCAATAATCATTATCAGCATTGGGTATGGTTGATTCATAAATCATCCAATTAAAGGAGAGTTTTATCAGTGAAAATTAAGAGTTTGTGAACCTCAATGATGAAGAGGTCACCATCATAAGAAACATATCTCCCATATATTTCACTAGATATTTCACCAAGAATGCTTTCTCAACTGATAAATAAGACCCATTCTCATTGTAGATATCCAATTCCTAACACCATTGTGTTGAAATTGTCAATCTTACTCAAAATTTGTAAAAATGCACAATTTAGGCCAAAATCACTTAAACATGCTAAATGGTTCAAGCTTGTCATATACAAGTGCCCATTTAATAAAATGTATCACTAAATGGGGCAATGTATTTTATGTGATTATTAACTTTGATCAAATCATTTCGATTTAAAATGATGAAAATTCATTTTGGTGCTCTAGATCACTCTTTTATTCTAATTCAGAAGCACATGCCATATGCATGTGTTATTTGATGTCAACCACATCCTAAATATAATAAGGTTCCATAAGCAACTAACATCACCTTCTAGTTCTTCTCAAGGCAAATTACAACCCAGTAATATGACTTTTTGACTAGCTTGATTAATCAAGTGCACTAATTTCTAAAAAATTGCACTAAAATTGATTAATCTTACTTAGGCAAATTAAACCAAATTATGAGCTTAAGTAAGAATTCCATGGAATTTATTAAATATTTATTTATTGTAAATTTCTTCCTATTAAATTCATCGTCAAATGAGATGATCAATAGGGTGTCATCCATAAGCCATAAATATAAAAAATATTAGGATTATGGCTTCCCATGCCTTTATAATGTCCCTTCCTCCCAAATATTTATGACGATATTTATAGATATTATTTACATAATTAGATTAATTCATGGACACACATCTTGATATTGACATGGACAGTCATGGTTTATCCTAATCAATTTGGAAAGCCTATAAATAGGAGGGCCAAGACCACTTTGATTAAGCTTAATTTGTATAAAATTATAATGCAAGATTCTCTCCAAAACCTTTCATTGTGTTTATTATTATGCTTCATTTATAATAGGATAGGTTTATTCATAGGCATAGATTTAATTTCATATCATGATCCTAGATTGTACTTGGTGTTCTTGAGATGGTGGAGGAGCTTGCCTTGTACCATTGTTGAAGACTTGAATACCAAATCAAGGGGGAAAACATTTTTTTGAGCCACTTATGGATGGTGGGATGATCTTAAGAAGGTAATGTATATTTTTATTTCTTTCATTAAGTTCTTAAATATCATTTTCATACCTCATCAAATAGGCTTGCCTAGATTTTTATGTTCTTATGCATTTCTTGTGTTTTTCATGACTAATGCTTGATCTAACCATCTTTGTAATACATCTCTACATATTTGCATGCCTAATAAGACAATTCTTCCATTTCAAGCAAGGAAGACTCTTGGTCAATCTTAGATTTCCTTAAAAGTCATTAAAAATTCCTTTAATATCAATTTATAGCTCGTTTTTCCCATGTTTTTGACATTTTTTGTTGATACATAGGTCACATAGTGATCAATGTCAATTCTATGTAACCAATATTGGTCAAGGCTAACCAACATTAGTTAGGTTTTAGGGGAAAATATGTTTAAAATTTTTGTTTTAAAGTTTTTCTCAAATTTGCAATTTGTTATTTAGATTTTTAAGTCTCTGGTATGAAAATTATTTACCTAATCCAAAAGTTTTCTTTTGGAGATTTTATCCTAACATTATGCTAACAAGTTTTTTTTCAAATTAATTTTTACCTAACAGTTCACAGGTGACTTTTATTAGTCAATTTTGATCGACAATGGTTAATTTTTTTTATCATCATCAATCTTGTAATAACCAACATCAATCACTATTGACTGATGTTAGTCTCTATGTGTAAAAAATAGAGAATTCAAGAGTAATAAATCCAAACTTGCTTGTTTTATTACAAATTTTGATTCTAAGCTAAATGAGACTCTCTAACATTTTATACAAGACCCACATGGAAAAGTGATCATTTGAGAATGATTTATATCTTGAACCTTCCCTTTGGTGTTTAAAAGGAACCTAGATGAGCATGTTTAAATCTTAAACCTTCCCTTTGGTGTTTAAAAGGAACTTAGATGGTTTATTTGATTAATTTGTGAATGTTTTTAATTTTTTTTGCAAACTAATTCTAAGGGGCCAAGAACTTCACTTAACATTTCAATCTGGTGTATAAAATGAACTTTCAATTAAATTTCAAATTTCTTGAAGTGTTGTTTTATGCAAATCATCTATTGCTTATTAGATTGTTTGAGAAAAAATAATCATGCATGTATGCTCTCCCCCCATCCCTTCTAGGGAACTTGAGTAACCAAAAGTGCCTTTTCATTGTGATTATTTCTTTTTCTAAGGCATTGAAAGGAAGTTATCTAGGCTCTCCCCAAAACTTGTATGGTTTGGGTGATCTAAAAACAACCTCTAAAGAATTTTCACTTAGATCATTTATTTTTATGCAATTGGCTTGTGGAGGGGAAGTCATTGCCTCTTCATGAGTTCTTTAGGGAATATTTGACCTGGGGCTTCATCTCCTAGCATTGTTTCAACCTCATTCCACAGTGGGGTTTATAAATTAGGGTATGCATACTATGATATCTAGGGGGTTGAACAATTATCCTCTTCTTTTATAATGAAGGCTCGAGTTAGGTTTGATTAATTGGGTGATTAAAATAAGTAGTACATTGATGAAATCACTATGCAAATTAACAAAACCTTTGCATAATAAATTAATTGGTATGAATTCAATTGACATGTTGCATCTCTAGCATTAGCCACACTTGCGATCATTTAGACGATCCTAAATTATAATTTTTAGACAACCCCACTTATCATGGAGTATTGTTTATGTAAAGTTAGTAACCTAAAGGTCCATATCATCGTATAATCTCTTGGGAGAAGGGGATGTAAAATATCCTACCAATTCATGCACTTTTATTTTTGGATTAACAATTTAATTCCTTCTAAGAGTATGTATAAAGATGTATTTCAACAATACAAAAAACCTTATCAAATTAGGGCTTAGGATGATTACTTAGTTGTATTTGTCTTGGTCTTTACTTGGTGATTGATTTGAGTCAAAATGTGATTGTAAACAAACATTATAACCAAACTCATTATCCACCATTTATTGAGCAAGGAGGTGTTACACTATTCAAATCTAAATCATCTTTGCATTGTTTAATTTGTCATCTAAAAACTATGTTTGTATTATCTAATGAGCATATTTATGCTATCCATTTGATTTTAAACCACTTTCCAAAATATTTAAGTCCTTCATTGATAACTCAAATTCAAAATTGCACCTTTCTAAGTTCTAGGTTATTATGCTAATTATTTTAGCATTTACACTTGACTTGAGTTAACTTGGGTTAAATTTCCCATTTGGATTAAAGGTTGTTTATAGACTCATTATCATTTTATCATTTTGAACTTATTTCATCAAGTGTATTGATCACACTCTAAGTTCTATAACACATTTTATTCTACCTTCTATTACCATGTGGTGGCATTATGTTGTCTATTTGGTTTTAGTTTTATACTTAGGAATTATTACATGTTTTCACATCTTGATTTTCTTGTTTCAAATTATCACCTTCCTAATCCAAAGGGTTTTATTCTACTTTCCTAATAACAAATCATCAAATTTGAACTATATTTTATGGTATTGATGTATCTATTAGCCTACATTTGGTGTACTAGTTTACACTTAGGTCTTTGAGTTATCATACCTTATTCTAATTTATATGATTTTAACCCTACATTAGGTTGAGTAATTTCATGAATGCATTATTTTCATTGTGTGGTATTATGCCACCTCATTTTTTATTGTAGTATCTTTGGTACCTTGTCACCTTGTTTATAAAATATCAAAACACATACCTTGTTTAAATGTTTGAAAACATTATCCAAATCTTTCAAAACTTAAATAAAAAATATTTTAGACATGACTCAAAATTATACTCATAGTGGGTTCTCATAAAATTCTATCTATGAGGAGGAGCACTTTTATGATGGTTAAGACAATTATATTATCTTTGAGGACATTCCCACAATTCTAGGATCTAAGGAGGACTTTTTGGAATATCAACCCCAAGAGAACAAGGATGAATCCCTCTTAAGCTTGATTGAATTTGATGTTAGATTACCTTCAGACTTTCTAATGGAATAACTACATACCTTTATTATAGAAGGAGATAAAAAGTGAGAATAATCCTTCACAAACATAGATAAAACAAGCATACCTTCTTCTAGCAAAGGTAAGGAAATGCTTATAGAGTCAAAACCCACTAATAAATATCTTGTCACCAAGATAAAAAAGAGTTAATGATATGTAGACCAACTTATCATAGACTTGATAGACTCTTTATTTGTGACATCAATCCATAATAATGCTTCCACGAAGTAAGGGAATGTGGTTAAACCTACACAAAATTTACTTTAGAACATAATGACGATGGATCAAGATGTCTCAATCGAACAACCTAGATCATAAAAGGTTTTCCAACATGCTTCACTAGACATGGAGTATACATTTTTCAATCATCAAGAACCTCTTATTACTTCATAGAACCAAAGACCAAAACATTTAGTATGCATTGAAGAAATCATATAAAATAATTTGTTTAGTTCATCTCAACCAACACATACTTTGGTGAGTAGACCATGGACTTCTTAAAATTAATAGAACACATATAATTTAAGGTAGTAGATTCTAATTAATTATAATCTCACTTACTTGACTCAAGAAGTGAGCTAAAATAGAGTCATGGATCATAGGGTGTATATCCCTAACAAATCCAAGCAACAACAGGGGCACATACCACCCCAACATAGTAGTAAGGGCACATACCACCCCAACCATAGAAGTAGGGTTACATACCACCCCAACAAAATTATGTTCCACCCATGAATGCATCAAACATGTAAGAGTGGAACTCTATAAAAGAGATTGTGTCATGATTGGAGACTAAAAACACAATTAAGAAATACAAATTTGATGAGATATGTTCATATCCATTTTATTTGAGTATTTTGCAAGTCCCCTTTCCATATCATTTTGAGGCACTTAAATTTGACAAATACAAAGGAAAGGGTGACCCTCTTGAACACATTCAAGCATTATTTGTGTTATGACAAGAGGTTGTTTATAGTAGCATTTATTTGCTTCATTTATTTCCATGAAGTTTAGTGAGACAAGATCTAGATTGGATACTTAAGTTACCTAAAGGATTGGTTGTAGATTGGAATGATCTATCAAAAAATTTCATCGACCATTTCTCATATAAAATTAAACATGAGTTGACCATTATTGAATTGTGTAAATCCAAACAATGTGATGTAAAAATCTTTGTTGCATATTTATAGAGGTGGAGATAATTATTAGGTCACTTTCAACATAATATTCTAGATAAATAGTTGGCAGACAATTTTTCACAAAACTTACACCCTGAGGTCATACATAATTTATGGATTTCTTATGCTAATTAATTAAATAAATCATAGACAAAGGGGTGTATATTGAGAAGGATATTTTTATCAAGAGCCTTGTCAAGATTTTTGTGTAGGGTCAAACTTCAAATCAAGCCCAATCACTAGTTTAAATAGTTGTGCAATAGAAACCTAAGGGATTTAACAAGAACAAGAATGTAGTAGGGAATAGAGTAATTGAAGCAAGACATGTACAAATGTTGTAGGCCCCACCAACCCCAAATTCAAAATTATCTCCACCTAATCCACTAGCAAATTTACAAATACAACCTCAATGGAGGATATTACAAAATCAATTCAAAGTCTTTAGAAAATTAGGAGAACTTGTCAAGATAGTATTCCAAAAGTTCATAGTAGATAACCTAATTGTATGGTTAGTACCAAGCCCATTTCTTCAAGATCAACCAAAGCTAGCTAGGTACATGGAAAATGAATGGCTCAACTTCCATCAAGTTTTTATTCATGATGTTTATCATTGCATCCAACTATGACACCTTATTGAAGATTTAATAAAGAGTAATGAAGTTGAGATCAAGCTTACCCCATAAGGTAATAATTAGAATATGGGAATCTAACAAGATCTATTTCCTTGACATCATTAATAACCATCAAGGAACAATTAGTAGAACAAAGGATAGAATTAGTGATAAAATTAGAACCAAAATTAGGGTCAAAATCATAATCAGCATGATTGTAATTAAGATCATAATACCCATGCTAACAACTTGGGTTACAATAGCATGCCTTATAATTATAACAACACCATGGGATGTTTTTTGTCAAATCACATTACCATTGGACCTATCAAATACCATGAACCATCTTATGTTCCTTGTAGTATGGGACCCATTATTATAGGGTCAACACCCTCTCCCTCTACAAATGCCACATTGAGTTCATGTAATTCTATTGTGAATCCATTTACATGAGTTACTATTTTTGGACAACACCCTTCCTTTAATTACAGTTGTTCCTTATTGACTCAAAATTTCTCTAATGCAACTAGATGCTCATTTGTCATTCTTCAAGGCCATTCACCTACATCTTCTAATTATAATATCTCCTTGCCACCTCTAAATTATGCAATTACAACTAGATGCTCACAATTTCCTTTTTAGGGCCCTTTACCCTCTTCTTCCACTAAACCCAATGTGAACATTATGTCTCTAGATCTAAATCTGAATACTATGCTAGCCAAGGCCAAGCCATCTCATCCTAATGTTGAGAATCCTTATAATCTATCAAACCAACTAAGTAAAACTACTATGCAGATTTCCATTTTAGATCTCTTTCATATGTCTAAAATCTATAAAACTATTTTGAATAGCCTTTTACAATAATCAACTATTCCCAAAGATATAAATCCTAAATAGTTTTAAATACTAGTTATACACTTGTCTTCATTTTGATATCTTACATTCTATCATAAAGACATGTCCACTCTAGGTTTGAATCATAATAACCCATTATATATTGAGGTAGTTATTGAAAACCATAAGATCAAGTAGTTTCTTATAGAGAATGGTTCAATTTTGAACATAATGTCCCTCAAACTAGTACATATATTGGGCTACACTATAAAGGACATCTATCTAGAGATGATCAGCATAAAGGCTTATGATAATGCTGAGAGGGGATCTTTTGGTATCATTTATTTATTGATCATTATTGGGTCAATTTCCCACCATACTTTATTACATATTATGGACATTGAGTTGCCTTATAACATACTTCTTGGTCATCCTTGGATCCATGAAGTATAGGCCCTTCCATCCACCTTGCATCAATGCCATATGTTTTTGCATGAGGGGATTGAGGTTACTATTCCTACCTATCAATAGCCTTATCAGTATTGTAAACACCTAGAGGCTAAGTTCCACAATTATAACTATTATCCTGGTTCTAAACTCATTGTAAAGAAGAACAATGAGATAGTTTCACATCCACCTCCATCCAATTATATCAAACCTAGTGACCTTGCACCTACTTTGTCTAATCCATTTCTTGCAACTCTTGTAAAATAGGTTGTTATAAAAGACATGGGAATTTCCACATACCATCTCAAGGATGCCTTCCTTGTTACTGAGTTATCAAAGTCCTTTAAAACATTTGGTAAACTCAAACCTTCTAAAATCCCAAACAAACCTAACTTGATTTAGTAATAGTAGAAATAATAGTGAAACCCACCTATGGTATTTGTACTTACTACTTCTCCAAAATAAGATCAAGAGGTTTTCACTGAAGGAGACTAGTTATATTCTAACATCATTTTTTATTATTTTTAGAATCCAAATTATCCTATCCTTAATCATATTATGGATAATTTTGATTATATAAGAAGAAGCCTTAACCCACAAGCAAAAAGAATCCTAAAACCTTTATCAGTTGGAGTACCTAATTAAAATTTTGTTCTTGGATTTATACCACTTGGGGGTGACCTCGTGACTTTTGATAGTGATTATTCTAAATTGACTAGTGATGAGATTCTTGGTAGCATTGTAGAATCCTATTATAGCCTTTTTGATGAGCTTGATAACTCATATTTATTTAATCAAAATGACATTATGACCTTATTACTTCATTGTTCCCTATGCCTTTGTCATCCGAATCTCATTGATTGGGACTAGCGAAATTGGGTCATATGCCTTGTTGAGTTTCAAAATAAAGAATCAATTGTAGAATACATGGGCGTAAGAGATAGATTATCCAATGGTGATAACAAACAATGCTTTGATTTTTCATTGGATCTTTTTGCCTACTTTGGAGAGTAAGAAAAATTTCTTAGTCATAAAAAAGATAAAACATCAATAGCTTCAAGTGAAAACCTCTTTAAGGTACTCATTGATCAAGGGGAAATTAAATATAAAGACAAGCCCTCAAGTGAAAACCTATTTCAAGCACTCTCAAGAAATAAATTTTATTCATCCCCAAAGGATGCTCAAGGTCCATCAAGTCATAGATTTGTATCTAGTACAAGCATATCTTCATAACAACAACAAATGTTTGAGAGTCTCACTCTTGAGTTTCTAGAGATTTTTACTACTTGGCCATTAGCTAAGATGGTAGATTTTGATTTGTCACATTATCCAAAGCTTTGGGACAACCTAAAATAAATTTTAATAGAACAAGATGATCATGAGCACACCTTACCTACTATTCTTGAATATGGATACACACTTCTTATAGAGAACATAGTTGAAGTGAACCTTCCCTTAAGTAGAATGTGAACACATTATATCCATTTTGATGGATTTCATTGATATTTTTTTCATAGGCATATTCAGACATACCAAGATTAGACCCACACTTTGTAGTGCATTGACTTATTGTTCATCCAAATGCTAAACTAGATAAACATAAATTGAGAAAGATGCATCTATGCATCACTCTTTTGGTAAAAGATAAATTAGAGTAGTTATTAGGAGCAAGATTCATTAGATTTTTGAACTATTCTAAATGGATATCAAACATAATTCCAGTCAGAAAGAAGCCATAGGGTATACATATTTATATAAATTTTAGAGATATCAATAAAGCATGCCCTAAAAATGATTTTCATCTACCCAAAATTGACATGATCATTGAGTCTACTGATAGGTATGAGATGTTGTCCCTTATAAATGGATTTTTTGGATACAATTAGATCAAGATAGCCGAAGAAGATCAACACAAGACTACATTCAAAACTTTGTGGGGAACATTCTATTACCAAGTCATTCCATTTGGATTAAATAATATTGGATCCACATATCAATGTTCCATGATTTTCATCTTCCATGACATGATGCATGATACTATTGAGGATTATGTTGATGACATACTAGAAAAATCAATAACACATGTTAGACATCCTGACATTCTATGAAGAATCTTTGAGAGGTTTCATGAATATAAATTATACCTAAATCCTAAAAAATGTGTCTTTGATTTGACTTTAAGGAAATTACTAGGTTTTATTATATCACAAAGAGGGATGAAGTGAACCCTACTAAGGTTAAGCCTATTGTTGAAATTCCTCCACCTTCAAATATTAAACATCTCTGAATCCCACAAGGAAATATTTAGTCCATCCATAGGTTCATTTCTCAACTAGTAGATAACTACCACCCATTTACTCATATCTTGAAAAAGGGGTCATGTTTTAATGCGATGAAGACTATCAGTTAGCATTTGTAAAGCTCAAAACATATTTAGCCAACCCACTAGTTTGAGACCACCAACACCTAGACAACCACTTTTTATTTACATATCAACAATTGAAAATGCTTTGGGGGTGCCTTTGCCCAACATGATGATCAAGTTAAAGAACATGTATTCTATTACTTGAGTCACACACTAGTGGCTTATGAACACAACTATACACCTATTGATAAGGCATGTTTAGCTATGGTCTTCACTTCCCAAACATTATGACATTATATGTTGAACAATAAAATAATTATCATTTCTAAGGTACATCCTCTCAAATTTTTATTATCCAAAGTAGTGCTCATAAGACATATGTCTAAATGGGTCATGCTCTTAAGCTACTTTGATGTTGAGTATTATAATTAGAAAGATATCAAGGTGTAGGTTATTGTTGATCAACTTGTAGAGGCCCCTATTATAAACACTCAACCACTTAGATTCGACTTTCCAGATGATTTTATCATGATAGTGGAAAAAGAACATGAACATGAATAATAAAAACTATATTTTGATGATTATTTCACTTATTGTGGATCTAGAGCTAGCATATTATTTATTACACTACAAGGGGATTTGATTTCTAAAGCATTCCAAATTAATTTCAATTGTAGCAACAATGTGGCTGAGTATGAGGCACTTATTTAAGGACTTCATCTTATATTTTAGTAAGATATTCAATATTTAATGGTTTATGGTGAATCCTAATTGATCATCAATAAAACCACTAATCATTATCAAACCAAAGATGATAATATTGTACCTTAAAAACTCATTATTGATAATCTCAAGGTTTATTTTAGATATCTATAGTTTGAACAAGTACTAAGGGATAATAACAAATATGTCGATGCAATGGTAACCATTAGGTCTATGATATAGACTTATGGTGGTGCTAAAGAGTATCAATTTCTGATTGAAAATATTTTATAGCCTATACATATTATGCTATATTTAGAAGGATATGTGTCACTATTGGTCCCAATCACCCACCTAAACTACCTTGGTATCAAGCCTATTATAATTACTTTCATGATCATGTTTTTCCACTTAACTTATCTAATAACCAATATAAGCTATTCCTTCACCATCTAACCCATTATAACCTCCTTGGAAACACACTTTATCACAAAGGCTATGATGGAATGTTACTTCATTATTTATCTTTGGTAGAATCTAAGCTAACACTAAAGGAGGTTCATGAAGGAATGTGTGGGTCCCACACCAACAATGTAATCTTAGCTAAAAATATCCTCATAATAGGCTATTATTGGCCAAAAATGGAGATAGATGCTTGTAATTATGTGAGGAGATGTGTTCCTTATCAGCAACATGGAAATTTGATACATGCACCTTCCTTGCTGCTATAACTGATCACAACACCATGGTCATTTTTTACTTTGGGCCTCGATCTCATCAAGAAAATAAACCCTACATATTTAGATGGCCATAATCACATTTTAAATACTATAGATTACTTTACTAAGTGGATTAAGGTCATTCCTCTCACTTATGTTACCAAAAATTAGATAGCCAAATTCATTCATTACCATATCATCCATTGATATGGCATCCCAACATGTGTTATATCTGATAATGGTGGATCTTTTGTAAGCAAATATGTAAAAGATGTGAAAAATTAAAAATCAAGCACAATAAATCCACACCATATAACTCACAAAGCAATGGACAAGTCAAAGTATCAAACAAGACCATTGTTTCTATTTTAAATAATATTATCAATGATGTTGGCCATAATTGGCTCTTGTAAATCTTTTTTTCCCTTGTTTATGGCACAGAGGATATTATCTTGATTGAGATTGAGCTACCTTCATTATAAGTTTTGATGGATCATATTGAAGATGATGAAGAATATAAAGTCTCAAGGTTGCAAGAACTAGAATTTTTTGATGGTAAGCATTTAGTTTCCCTAAAAAACTTGTAAGCCTATCAGAATAGATTATGAAGAATCTACAACAATTACATTTTACCTCAAGAGTTTGAGATTGGTAATTTGGTCTTAAAAGAGAACTAGAAGAACATAAATTCTAAATTCAAGAAAAAGGGTTAGTTTTAACCTAATTAGTTGGGACCATATGTTATCATGGCAAATGATGGATCAGGGGCATATCGACTAGCTACTCTAAATGGTGAAGAACTTCTAAAGCTCATGAACATTTTTCACCTTAAGAAGTTATATGCTTGATAGCTTTGAACCATTATCTACAAGACCCCTTACTTGGGATAAACTTATGCTGAACTATTTTATCCTACCATTATATCTTGGATCATCCTCTCATAGATGATATTCATTTTGACTTAGCCTAGACCATTCTTTTGAGAACCATATTATTTTCACGACTCTGAACAGTGAAAGATTTAGACTGTTGTAACTCTAGACATATTTTATCCCACCTTGGACCATCTTCTTTTGGATCATATTTATTCTATACCATTCTCATGTAGAACCACATTATATTCATGTCTTAGGTTTTTGTAACCTTAACACTATTATCCCTTGACCAATTATGATCCTAATTATGACTCATAGGCTTTATGTAAACATTCAATGCTAGTTATATAAATTAGATCAATAGGAATAATATTTTGGAGGTTCTTTTATAGACAAGTAAACATGGATATCATAGTGTATGTTTTTTACTTGTTGCATGGTTCTTCAAGGTTATCTCCTGCTACACACTATTTTATTACTATTTGGTAGGAATTATTTCTTTAACAATATATTTGAGCTCATAATTTGTGAGCATGTGCCATTACAGCTAGCTTTAGCTATAATTAGAGCTCTTAGTTAGTTCACTGATCCATTTTCTATATCCATAAATGTCATTGTAACTGGCGTAGCTATTATTAGTACTTCTACTCTTGTATGAGCATATCCTTGATTAATTGATTCCCCTTGTACATATTTTATCCTAAAACTACCAAAAACATTAGAAAATGATCCACAAAAGAACAAAAACATTATCTTACACTTTTATACATTCTAATCTTCATGCTCTTACCATTTTTCAAGTAATTATCTTATGGACTTTCCATTTTTCAAAAACATTCTCATTTGTACACTCTCATAATTTTATGAGCCCATATTCCCTTTTCTTCTATAAGATTAATCTAGTCTTTATGGTCATCACCTTTTCTTCTATCCCATTTCCTAAGAGAACTACATTTGGTATAAATTTCATGTTGGGTTATGTGTCCATGGAACTATGTAGGTAGCATCCACTTATCTTGCACATCTAGACTTAGCTTGGCCACCCCCTTCCTTTTCTTCTCTTCCCCCATTTCTTCTACATTATTTCCCTATCATTTTGGGGAAACTTTGTCTCCTTGTTCTTGTTACTTTATGGTGGAAAGTAATGCCTCTACTATACATACTTGAATAATTGTTTTTAAACTATACTAACATGGTTTTTGTTTGTGTGTGTTTATTTGATTCTTTATTGGTGTTTTATTGTGCTTGCTTGTCTTTTTTGTTTCTTTTTTCTTTTTCTTTCATTTGATTATTTCCTCTTATTTCTCCTTAGTCTCTTGTTTTACTATTTGGTCTTGTTCTTTCCTTTTATTTTTCCAAGTACATCTTGATGTTGTTACATGGATCTTGATTATTCATATCTTAATCCCATGTTGTTAAGTTATATTTTCTTTGTTTTTAAACATTATTATTCCTACTTGAATCCTGATTGTTCATATCTCAATTTTAAATTAGGTTAATTTATGTTTTATTTTTATCTTTATCTTTATTTTTTATTTAAATGTAAATAGTTTTAACTCTAGTCTTGCTCATTTTTACCATTAACCTTAGTTATAGGTATTCACATTTGAACTAGCTTAGTGCGATTAAAATACTATGTCATTATAGGTTACTCATACTTATGATGCCTAATTTCATTTTCCTATATCAAGAATTTTGTGCTTTGGTTCCAAGTTACAACATCGATGCAGATCTAATGATAAGCTCTCAAGAACACCAATGAAACTAAGTACCTATGGCTTCAAACCTGACTTTATGTAATATGTGCATCTCTTGGCATACATCATGAGTCTAATCAAACCTTGGTAAATTTTTTTTCATCCCTCATTCTATTCTCTCCTACTTCTAGGTGAACTACATGGGCTTGAGTTCCTTTTGGACTATGTAGTTAGTGCTTAGATACATGATGTATCTTAGGTCAACTTCACCATATTCACTCTTCTTTTCATCTCTTTCATCACTATTTGAAACCTTGTATTCCTAGTTTTTTATGACTGTTTTAGACATTAGACCATTGCATCTACATTTACACTCACTCATCTTTAATCTATGAATTAGGTTATATCATTTAACTATTTATTGCTAATTTCCCCTAATGGGGTACAACATTTGAACCAGTCATAAATCTAAATCATCTCTATAGGGGCAAACCATTTTTTATCGGTGATCAAAATCATCCCTATTGGGGTAAAATTATTTATTACATGATTAAATTCACTCTAAAAGAGAATATTATTATTTCTTATATCTCTAGAGACATGATTCTCCTATTTTTTCTAATTTCAAGCTTTTCAAAAAAATTCCCTCATTTTTGTAATATTTTAATGTGTAACTTGTCTCAGGATTGATCATTTTGTAAGTGTGTAGCTTGTACCCTACCTGTGGGTGTGTTCAAAGTGTGTCACTTAAATTTTTGGATCATATCCTACCCATTCCCCCCATTATTTGGGCCCTTTATATTCTAATTATATTTTTATCACTAATGGAATCAACATGTACAAGCATTAGCTCATCTAGATTTTATCTCTTCCATGGGTTAATCTTACTTTCCCTTTCTTTTTGAGAGTATGTCTTCTCGAGGGGGCATCATGGTTCATTTTCATTTTCTTATTGACAACTCTTTTCTTTTAAAATATGTTTCCTCACCAAAATGTCTCAATATACCTTCTCAAATAGGGGGAAAATGTATACACCCAATTCCTAACACCATAATTATCAATATTACTTAAAATTTGTGAAAACACATAATTTGAGCCAAAATCACTTAAATGTACTGAATGGTTTGAGCTTGTCATATACAAGTGTTGTTTTAGGATAATGTATCCCTAAATGGGGAAATGCATTTTATGTGATTATTAACTTTGATAAAATCATTTTGAGTTAAAAAGATGAAAAAGCATTTTTGGTGCTCTGGATCACTCTTTTCTTTTAATTCTAAAGGATAATGGTTTATATGCAACTAAAATCACCCTCTAATTCCTCCCAAGTCAAATAATGACCCAGTAATATGAATTTTTATCTAGTTTGATTAATCATGTGCACCAATTTCTAAAGAATTACACTAAAATTGATTGATCTTACTTAGGAAAATTAAACCAAATTATGAGTTTAAGTAATAATTCCATGGAAGTTATTGAATATTTATTTAGTGGAAAATGATATATATTAACTGCATCATTAAATGACATGATCAATGTGGTGGCATCCATAAGCCATAAATACAACAAATATCAAGATTATGGCTTCCCATGCCTCTTTAATTCTCCTTCCTCCCAAATATTTATGAGGATATATATATATATATATATATATATATATATATATATATATATATATATATTATTTACATAATTAGATTAATTCATGGCCACACATCTTGATCTTGAGATGGATGGTCATGGTTGATCTTGATCAATTTGGAAATATATAAATATGAGGGCCAAGAAAACTTTGATTGAGCTTAATTTGTGTAAACTTATAATGCAATATTATCTCCATAACCTTTCTTTGTGTTGATTATTATGATTTATTTGCAATAGGATAACTTCATTGATAGGCATAGATTTGATTTCATATCATGAGCCTAGATTATACTTGGTGTTATTGAGATGGTGGAGGAGCTTATCATACACCATTATTGAAGACTTGAGCACCAAATCAAGGCAAAAAAAATGTTTTTGATCCACTTATGGATGCTCGGATGCTTTCGGTAAGGTAAGGTATGTTTTCTTTCTTTCATTGAGTTCTTAATTGTCATTTTCACACCTTGTTGAATAGGTTGGCCTAGATTGTTATGTTCATATCCATTTCTTGTGTTTTTCATAACTAATGCTTAATCTAACCATATTTTTAATCCATCTCTAAACTAATTTATAATTTAAAAGGCTAATGAGGACATCAATATTTTATCAAAACCAACTTATCAAAGCTCCATGTACTCAATAGAAAATCACTTATGGACTATAAACGTTGATGGTTCTAAGTCTAAGAATGGATTTATTTCCAATGTTGAACTCATCAATCCTTGAGGCATCATATTTAGCTACATTTTTCCTATAATTTTCTTACGTATACAAAATATTTGAATATGAAGTGTTAGTTCATAATCTCTTATTCACATTGAGAAAAAAAGTGAAGAATCTTAGAGTGCTCAGTGACTAAGAGTTAGTGGTCAAACAAATAAGAATCCATTATGTTTTTAATGATAATAATTTGTCCTAGTACCATATAGAAGTGTGTAACTTGATAGATTAATTTAATGCACTTAGTATTCAAACATTATCTCATAAAATAAATTATATGGTGGATGTATTAGTAACAGTTGTAAGTACCCTAAAACTAATGGTTGACTCTAAATTCAGAAGATTCTTAGTAGAGTTGGTCTCTACTCCTCCAATTCTAGACAATATTACCAATTTATAAGTCTTTGATGATGATCAACATATATTAGAATTCATCACCAATACTGATGTGTTTGAAGATCAAATTATTAATGAATATGGTTAGGAAGACTTTGAACTAGATGAAAATGGGATAGTGATTTTGAAGATAAATAGTATACCTAATGGCATGGCCTCATTATAATAGGTGTTCAACATGGATTAATAGGGTGAGAAATAAAAATCATCTCATGATAAGATAATATTGCATCAACATTACAATTTGGATGATGTAAATGAATCTAAGAGCATGCTTCTAGATATGACATGTACTGAGAGAGAAAAGCAAGACTTTGTTCAATCTTTGAAGGATTTCAAGGATATTATTACTTAAAGATATGATGACTTAAAAGTGTTTACCACATCCTTTCTCACACACACCATCCCTCTAAATCTAGGGATCAAACCATTCCAATAGAGGCAAATATCAGTGAGTCCATTACTAGAGCCATTGATATTCAATGAGGTGCATACGTTACTCTAATATGGGATCATCTTCTTTGTTAGACACTCCATATGGGTGGCCAATTTGGTATTGGTTAGAAATAATAATGGGGAGATAAATATTTGCATCAACTTATTCAACCTAAATAATACTTTAGAAAAAGGTAATTACCCATTGCCTTCATTAAATGCTATAGATAGTGAATGGATCCTAAATGATGTCATTCCTAGATGGGTACTTAGGATATATTTAGGTAGTGGTCAATAATGAAGACCAAATCAAAACAATGTTTACAACCAAGTGGGGTACATTTGCATATAAGAGGATGTTATTCAACATAATCAATGCATTCACCACCTTCCAATGTTACATAGATATTTCATTCAGGGATCTTATTAATAAATACATAGTAATATACATGAAGGATATAATTATCTTTTCAAATAAATTGGGAGACCACATAAAGGACATAAGATAGTACTACAAAGGTGATGATATCATGAAATCTCCTTGAACCTAAAGAAGTGCATATTTGAGGTCATAGAGGGTAAGTTATTAGGTAAAATCATCTTAGAATAAGGAATTTTAGTAGACCTAGAGAGAGTGGAGGCAATTCTAAAAATCATATTATCTAGTAGTAGAAAAGAGATGAAGTATTTCTTTGGCAAGATCAACTTCATCATGAAGTTCATTTCAGGCTTCACAGAGATAGTCAAGCTACTGAATAACATGTTGAAAGACACAAATATTAAATGGATGGCTCAAGCACAAGTGACTTTTTCTCAAATCAAGAAAGTAATTATAAATACTCTAGTGTTGATTAGTCTCAACTACATGTAGCTATTCTACCTTTACTCGCTTGTTATAGAACACTCAAGTGTTATTATTTTGACACAATAAAAAAAAGTTAGAGATGAGAGACCTATCTCATTTTTTTATTTTTCCACTCCAAAATGCTTAATTAATGTATTTAACTATAGACAAGCAAGTTTTTGCCTTAATAAAAGAAGTTTAAAAGTTTAGGCACTACATTGTCCACATCAAGGCATTCTCAGTTGTCCCTGATCCAATTGTGAAGGCTATGTTAATATAAAATGAGTTGGGAGAATGAAGAGGCAAATAGATGACCATTCTCTAATAGTTTGATCTAGATTTATATCTAATGGATATTGTAAGAGTTCAAAGACTTAGCTAGGTCATGTCCAAAGTAGATCCACAAATAGTTTGTCAGCAATACATGGTGTAAGATATCATAATAGATGATTGGTATTAGGATGTGGTCTACTATTTTCTCAATAATGAGTGTCCCAAGAACTTGAATTTTGCTCATATGAGACAATTACACATGAAAATCATCCATTTCATGATCAAATTAGGAACAATCTATAGGAATAACCATGAAGACATATATATTAAATTCATGAGTAAACAAGAAGTAGTTGAGGTGCTTAATAACCTCCATAAAAAACATGGGACCAGACACGGATCCAAAAATTTCACTACCCATAAATATTGATGGTAGGGTATTACTAGCCACACCTATTCAAAGATGTGCATGCATATGTCTGAGGCTACCACATCTATTAGATTTTTGCACATAAAGAGTGTACTCCATTAATTCATCTACTACCAGTATTCAAAGCTCGACCTTCCTCATAATGGGGACTATAATTTGTGGGGGAAATTAACATGAATTCATCTACAAGACACAAGTTTATCCTTATTGAAAATTATTACTATACTTGATGGGTTAAGGCCCAAACTTTCAATAATTTTACCACCGATGTAGTTATTCACTTTCTAGAGTAACAAATCATCACAAGGTTTGGTATGCCTTATTTTTTTGTATGTGACAATGGACCTAACTTTTCCTCTCTTCAATTTTTGTAGTGAGCATATGATCATCAAGTAACTTCAAAATTATCTTCTAATTATTATCCTAATTTTTGTAGAGTAATGTGTTAGCCTAATCTACAAATAAGAATCTAGTAAGTATAATAAAAAGGATATTGGAAAATAATCCTAAGACTTGGCATAATGATTTGAAATTTGAATTATGGGTTTATAAGAATAGAAATAAACTTACTCTAGGCACATCCCCATATAATTTGGTTTATGGATAAGAACCTATTTTTTCAATCAACCTGATAATACCTAACCTATTATTTGTGAAGAATTACTTGGAAATAAATGATCAAATAGAGGCTCACCTCTTAAACATTATGCATTTGGAAAAAAAACATGATAGAACCCTATTTAATTTTAGTAGGCATCAAAAGGTTGTCAAACATTGGTTTGAAAAATGGTCGAGATCAAAATCATTTAGGATATCTGACCTTGTCCTTATGTAGGACAAGACCCATGAGTAAAAGGGATACATTAAAAATTTTGTTGCCTTATGGCTAGGTCCCTACCAAATTTTTAAAATATTGGGTGAGAATGTATTCTACCTAAGGTGTCTAATTGATGATGAAGCCCCATTGCCTATCAATAGACAATTCCTCAAACACTACTTCCAAGCTTGAATTGGCATGGAACACCTTATAAATACTTTATTACTTCTATCTAATTTCCTTTTTTATTTTTATTTCTTTCCCATCCCTTATTGTTAGATTATTAAGCCCTTAACCTATGACACACTCTTCATTTGTATTTGTATTCATTAGCTAATTATTACTTTAGGCTAACTTATCAATATGTAAGGGCGGGATGAATGGGTGTGACTCTCCTCATTCATTCTATATATAAGGATGAGTGTGGTTCACTCAAATTATGTCATATGTGAGTTATATCTTATTGTAAGGATTTGTAGGTTGCCCCCCTAAAAATGGATTATCATATATTCTATTATATTTTAGTTATATTATAATTCATTAATTTAATTATGAATAAAGTTCATTACAAGTAGTACTAGAGCATTGATTTAGGCATAGAATTTTTTTTCTACTATATCTCTCAATATAGTTCAATTTTCCATTATTCTTTTACTAGAGTTGGATCATCATATAAGGCATCCACAATAAAAATTTTGAGATTTTAAGATTAGTTTTACAGGAGTTATCACCTTTTTACTATTTTTCATAAAATTACTCTACAATCCACAATTTAAGGATTTTTTCTAATTTTATTATATTTTCATAAATATTTAATAAATTTAAGGTAGGTACATTCTTAATTTTTTCATATTTGAGTTTGACATTATTTCCAAATTTCTTGGTCAAAGTCAAGTAAATGGTGACAATCAGGTTCAATATTGTCAAGCTTGTTTATGGCAGGACCACAAACTAGGGGTAGGGGAAAGGGTGTTGAAATCTAGGGAAAACTCTTGGAAAATAATATTTGGAGTTATAATATGGATTTATGGTTATGATATTTTATACAACTAATCATAAAGTGAGTTATCTAGATTACGATATGCAATGCATACAAACTAATATGCAAGGGTTGTAATCAGATATGATGAATAAAGTAGATCAAATTAATTAATTCTTGGATGATCTCATAAACAAACTTGGTACACATATGAATGTTTTTTAACATCCTTAAAGCCAACCACAAATCATTAATACTCATGTTAATTAAGGTGGATCTTTGGGTCCAAATATTTCACACCCCATCATGGGTGGATCTTTGAGTCACTCCTAGACAAATCCAAATCTATCACATTTAAAAAACATGAATCCAAAAGTCAAAATGAATAATTTTTATGGGAAGGATCCCCTTAATTGGATCAACTAGATGGATATTTTTTTATGTACATTAGATCTCATGTGGAAAAAACTAGTTATGGTATATTTGTATTTAGAGCTAGAGTGGTTTACTTGGTATTGATGGCTTTATGATTAGAAGACAAAGAAGGGTCTTACTGTTATTTGGTCAATGTTCATGGATGAGATATAAATGCACCACCATCATAGCGTAATATAAAAATACTTTATCTAGTTATCAAAGCTAAGATAATTAGGTTCAGTCAAAGACTATATTCAATAATTTTAGAATATATCTTTGAGGGTGAATGATATCTTAGATGATAACATGAATCATTTCTTCTTGGGTGGGCTCAAGAATACAATCTAACTAGATGTTTGAATTTTTAATCCAACCATTGTATCTGAATCCTTGGTATTTTCTCATAGGGTAGAGGAAATAGATATGGTCAACCAAAGGGATTTTACTACTATTGAAGAGTGTTTGGTTCCCACACAAACCTTTCCTCAACCTATAATATTGACTCCTCACCAAATTATAGAGAAATGGGAAAAAAGATTATGTTTTAATAGTGAAAAAAAATGGATCAAAGGTCATATGTGTGTTGAGAAGAAATTATCATATATTTTATGTGCTAATGATGATGAATCTAATGTGATTAAACATAGTAAAGAGAAAGATTTGACTAACTCAAATTCTAATAACATTTTTGTAATGCCATCTAGACTTGTTGAACATTAAGGGAAACACTGTTTTGAAGTTAGGGGCATGTTAAGCCCTTAATATATGACCCACTCTTTATTTGCTTTTACATTCATTAGTTAATTATTACTTTAGGCTGACTTATTAATATGCAAGGGTGGGATGAATGGATGTGACTCTCCCCATTCATTTTTTATATAAGCATGAGTGTGGCTCACTCAAAGTAGGATATATGTGAGTCATATCTTATTGTAAGGATTTGGAGGTTTCCCCCTCGAAGTGGCTTATAATATATTTTATTATATTTCAATTATATTGTGATTTATTACTTTAATTATGAATAAATTTCATTGCATAGGTTAGGTTTACTTTTGTTTATTTTCTACTTACGATATTGGGTCCATCCTAATTGTTTTTCCTTGAGGTTCCCTTGTTAATAATAGGAAATAAATAAAAGGCTATTGTAAAAGTAACATAGATGGAACTCAAAGAACCTAATTAAAAAAATTTAATGAAACTTTTATGTGAATTGATGTGATTGCTTTGTCTATTTCCTAAATTTCAAAATTCAATGATTCTAAACAAAACTTTACAAATTTAGAAAATTTATTATCTTGTTTGAAACCATCCAATGCACTTAATGAAATATCTAATGAAAATGAAAAAAATCTTAAATTTTGATTTGTCTTGAGTTCTCATGCTTTTTTTGATTTCCCTTTACCTATGGCTTGATCCCCAACCCTCTATGGATGAAAATGCAAAATATTCTTTCAAAATAATTGAGATAAAATGTAAAATATGGGCTTTCTCCTCAAAAGGGTTATCTTGGTAACCTCCACCACAAGTTTTCCATCTTAGTTGTAAATGAATCAAGGACTTTATAAGGGACCAGAGGTATCTCTATTGAGACTATAAATTCCTATCTGGTAGTAGAACAATGTCCAAGCCACTTTCTTAAGCTAAAATGTAAAATAGTTTTCTTTTTTAGTAGTTTTGGACTTATATGAATCTAAATTATTGTGTGTGAATGCAAAATAAAATGAATTAATCACTTGATCACACACTTGGAGGGTCTTTGGCTAGATTCTCATCTTACTATGTCACTTGTTCCTATGGACTTTAGTGCCTTGTAATTTTGACATGTTCTAAGGGATTGATTGTAGCTAATACTTATTATTCTAGAAAAATTAGAGATTTGGGATTCTCAAAATACTCAAGAGTATTTTCCAATAGGAGTCACTATTTTTTATTTCTTGCATAGCGCACCCCATTTTCAAACTAAAAATAGGGACCCTTTTTACTTTGGAGGTTGATCTTACACCTCAAAGTGTTTTTCTAGTTTCATGTTAATATTGCCTTATTAGCAGTGTATGTTGGTTAGATGTAAAGAGTTAAATCTAAATGTGTTTCATTATTTTGGCCAAGCCTGAATGATTAAATATTAAATCATTAAAAAAAACAAATAAAATCACATCTAGGGCTATGTTAGTTTAAAATGTCTAAATTTACATGAATCTATTAAGTCTTAGTCTATTTTATGCTTCTATTTTGAGACACAGATAAGGCTTCCTTTTAGACTATTTTGCCTTGGTTTTATGAAAATTACCTAACTATTTCAAAGTTTTTTATTGCTTTTCCTCACCAATATTGATCCATATTTGCTTTAATTTTCTCCAAATTAACTATAAGTTTGATTTGGTTCATCTTTTACCTTAGTCAATTTCATTAAAATAGATGAAATTAAATGTATTTATTTTCCTAAAGTCTTCACATTTTTTTATTATATTTCACAATATAGCTATTGGATTTGAAATTCTAATCATTGATTTCAATTTAAAATATTTTTAACTATGTGTTTTCATATTGTGCCCAAATGTACCTAAGTATAGCCTGGTGCCATGTGGCACTCTTTCATAACTCCTATTAAATCCAATCCATCTAAAAACCTTTCAACACTTAGTTTATTTTTAAGTTCTTCCTAGATCCATGTATCACTTTTCATTCATCAAGTTAGCACATCTCTTTGTGAGTGAATCAACAAGATGTTACCAAGGGTCAATATCCTAGTGAACCACTAATCCCAATCAATTTTGTGTAAGATAAAGGCTTTAGGAAAGTTAGTTAGTGGGATGTTACCATATGCCATCATCCTGATGATCCACTACCCCATAAGGATCCATACATAATTAATGATTTTAGTAAGCTCTAAGCAAGTAGGTTAGTGAGATTCTACCACATGGCACCATTCTCATGCTCTATTATGATAAAAATATCCATATATAAGTAGTGATATTAGTAAGCTCTAGGTAAGTCGGTTAGTGGGATGCTACCACATAGCATCATCTTGGTGATATGCTACCCTAGAAGGATCTATATAAAATTAGTGATGTTATCAATCCGTAGGAAAGTAAGTTAGTGGGCTACTACCATGTGGAATAATCCCAATGATCTGATACCTTGGAAGGATCTATATTGAAGTATTAACGTTAGTAATCTTTGGGTAAGCAGCTTAGTGGGATGACACCATGTGGTGAAAACATGATACTCTATAGCCCTGAAAGGATCTATGCAACTTGGTAGAGTAGAAAAGTGCCAGGTAGGTGAGGTGATGCCATGTGATGAAATCTTGCCTTACATAGTCAATCCTAGTCAACATAACATAAAAGCCTCAATCATGTAGCAGAGAAGTGTGGAACATCTATGTGGAAAGAATCCTACAAGAAAAGGATGTACTGGTAGCAATGTCAACATTACCATTAGGCTCAAATTTGATGATGGTCCTAGACATCAAGATTATCATAACTCATGAAAGGGCCTATGTTTGAATTTGCATCTAAATAAATTTGAATTTTTATACCTAAAAATAAAAATACTTCATTTATTTATCACATTTTGTCTAAGGTCAACCTTCCAATCAAAGCTATTAATCTAGATGCATGTCATCCCCAAGAAATATAAATCTACAACTCAAGCATATCAAAATATAAGATAAGAGGGAGGTTGGACTAGGTCCTTACATAAGAACGAAGTGGAAACATGAGATAGCTATGAATTAATGATGGAATGATAAATGGTAATTTATTGAACAAAATGATGGATCCCAAGGCAAGTAGTTAATGAATCAAAGAAAGATGGCATGGGCCTTAACTAAAGTATGACAATGCCTCCATCTTAATCATAAATTAGGCAATGTCTAGCCATATTCACATATATATTGTGCTTTGAGAACCTCTCTTCGAGCTAGCAATTTTATAATTAGATGATGTTGTGATTATTTTTCATTATGTGGATTCTAATAGAGACATGTCAAACCAAACACTTTTATTGCTTTCCTAAGATAATTTTTCCTAG
The DNA here is from genome assembly GCA_037957365.1 of Torreya grandis. Classification (NCBI taxonomy): domain Eukaryota; kingdom Viridiplantae; phylum Streptophyta; class Pinopsida; order Cupressales; family Taxaceae; genus Torreya; species Torreya grandis. The sequence continues at coordinate 479,585 of JARHVA010006759.1, read as the reverse complement.
TCCTTATTTTAGTCCTATTATTATAAAATATTTTGTTATCATTATAATTATTTTAATCATCCAATACTATTATTTAAAATGCATATCTTAATATTTAAAGGTTATTAAGAGTTTAAATCCATTTCATGTGCATGTACTTCATGGTTATGGTCTTTTCCTCTTTTCTAGTCAATTCCCAGACTCTTGCACCATCCTTAAATTGAATTTATGCTAAGTTTGGCTCAACCAAATATTTTTTTTCAATGGATACAACCAATTATACATTGTAAATAACCCCTTTAATATTAATAGGCCCTTTATCCCTTTGTCCCTTATCTTTTGCAATTTATTTATGATAGTGAGTTAATTTAGGGACTAAGCAATCTATAATTAATGGTTTATATTGATATTTTATTTATATTTTATTTACCACCAGTGTAGTATTGGTGTATTTATAAAAATGGTAAATGATTAAATAAATCAATCATTCTCTTTATATGTAAATCTTAGAAAGTTTGATTTTTGTTTGAGTCTAACCCTATAGGTATTACTATAAAAGTGGGAATCCCTTCAATAAATGTCTTAATCAAGGTAAGCTACCCTCATGAATCATTAAAATATGCCCCTTAAAGGAATGGTTCACATCAACCAACTTAGTGAAGATCAATATACCAAAACTTGGTAATTTTAAACCTTGGGGAAGCATTTTCCTCCACAATAACTTCTTAATTTCAAGAGGTAGGGATTAACAAACCCCTTCACCTAATTATTGGCTTGTGTCAAAATATTGACCAACAATATGGTTTTGATGTTAATGTAGTGTTGGATATAGAATAGAAAGAGAGTAGACTAGAACAAGATTCTAAAATAGTCATTTGATTCTAGATTAAGTTCTTTTAGAGCTCTAGACACTAACATTAGCCTAGGATGGTTGCATTGATGTTATTGTCTAAGTTTGAAATAAGTGTCATATATATAATACATATTGGAAAAGGATGTGACCACCTATATTCTTCTAGGTTTGACTTCACCTTCACTCTGGTGCATTCAAATTTGGGTCATGGACTGTCACTCCTTATGAAATATCAAAATTCTATTTCTTCATCTTCATGGTGACCATGGGGGAAAATGTGCTAGTACGAACATGGTATAAAGATAACCCTAAATACCTCTCTATCAGCGAGTGCTACCTACATATCTAATACTCTAAAGAGGGCCTCAAACTAATGTAGTTCTCCCCTATGTGTTGACTTGTGTGTGAATCATGTAATATGTGGAAACCAAGTATAATAGTGACCTACCTTATAACATGGAAAATAAGAGCCTTGGGTTGCTTATTCATTACTTCAGACATGTATATGAATTGTATATATGAATGGTATGGAAATAGGAGAAAATAGGGAAACTTTTCTCAATTGAACATTTTTTTGTATTAATGTTAGGTATTTTTCTAATGTTTCTAGGTGAGGAAGAATGAGGGTTGGTATTGTGTTTATATCAATCCCTTTTGGTGTAGTAACTTATATTAAATCACATAGGATAAAAATTAGGACATAATTCATTTATAAAATAGATGACTTTAGGGCACTGGATACTTGTGTCAGGTCAAGACACTAGCATCAATGTTAGTGTTTAGGGAGCTAGAAAGTAGGTATAACCTCAGAATTTCTAAAGATGGAAAATAAGTAAATTTTAATCATTATTGACAAGATAGAAGGCCTAGTTCATCAACATAAGATTGGTTATACTAAGAGATACACTAAGGTCCACAAGATAGAGTGATGCAAGACTTACAAAAGTGGGAAAGGTTCCAAACTGAGAGGAATAACCAAGGTCTAAGTTTGCCAAGTGTACAACATTTAGGTTCTATATAATCCATAAATATCATCTAAATTTTACCCCCTTTAATCTAGTAATTAAATTACTATTTTAAAGGAAAGGAAAGCAAACTTAGAGGTGTATAACACTCTTTGTCTTTACATGTGCCCAACTTGAGTGCTTTGTTGGTGACTGACCTACAACCAAGAGCATGTTATAAAATATAATTAGTGCATATAATTTTTAATTTAAACTAATTAAAAGAGATTAAAATTGAAAGAGAAATTTTTATGAGTACACTTATGTGTCGATGTAATAGCCTTGCTTATTGACAAGTTGATTTGAAAAAGATGTATCATTATAAGGCTCTAAAAATGAGATTAGGATAAATATAGATAAATATTGAAAGTGCATATATCTAAGAGAGAGATATAAAGGGTTCCATTCCTCCAACCTTGGATCAAAGGTGATTTTCCACCTAGCATTTGAGATTAGCTCAATTGTGTAACCCAATAATACTTATAGCCTAGTGGGGGATGATACAATCAAGTCCAACTTGAAAAATTAGCAAGATTGAGTGGTTTAATCAACTCAACCATACCAAAAAGTTAACCAACTATTGTATTAGATTAGTTTAATAAAGTTCATAAAATTTTGACCAGAGTATCAATACGTAAAAGTTCATGATATGGTAACAATTTATAAAAGAGTTTTGGAATTTAAAACTGATTTGGATTTTCAAATATTAGACAAAAATTTGCCTAGGATATGCACCTTAGATATGTCTCATGTTGAAACTATGTATGATAATGATACTAATATATAGAATTCTACCACAATTATGAATCTAAATCATATAACTATGTGTTTTAGCCAATTCATAAACTATGTAAGTGTGGAGAACATGCTTTCAATTTTAGGAATGGTTAAAAAACATTCCATCCCAGTATTTTGAAGTTTTAACAATAAAAAACATCCCAAAAAGAAGATAAAAATAAATGATTGCAAAAAAATCAAGTCAAGTGTTATTCATAATGAGATGTTAGTACAATAAGAAGACATTGCATAAGTAGGCAAGGCAAAACAAATAACTAGCTTAACTAACTAATGTGGGATAAATAGTCACATAGGACAAACTAGCAAAAGGATGAAATAGCTAGCTAAAACACTATAAAATATTATAAATTCATACTCTAACACCCCTCCCAAGTGAAGTTAAGGGATAATAATATCCAAAAAGGAAATAATGGGATATCCATAGTATGCGTCCCAAAAACTATGCCTGATAAGGTACTCATGTAAAATATGTATCCATGAAATTAATAAGGAATATTTCCTCATGAAAACCCCCCAAGGATAACTTATGAAACCCCAAGCATGACACAAAACTTAAGAAAATGAGGTGATGAAAAAACATTCATGAAGATGTTTATAATGTGCTACTGAGTTATAATGTATTCCAATCTAAGAACTACATCATAAATGTGTTGATGAATGAAGCACATATATACCTCAATGTACTTGGTCTACTAATTCTAAACTAGGTTATGAGATATATGAATTTCACTTTGATTCTCACCCCAAAGTATAGTGGGTAAATCCTACATGAATTTAAACTCTATCAATAAATTATGAAGCCAAAAAGCTTGTTGATTCATTATAAATTATGCCTTATACTCAGCTTCTATAGATGAAATTATAATAGCTTGTTGTTTCTTACACAACCAAGAAATAGGTGAAGAACTAAGATAAAATATGTAGTTATAATTGGAACACCTATCATCATGAAAACTTAGCTTGAAATCAACCATGCCAAAACATTAAATAAGATCAAGGGTGTACTTCTGCTAACTCAAATAAATTCCCATATCTATTTATGAAATCTATAAACCAAGGAAGAAGTAAAAAATACCAATATTTTTCATGTTAAAATATGTTGAAAGTACTTATTAAATAGTATAGATCTGAGATGAGGAGTTGCCTGTGAGAATCATATCATCAACATAAAATACTAGTATAATAATTTCCTCCCAAATACATTGAATATACATTATGAGATTGAAGTGGTAGTGAAAAAATCCATTAGAGAGAAGAAATGAATCCATATTCTCATACCAAGCTTGAGGGGCCCATTAGAGATTGTAAAAAGACCTCCTAAGTTGATAAACAAGATAAGAATCATGAACAAACCTAAAAAGTTACTCCATATAGATTTACTCATGTAATTCTCTATGCAATAAAATGATCTCAATGTTCATCTGATACACTAGCAAACCATGTGATGTAGCAAGATAAAGTACAAGGCAAATAAAATCCATCTTGGTAATGGGTGTAAAAGTCTCAGAGTAGTCAATATCTTCAACCTACAAGAACCCCTTTGTAAAAATATGTGCCTTTTACTTATCAATAGACCCATCAACTGCATACTTGGTGTGGTAAATCCACTTTCACATAACCAACTTTCTCCCCTTAGGAAGAGTGACCAAATCCCAAGTGTGATTCTTCATCAATGAAAAATATTCATCTGTCATCACATCATCACACTCCTATATCCCATGAGCCTATGAAAAATATTTTGGATCCCCGGAGAATACTTGACACAAAAGTATATTGCCTATAGAAAGTGAATGATGATGTTGAGTAGGTGGAATATCATGTATAAAGGTGATACCTCAGAAACTATAGTATAAGCCCACCTAGGCATAGTGACAACATCTATGTGAAGAGGATCCTCATCCTTTATAACCTCCTCATGAATCTCTTAAATTAGCTCATCAAATAATGAATTCTCAATCAGAGGTGATGAATATTCAAAAGAAGGCATGGAAAAAGATGAATATTCATGAGATGTGAAGTGATCATCAAACTATACATTTGTTTAAAAATGAACATCATGAGTATCAGGATCTAAAATATGATAAGCTCTTATGTCCTCATAATACCTTACAAAAATAAAAGGTTTGCTCTTCTTATCTAATTCTTTCCTTTTCTTATTGGTATAAATTCCCAAATAAATATGTCAAAGACTCAAAAAAATGAGACATCAAACTTGGTTCCAAACCAAGCCTCTTTCAAAGTCATATGTTCATGTGATTTATGTGATGTGTTATTTTGAATGTAGTTCACATAATTAGATACCTTTACCCAATAGATAGGAGGTAAATACCATGAATGCATCATGCAGATAGCCATCTCTTTCAAATTTTGATTCTTTTTTTGATAAATTCTACTATGGAATATGTACAACAAAATACTGGTGAACAATACCATGGGCTATCAAAAAAATCAGAGAACTCTTAACTAAAGTTCTCCTTCCATTATCTTTATGAATCTTCTTGATGCTATTATAAGACTATTTCTCAACCAAATCCTTAAATAATTTGAGGTGATCAAAGATATCACTCTTATACTTGAGGAAATAAACCTAAGTATGCCTCAATAAATTATCAATAAAGGTAAGTGCATACTTAGCTCCATTGAAAGGAGTAAGAAATACCATTAAATCATTGTACACAAGCTCAAGTGGTGAAGAATATATCATATACACACCTTTAGGAAATAGATCTTGGTGTTGTTTCTCCAATGCAAAACTAGGGCAAACTTCATTAAGATATGAAACTATAGGAAGACCCTCTACCATACTATGAGTGCTCAACTCCTTAAAATATCTATAGTTTAGGTGTCCAAATCTCTCATGCCAAAATTGACACTTAGAATATACATGAGAAACTAAACACATCCCTAAAGGAGGAGTATCATCAAAACCCTAAAAATAATAGATTCAAGAACTATGATTAGCAACATACTATGTAATAAGTGTGTGTGGCTCTAACAAAGCTTAAAATTTAGCACCTTGTGGTGTGAAAGTCATTGTCTTGCCCTAACCAGAATGGCAAATCTAAAAAATTGAAAGTAAATTGGTGATGATGTATGTAACATATGATGCATCATTTATGCAACCACCATCTATATGTATGTCACCTTTCCTTGTAACAAAAATAAAGAAAGAATCTCCAATCTCAATGTCAGAAGTAGAACTCAAATCAAGAGATACAAAGGACTCCTTAGAAGAAGTCATATGGTGTGAAGCACCAGAATCTAGAACCCAACTATCTAAAATAGGTAACTATGATCTCTCAACAATATTAATTGATTTCCAATGCTCATGATATGGAGGAGTAGAGATAAAAATATTGTTTTTCCTAATGGCATCCTCTCAGGCTTGCATTCTCTTAAAATACCTAGACTCTTCATGACCATCCCCCCCACAATAGGAGCATGATAGGTAGACTTATTTTTGGATTTGGAAGATGATTTGGGTTTAGATGTGTTGGTGTTGGGCTTAGGTGTATTTTGATATGGAGGAGTTTTTTTCTTCTTACTCTTAGTTTTTCCTTTGTTATTAGGATGTAATGTTACTAATGATTTTTGAGAGGTGCAAGACTCAAGGTAAGACAATTTGGATTCCTCCCTACTAAATTTGTCACAAAACAACTCTAGATCTATAATTTTGAATGTGACACCTAAGGCATCCATGCTAGAGAAAATGTTAGAATCAAAGATTTGAAATGGGCCACTCAACTTAGATCAAATCAATTACACACACTCTTCATCTTTATTATCTTGTCCACTCCCCTCTAACTATGTTAACAAATGCTTAAACTTAGTGATTTATTTTAAAATAGAGGCAAAGTCATTCAAATTGAGTGAAGTAAGCTTTACTTCAAGTTGCATGTCTTTTAAGTGATCTACTCTCTTGAATAAACCCTTTAAGTTATCCCATATTTTGAATGGAGTATCACACCCACCCAAATGAAAAAATAAACTATCACTCACATAAGTCTCAATTAAACCCATACACTCTTAAAACTTGCATTGGTGCTAAAAAATTTCAAACTCATATGTAAATTTTGGTTGAGTTACATTCATTAGGGATCATAATTATTTGTGTTTTTTATTGTTTCCATTTAAGTTCTCCATATAATGTAATTATGTGTATTCAAAGGCTTATAATGGTTAATACCAAAAGTATAATCCATGCTAGTGAATCATAAAAGAGTAGAAATAATGTAAAAGGGTGTGAAAAATTGGCATTGAGACAACCCCCCTCCCAAAAAAAAGATTGTCTTAAGGACCCCCCCAATTTGGCACTTTATAAAAGTAGTGAATTTTTATAAATTAATGACACCAATGGATAGATAATTAAAAACCATACACTTTTGAATAAAATAGAACTCAAATCTAAGTTATGGTTTAAAAGTTAGAGGCTTTATGAATTCCTATAAAATGGATCAAAATATTTAAAAAAATAATACAAACTAATTTTAGTGACCAAATCAAAAAATAATGTTGGCATCCAACCACTCGTCGGAACTATAATTGAACCACAAACTTAAAAAATTCAACCAAAGTGAAAAAATATCCTCTTGATTACCTTGGTGTATGTGTAAGTGAAATATGATTCCCCTTTTAAGAAAAAATATAGCTTAATAAGGAAAATATTGAATTATTAGCTTGTTTGAGAGGATAGAAGGAGGATAAATGATGGGTTATAGGTGTCTCAACCTAGTTGGATCCTCCTAGTGTCTCTACCAACACACCAAGTAGATAGATCAAGAGAAAGGCTTCAAATTATCTAGTAAAGCATTGTCTAAAGGATTACCAAAAACCCTACAATAGTTTGATGTGAACTATAATGGCTTATAGTGAGTGCAATTTAGGTCTCTGATTTGCTCTCCTCCTTTCCAACTCACTACTAACACTAATAAAAGATAGTCCTGGGAGAAGGTAATGTAACTCCTAAGCTTGGCCTCAAGCACTCTCCTTACAATAGATATATTTTAAGATAAATTAAATGCCACTCAATAGATAGTATGTAATCTTATCTAAAACTTAGTCTAAAGAGGCATAAATCTCTAAAAATAAGTGGCACTCTTGTTTGAAAGAAAAACAATGCAATAGATCTTTAAAGAAAGTAGTGGAACATAGACCAAAAAAAGGAAAATAAAATATAAAATTTAATGTAGATCTAATCTTCAACATAGCAACACATATTCCTCTTTCCAACACACCACATTCTCTCTTGCAACTCAAGCACCTCTGCAAAGGAAATGGAATGTCCATAAAAACTTTAATGTAGGTCAAACTTTCACACTCCTTCCAACTCAACCAGATCTTCCAACACGTTTAAGAAGGAATAATGATGCCACCCAATTTTAATGTTGATGCCATAGTAGATCTTTCTCCATAAAGGTTATCTCTTATTGATGGTATATGAGATCCAGCTATAGGCCAAACTCAAGAAAAACAATAGTTAATTCTAATGTACATCTAAAAGGATAAAAGACTCTAGTGCTTCAACATAGACGTGTAAGATGTATGGTGCTTGGAATGACTATCAATGAAACTATAAGAGGTGATAAGCAATACACATATTCTCTATTTACTCCAACAAAGAGCACTTCCCCTCCAAAATACCCCCTCTAATGCTTCCTTTCCACCTTCCTTCCAAGAAGAAAACCAATCACTTTATTCAAAACTTAAATAAAAGTGTTGGATCCAAAAGAGGGGGAGAAAAGGCTAAGGATATATGACAAGAGAAAAAATAATAGCGACAAGGGAAATTTCTAAAAAAAATTTAGCAGTGTGGATCTATGCAATACTCAAATCTCTAGTACCATGTTAGGAATGGTGAAGAAATATTCCAACCCAAGATTTTGAAGTGTTAACAACAAAAAATATCACCCAAGGAAGCTATAGACAAATGACTGCAAAAAAAATCAATTCAAGTGTTATTCAGAATGAGATGCTAGTACAATAAGAAGCCCTTACATAAGTAGGCAAGGTAAAACAAAGAACTATCCTAACTAAATAATGTGGGATAAATCCTCACATAGAAAAAACTAGAAAAAAGATCAAATAGATAGATAATACACTAGAAAACATGAGAAATAGATAATCTAACATCTATAGCATGCCTCCACTATATATGGAGAAATTTAAAAATTGATATAAGTACCAATGTGGAGAACATGTTTCCAAAATATGCCTCCACTATAATCTAGAGATGTTGAATACTGAATAAGTGTGGAGAACATACTTACAAAACATGGCCCTATTGAATTTAAAAACTATGCCATGTGTGGATAGCATGCCTCTATGACATTCTCCCACTAAAATTCCCCCCTTTGAAGTGAGGAGAATATACTAATTGGTAGCTACCTCACTTCAAAAGGATAATATAATTATGTAATTTATGAAAGGAACCTTTTAGGTAGATATAACATCGAAGCACATAGAACCAATGTGATCACATAAAGGCCTAATATGCATGATAAAGATCATGTCAACATCTAGATAACAATAGTATAAACTTAACAAGTAAATAAGCACACACACAAGAGCACTCAAAATCAAGTCAAAAGGTAATGGTCCAAGGAGACCACAAATAATGGGCATGTTCAAATGCTACACAAGCGAAGGCACATGACTTAGTCAAATGTCCATAAAATTAATCCATATTGTTTAACCCTAATTTAGATTAAATAATCTTTCTTGGGTGGAAAGGATTAAGGATATATAAATGATAGGGTATAAGGGTGAATATCATATCTACAACATGCCAATTAATGTGTTAAACTTAGATGTACTATATGTTAACTTTATTAAATTGAGATAGGCTATTAATGGAAAGTATAACTTCACTAGATATAAAAATGATATAAAAGAGGGTACTTATCTAGTTATGATGCTAATGTAGATTCGGATCTAGTACAATCAAGAAGTGTTATGCCCTTAACCTATAGTGCATCTAGGGATATGTGTGGCCAACTTGTGGCTTACATACCTTCATATTATCTTATTACATTTCTCAATGTTGTTAGTATGGTTGGCTTATGAAATACCCATGGCTAAATAGACTATATATAGGAGGTAGTGGTTAGTCTGTTATCATCATATTACAAATTTTGTTCTTATTGCATTGTTATGGAGGTTACCCCTTAGAAGTGGCTTAGTAATAATATTAAAGTATTCTACTATTTTTCCAATTGTTATTATGGATCTATTTATTTTGTTTTTAATTATGCGATATATAATTCTATTATTATGAATCATCTAAGGAATTTCATTACAAGTGGTATTAGATATTTAATTTGGGAAAGTTTATATGATGTAATTTTTTTTAGATCTAGCATCCTGAGCACTAAAAGGCTAAAAAATATAACTTGTGATATGGGATGAATTGAATTTTTTCATTGCCATAGTTTTATTCATTAGGTTTTTTTTCAAAAAATAAAAAATTACCACTAAAAATAAGGGTATAGAAACTTTTTTACCTTGTGTAGATTATCAGTCATTAGCTTCATCTATATGAGATGATTGTGATGGTATATTCTACCAATAAACCTTTTTTGGATAACAATTTTCACCCTTATGCACATTAGTAGTAATTGTATTCATCTTGGCAAGGAAATCATAATAGTATCATATGTCTATACATTATTTTGGGTCACAACACTCCTTGGGTTTGTTCATGGTAGTACCTAACACTTGTGGTCATGAGAAAGGGAAAAAAATGCCTAAAACTCCTCATAAAGATGATATGTAGTCAAAAACATCTTATCTAAGTATTTTGGAGGTAGTTCATCAACTTAAGTTAGAGTTATAGGCTATGGTGTAGAAAGATGATCTTTATGCAATTAAAGGGGACTTCATGAGGCTGAGAGGGGACATGAATTGCTTATGGGATAAATTATAACAAATCATTGGGTAATTGGCCAACTTTTTATCTTGTTAATTATAAAATAACCCTCCACCACTCTAATTTGGTTCTTCTCCTCCAAAAAATTACAGTTCCAACCATGGTGTCAAGCCATTGTTACCAAAAGTGGACCTATGCAAGTTTTATGGTAATGATCCACTCACATGGATTACTCAAATTGAAAATTTATTTGATCTACATAAGACTCCATATTCATAAAAGGTGCCTATGGCCTCTCTATATCTAGAGCCTAAGTAGTTTATTTGGTATCACTGGATGTGTGCTCAAAATAAAAATAAGGGTATCCTAGTTTCATGATCAATATTTTCTAAAGAATTACAGCTCTACTATCATAACAATGTCTCTAAAAAATAATTTATCAAAATATCCAAGTTGTGAAATATTAAGACTATAAAGGATTACATTCATCAATTTCAAAATCTCTCCTTACGTGTGGTAAACATCACTGAGGAAAATTTAGCTAACCTATTTTTGGGTGGCCTCAAAAATAGCATCTAATTAGAGTTTTGCATGTTTCATCCTAGTAATGTATTTTTGAATATGTACCAAGGGCATGTCTAACTTAGGAAAAATAATTGATCAAATAAATACCTTTCAATAATATTCATGAATGCACCTTCCCAACACCATCATTTCCATAGCTTACCCAATTGATACCTCAATAAACTGAAGAAAAGAACATAAAATGTTTGTTTTATTTGTGATGTAAATGGAGTAAAGGACATTAATGTGCTAAAAATAAGTTGTTTTACATTGAAGGTTCCAATGAGGAGAAATAATATGATGAGGATTCAGGGGTAGGTTTGGAAGAACTTGAGGATGAATATGAAGATTCTCAGCCTATTATTTTTTATAATTCACTTTTAGGCATTATTACTCCTCAATATTTTAAGGTGGTGGGTTTCTTCAAGAAATAGAAGGTGATTGTGTTAATTTACTCTAGGATTACACACTAACTTCATCAATAATAAGTTGGCTACTTGTTTAAACTATTTCATTTACCCATTTCTAGAATTTTAGGTCATGATTGGAGATGATGGTACCATCAAATGTTCTATAAAATCTGATAGCATTAAGCTCAATATGAAAGATTACTTATTAAATTCCCATATGTTTTCTATTTCCATGGGAAGAGTTGACATTATTTTTAGAGTGTAATGGCTCACCACTTTAGGTACTATTGAGATGAATTTCCAAGAACTATTTATGAGATTCTATTTTAAAGGCATGACCTTTGAACTATGTGGATTATAGGCTAAATTTCCATAACTAGTTAGTTCTCATCAGATGATAAATATTCTCAGAAAAGGTGTTGAGGGATTTATGGCACACTTATTTTCCATAGAGATTCAACCAATTGAGGAGTCTACACATTTTGATTTGTAAAGGGTGTTTGGTGACCATTTTATTATTTTTACTAACATGTCAGAAGGACTTCCTCCATGTCTTACACATGATCATGCCATTAGGTTCATTATAAGAAGTATACCACCCAACATTTGACCCTACAGGTATCCCTATGCCTAAAAAAGTGAAATTAAAAAGATGGTATAGGAGATGTTGGACGCAGGAATCATCTAACATAACTAAATCAAATATTCCTCCCTTGTGGTCATGGTATGAAATAAGGATGAAAATTGGAGATTATGCCCAAAATATAGATAACTCAAAAAGTACACCATCAAAGATAAGTTTCTTATTCTAGTACTTGATAATTTGCTAGATGAATTGCATGGTGTTGTTTATTTTACCATGTTAGACCTTCATTTTAGGTTTCATCATACTCTAATCCACAATGAGGACATACTTAAAACAAATTTAATAACTCATGAAGGCCATTATGAATTTATGGTCATGCCTTTTGGCCTCACAAATGCACCATCTACATTTCATAGTTTGATGAATACTATATTTAGGCCTACTTTGAGAAAATTTGTATTAGTGTTTTTTTAATATCTTCATCTACATCAAAATTTTGGATAACCATTTGAATCATGTGAAATATACACTTTCAATTATATAACAACATCAATTTTGTATCAAACATTCCAAATGTGTTTTTGGTGTTAAATAGGTGGAGTAATTGGGTTATATTATTTCACATGAATGAGTGAAAGTTTATCCTTAAAAAATCCAAGTAATGATGGAGTGGTAGGTTCCTAAGACCCTCAAGAACCTCCAAGGATTTTTGGGGCTAATGATTACTATCACATATTTGTAAGAAATTATGGTAGCATTGCAACCCCACTCACCTATTTGTTGAATAAAGACTTCTTCCAATCGACCAATTTAGTTACCAAGGCATTTAAATAGTTTAAAATGGATATGTTCATAGATCTAGTTTTATCTACTCCATATTTTTTAGAACTTTTATTATGGAGTGTGATGCATCAAGATATGGCATGGGAGTTATACTCGTGTAAGAAGGAAAACCATTAGCATTTGAAAGTTACCATATAAAGGGAAAATATAGGCTCAATCCAATCTATGAGAAAGAGATGATGGATATTTTACATACATTCAACCAATAGAGACCTTATCTAATGGGTCATCACTTTCAGGTAAAGACTGATCATGATAACCTCAAATATTTTTTGGAACAATGATTGTCATATAAATAATAACAAAAATGGGTTACTAAAATATTAGGATATGATGTTAAAATAGTATATAATAAAGGAAAAGATAATGTGGTGGCAAATTCACTATTCTAGAAGGATGAATCAATTGAGGTATTATTATGTGCAATGACTATTTGGCAAGTAGATTGCCTAGAGGAAGCAAGATCAAAATGGGAGAATGATAGGCTACCCATGATTTGATTCAAAATATTCAACAAGGTTCTAGGGGAGATAAACAATTTACATGGAAGGGGAATGCATTATGATATAAAGACATATTATACCTTTATAATCATTCTCTCCTCAAAAATAAAATCCTTCAAGAACTTCATACATCTCCACTGGGAGGTCACTCAAATTTTTTGAAAACATATCATAGAATCAAGCAAGATTTTCTTTGGGGAAGGACTCAAGTGTGATGTCTATAAATATGTTGTTTAATGCATGATATGGCAATAGAACAAAGGTGAAAAAATTAAAACTATAGGTCTTTTGCAGCCTTTATCTATACCTATCTAGTGTTGGGAGGAGGTTTCTTGGATTTCATTAGTGGGTTACCATGGTCTGAGGGTAAAACATTTATCATGTTAGTTATGGAGCAACTCACCAAGTATGCTCATTTTTCTTCCTTATCATAGCCATTTTTTTCTAGTATAGTCACTTCTAATATTATCAATATAGTTTATAAAATACATGGTACTCCAAAGATCATTGTAAGTGACCGAGATCCCATATTTACTAATAATTTTTGGACTAAATTATTTTCATGTTTGGGCACCTATTTGGCCGATAGATCATTCTATCATCCTCAATATGATGGACAAAAAAAGGTAGTCAACAAATGTATAGAAAGATATCTTCATTGTTCTGTTTCTAACAAATGGGATAAATGGGTTAATTAGCTGCCACTTATTGAATAGTGGTTAAACACTTCTTTTCAAACTTATCCCAAAATGTCTCCATTTGTGGCATTATATGGGTATTAACCCCCATCCATCACTTCTTCCTTGATAGTGTATCCAAGGTTTGATCTATTGAGGAACATATTTACCATCAATAGGTAGTACTAATGAGTTTGTGAGAGAATTTAACAATGGCACAAAATATAATGAAACAACAAGTAGATCAACATTGTAGTAAGAGGCATTTTGACATAGGTGATTGGGTCTTTGTGCGTATATAACCATATAAGTATATGTCTCTAAAGAAATAGAAAAAGGATAATAAATTGTTACCTAAGTGTTATGTCCCTTATCAAATCTTGCATAAAATTGGTAGTGTGGCTTATAAACTAGAATTACCTCCATCTAATCACATACATCCAGTTTTCCATGTATGTTATCTAATGAAGGTAATTAGATATAGAGTTTCCACTTAGATTGAGTTACCAGAATTGGATGAAGAAGGCCAAGTCATTCTAGAACCTAAAGATGTATTTCACATGCACACTAAGAAACTATGGACTAGAGAGATTAAGGAATATTTGATCAAATAAAAGAACCTACATTCTAAATATGCAACCTAAGAGGATGAAGCATTCCTATAGAAACATCCTAGTTTGATTCAATGTTAAGGACAATGTTGTTCTGAATGGGAAGGCTATGTTATGCCCTTAACCTATAGTGTGTCTAGGTATATGTGTGGCCAACTTGTGACTTACATACCTTCATATTATCTTATTGCATTTCTCAATGTTATTAATATGGTCAACCTATGGAATAACTATGGCTAAATAGAGTATATATAAGATGTAGTGGTTAGTCTTTTATCATCATATTGTGAATTATGTTCTTATTATATTATTGTGGAGGTTGTCCCATCAAAGTGGCTTAGTTATAATATTCAATTATTATGCTCTTTCACCAAATATTATTGTGGATCTACTTATTTTGTTCTTAATTATATGATATATAATTATATTATTTTGAATCATCTAATTAATCTCATTATAGGAAGATAATTCTAGATCAATCATCAAATTATAGATTTGGTGCCACTGGCTCTTTAAATAGTTACATTAGTATGGGATGGTTGCATCAAATCTAGTGTTTGGGTTTGATGTTAATGTCCTATACAAAATATCAGTTAAAATAGGATGTAACCACCTGGATGATTTTGGGTTTGGCTTTGCCTTTGATTTGGTGCATTCATATCTAGGTCATGGATTATTTCTCTTGGTGAAATGGAAAAACCCTAGCTTTCCATCTTTAATGTGACCTTGTGTAAAAATGGGTTAGTGGACACACAATGTCAAACTAACCTACAATGGCCCCATTGTAAAAGGAAACTGCCTATATAGCCAATACTCCATAAGAGGGCTTCAGACTCATGTAGTTCCCCCTACATGTTGGCTTGTGTGTGAATCATGCAATGTGTATAAAGCAAGTACAATAGTGACCTATCTTGTAAGTTAAAAAATATGACCTTATGTCTACTCCTTTAGTAATTCAGACCTATAGCTAGGTTGCTCCTTTGATTGATATTATAATAGGGCAAGATAGGAAAGCTTTTGGTAACTTGAGTTCTTCTTAAGTGATCTTTTGGTCTGATTACTAGGAAAGGAATGAGTGAGGGTTCATATTGTATTTATACCAATACTATAAAGAGATAACTTGCATTAAATCAATGAGTAAGGGTTCATATTGTATTTATACCAATATTATCAAGAGATAACTTGAGTTCTTCTTAACTGATCTTTTGGTTTGATTACTAGGTAAGGAATGAGTGAGGGTTCATATTGTATTTATACCAATACTATCAAGAGATAAATTGCATTAAATCACTTAGGCCAACCATTGTAATATATTTCATTTGTAAGTTTTATGACTTTAGGGAATTGGACACTTGCGTCAGGGTAGGATAATAACATCATCACTAATATGTATATTGGATGTTAGTATCCAGGGAGAAGAGAAAAGGCACAAGATCAAAACTTGAAGAGGTGTAAGATAAGTAAATTTTAAGCATTTTGAGTGATATGGGATGTTTGTGTCATCAATATAATGCTATTTATACTAAGATATAGACCAAGGGACACAAGATAGAGTAGATGCAAGGCTTGTAGAAGCAAGGTATGTATAGAACTAAGAGGAACAACCAAGGTCTAATTTTTCTAAGAGTGCAAGACTGATGTGTTACATAATCACAAAATATCATCTACATTTAACCCCATTTTAATATAGTAATGAAATTTATATTTTAAATTAAATGAATAAGTACCTAGGTGTGTGTGCACACCTTATCTTTACTTAAGTTGAATTTGAGTGTTTTTTTGGTGGTTGATCTATAACCAAGAGCATGTTACACTATATAATTATTGCATATAATTTGGGTCAAAAGTATTTGAAATAAATTTAAATTGAAAGAGTAAGGTTTAGGAGTACATCTGTGTGTTGATGTAACTACCTTGCTATTAAAAATTTTTTTTTACAAAATATGTATCATTGTAACATTCTAAAACTGAGATTAAGATAAATATAGATAAATCTTTAAAGTGCATAAATATAAGGAGAGAGAGAGAGAGAGAGAGAGAGAGAGAGAGAGAGAGAGAGTGAGAGAGAGAGAGAGAGAGAGAGAGAGAGAGAGAGAGAGAGAGAGAGAGATTGGAAGACACATGCCCCAACTTTGGAGCAAAATTGAGTTACCACCTAAAAATTGAGATTAGCTCAACCATGCAACCTAAAGACACTTATAACCTGGTGAGTCTAGATGATCAATTCCAAACTAATTTTTTTTCAAGATTGAGTGATTTAATCACCTCAACCATACCAAAAGTTAAACAAACTAATACAATAGATTAGTTTTCTAAAGTTTGTAAAGCTTCATGGGGTATTAGTATATGCAATAGTTTTGGAATTTGAGATTGAGTTGGATTTTTCAATATTAGGCACATGTTACATAGTATATGCATCTTAGATATGTCTCATACTAAAACTATGTATAAAAATGGTATCGTATTTTTTGATTTAATAAAAGTTTTTTTGACACATCATACAATATACATTTTGTGTCTTTTTTTATCAAATGTGTGAAATGAATTTCTTTGTTAGCCAACTAAGCTATGAAACATCTAATAGCCTAAATTTAGCCCTATAGGCATTGTAATTATTTAAGATTGGTTAGTGGTGGAGTTTTAATAATGGATTTTACATTTTTTAGATCAACCATGATGCTTCACTGAGAGATAATGTATCCAAGGAGTTTTCCTAACTAAATACTAAAAACACACTTTTTTAGATTTAATCGAATAATGAGCTTGCATAAACATTTAAATATTTGTCACAAATCATTAGCATGTTCCTAATAATGTTTAGATTTGGAAACTAAATCGTCAACATAGTCCTCAATAGTTTTATGTATAAAGTCATGGAATATATGAGTCATGTCCCTTTGATATGTGGCTCATGCATTCTTTAGCCCAAAACACATGATTATATAGAAAAATGCATTGCAAACAGTATTAAATATCACCTTTTCTTGATCATCAAGGTTAATTTTGATTTGGTTATATCCTATGAACCATCCATAAATGAAAATGTCTCATATCTAGTTATAGAATAAATAATCATATTGATATTAGGTAATGGAAAATCATCTTTTGAACAAGCCCTATTTAAATCTTGGTAATTGTTGCAACAATGCATGTCACCATTAGGTTTTTTTATAGGTATAATGTTTGCCACCCATTTAGAATGTGCAATATCTCATATAAATTTGATGTCTAAAAGCTTCTAATTTTTTGCTTTTACCAATAATGCTACTTTGGGATACATTTTATGAATCTTTTGTTTAGCTGGTTTTGCATTTGGGTATAATAATATGTTATGCATTGCAATTGATGGTTCAATTCTAGGCATATCTTAATAATCCCAAGCAAACAATTTAGGAAAGTCATGAAGGACCTATCGATAGGTTTTTCCTTCAACCTCCTACCTCATTGCTACTAGTAGAACTAGTTGAGGGTCATTATCTATTCTATAGTTGTATAGGATTATTTATTCTTTTAAAAAAGTGGATCTCTCTAAGAGAAATGGTATTTTAGGAATAGTATATGATGTACCATATTGGACATTATCATCACTTTCACCAAAGTAAGCATGATCAAAAGTGGCACGAGGAAACCTATTTTTAAGATAGATGGAAGGGATATCCTCATATTCCACAAAATACTCTAGCAATGATTCATCATTGGAGAACTCAAGGAGTGTCAAAATGTCTGGTGAAGCATTCTCATCAATAACATGAGGGTTAAACACTGGTAGACCAGTTGTAGAAATATTTAGACACTCTATTTTGGCTTTTGAAAAACAAGTTGTGCAATGAGAGATATGATTATGACTTGAATTTTTTTTTGAAAAACCCAAATCTTGATGGTTTGTATTGGTTGTAGGATAAATAGGCTAACTAATTCCTTTCTCATGTTTACCTATCCCGTGTCCTTTATCTCCATATTTTTGTAAATAACAAGAACCAAATCAAGATTATAAGATTGTGGTAAGGTATTATCTATTTTGTTTATCATTTCACAATGTTTAAAGGGATTAGTATCCCTAGGACAAGTGTAAATGAACCCTTAATTAATTAATCTTAAGAATGTATACAAAGTGAATGGAAATGCATACATCTCATGTATCCAAGGCCATCCTAAGAGGCTATTATAATTTAAGTCATTTGACATAACTTGGCACAGAGTATGTAGGGTATGGGGACCTATAGTAGTATTCAATTTTATTTTCCCCAACACTTATCATGAAATTTTATCAAATCCCTTGATGCTCATATTAGATGGGGCCAAATTTTAAGCCCCTATGCCAATTGAAGATAGAAAAGATATGTTACAAATGTTGATTCTTGAACCATTATCCACAAGAAATCATTTTACCATTTTATTGCAAACACCCACCTAGATGTAGAGTGGAAAACAACTATTTATATGATGTTGAAATGGTAATTTCTCTTTTTCAAAAGATATATTATGTTCAATCTATTGGGACCTTAATTTTGAATCTATTCTAGCTACGTAGTTTTTGAAGCTAGTGGCATTGAAGGAAGAGTAGATGCAAGAGAGACACAGTGTAGAATACCATGGCATAGAAGATCATGGAGTGGAAGAGGCAAGTCATGTGGAATAAGGAAACATTAAACATAGATAAAATAAGAATGTAAGACTCAAATAATAGTGAAAGACTTAGGCAAAGGCACAAAAAGTGGAGATGGTTAAGGAATAGTTTGTATGAACATCAGAAGAGAATATTCAAGTACAAATCTAGCATTGATCTATAAGAACATCGGTGCATTGTGATGAGGATCTAGCATAGAGAGAACATATAGGGAAATTTAGGCCCAAGACCTTAGTAATTTAATGTAACATCTTGTCATGAATCATTATTTTTAATGGTTATTGTCAAGTCATCTTTTATTAATTACTTTTGTAACTGAATGGTCAGGGTAGAGCCATGTATAAATACGCCTTATTTTACTTGGTGTGGGTTGATCATTGTAATATGTTATCATTGTAATTCTAGATATGAAATATGAATGTAATGAGAGGAAGCTTATGTGTTAATGAAATACTTATGTAATCTATTTAAGAATATGATGGAAATATTAATATTTTATTCTTAGTTTGTGCCTAGCTTATTTTTATTTGATTAGTTAAGTAAGAAATGAATAAATAATTAAGATATAGAAATAAAAATACATATGAATTTAGAACTAAGTGCATATTCGAGTGCCCTAGATTAATAAACTAGATGAATACACCACTATGAGACAAGACCAATGAGAACCGATCTTAAGTTGCATGTTTTTGATTAAGTAAGGTGGCAAACTAGGGGCCAAACCCTATACAGTCAAAATAGACAAGAAGGCAAACAAACAAAAAATGCCTTCAGAGAGATGACGGCACAGCTGAGAATAATAGACAAAAACAAAACATAGGCCACAAGAAGACCAGAGTCAGAGAGGTCTCCCCTTACATAACTATTTATTTGATAAGATCATTGAGTTTCTCATTTTCCACATTGTTAGCATACCTAGTATTACCCACCACCTCTAGCATAGACATGTTCAGCAGAATTGTATTATGAAGCCCTTTGGCAAAGACCTTCTCTAGCTTCTGAATGTGGTCCTTCAGGGCCCCAATTTTAGTTTTCCAATTAGTCTCATTCTTAGTGCCCTCACCAGCTTCCTTGACATACATTTTCCCCTTATTGTCAGTAGTTCCCATAGTGTTAGCACCCTACTCCTCAGTAACCTCAAAATCTCTAGTAGCGTGCTTCCCTCCAGTGTCCTCCAAAATTTCCTAGATTTCTAGCTCCTTAGACTCTTCCTCCTGGGTTGCTTCTTCCAAAGCACTTTCTGAATAATCAATTAGTCTGGCCTTCGGGGGTAGTTTACCAGCAATCCACCCTGACCTTTATACTCCAGAGGGGAATCCTTCCTTATTAATTTTAGAAGGCTTGTGAGATTTTCCACCTTGGCCCCCCATGGCCCTTCTTGGATTCCTATGGGTCCCTTTTATAGTCTATTTAATATTTTATTCCTCTTCATCAACCTTTCTCTTCTTGCCCTTCTTGCTCGTAAAGGAGCTGGGGGTATCAACAGGGGTCTTTTTAGGGTCATCAATACGCCTTATTCCTGACAAGTCATCTCCTTTTGAATGATCTCCCTAATGTTTAAGGGATTATGAACACCTTATCACCACACCCTCCAACCTGAAAATTATTGCCCAAGGTTGGCACAAGCATCAGTGGCCATGTTGCCTTCTCTGTAGGTATGGGAAATCTCAACTTTAGAGAACTTTTGTAAAAGAAATTGGATATCAATACTGATGTATTTTAGCTTGATTCCCACATTTGAAGCTTTATTAATGGCATCTATGGCCATCTTAGAGTCTCCTTGTATATTCAAGTTCCTTATTCCTAGGGATATAGCTAACTTTAATCCCCATAGTAAAGCCATTACTTCAGCATAATTGTTGCTCTGGCATCCAATTCTATTGGCATAAACAATAGACATCCATCCTTTATCATTCCTTATAATTCCTCCTCCACTAGCTTTACCATCCAACTTGGATGCCCCATCAAAGTTGAGTTTCATCTACTTAGATTTAGGGAGGATCCATTTAGTATTAAGTCTCTGTAGTATTTTGGAGTTATTATACCCAAGGATCTAGTTTAAAACCTTCCATTTGGCTAAAATTTGGCTTTCAATTTGAGATAGGGGTTTCTTCACAACATGAATATGAGCTATTGTAACACTTTCCATAATGGTCTTAGCAAAGGAGTTAAACACCTGAGAAGCATTTCTAATAGTGTCCCTAAAAATTTTGTGATTGCTCTTTCCATAAACTTCAACTCAAACATGGTAGAGCTTGCTTCCATAATTCCATAAGCCAGGGATGTGTGAAGGTTGGGTTTCAACTGAGAATTACTTATTTAAGGTTAGAATTGTAGACCCATTCAATACTAAAGTTGTTAAGTATTGTGCCCCATAATTCTTGGGCAAACTTGCAGTGGATAAAGAGGTGTGAAACTGATTCCTTAGTTGAACCACACAAGAAACATCTGTTAACCAAAGTAAAACCTTTCTTTTGAAGGTTATCCTAAGTAAGAATTTTGTTATGAGCAGTACTGCCCACCAAAACATGTTAATTTTTGGAATAAGTTTATGATTCCAAACCTTTTTCCATACATCTTTATTCTAAGGTTCAAGAATGAGCAGATGGTAAGTAGATTTGATAGAGAATGATCCATTCTTATCTGTCCACTAGTATTATTCATCCTCCCAAGGAAAGAGAGAGATTTTGATCTCCTAAACACACTAATGGATCTCATGAACTCTTGAGAAAAGCTTAGGCCAGTGCACACAACAATCCAAAATATTTTTCTAGCTCATCATCCCATTGCTATTTTCCATATAATCACTGACCCTAAGAAATCTCTCCATAGTTTTCTTGTGTGATGAGAGCCTTGTCCTTTAACCAAATATCATCCCAAAATTTAATATGCCAGCCATTTCCAAGTTTCCATCTAATTCCTTGTTTGAGAAGGCTTCTACATTTTAGCATTTTATTCCATATCACAGATCCCTGGGGTAATCCCATCTATTGAATAAATTTGGAATCATCAATGATATGCATGTATTTGGCATACCTTATTTCCCTCCAATCATTGTTTGTATGGATTATGTTCCAACTAACTTTTGAGAGAAGGGTTTTGTTCATGTTCCTGATGGACCTAATATTAAGTCCACCATGAGATTTTGGAAGACACACTTTTTCCCATCTGACTAAAGACATTCCCTATTTTTCTTCCACTCCCATCCATAAAAATTTCCCTTGGATCTATTCTAATTTCTTATCAAAATACATAGGAATTTTAAAAAGAGACATGAAGTATGTAGGAATACCTCACAGCGAAGCCTGAAGAAATTGCAGTTTACAACCACTGTTGAGTAGTTTCCCCTTCCAACCAAGAAGTTTCCTCTACATTATTTCCACAATTCCATTCCAAAATCTAAGAGATACCTCTTTTATCGAGAGTGGGAGACCCAGGTAGGTAGTTGGTAGGCCAGCTTTAGCACATTCTAATATATCAATGATTTTATGTCTAAGTTCATTAGGAATGTTAAAGAAATACACATTGCTTTTCTAGAAATTTATCCTTTGTCCTGACTCTCTGGCATAATTATTTAAGATATTCTTCCATCTTCTAGCTTCAATCACTGATGAGATGCCAAAGAAGATGGTATCATCCACAAACTATTGTACCACCATAGGATGAAGGGAGGAGGCAAGTTTGATGCCCACTAGCTTTTTTGAGGCTATATCTGCTTGTATGTATCTTCCCAGTGCCTTAGCCATAATGATGAATAAGTAAAGGGAGAGAGGGTCTCCCTAATGAATTCCTCTTGAGGATGAGAAAAACCCTCTAGGAACACCATTAACTAGCACTAAGAATTTTTTACAAGAGACCGCGTTCCATAACAAGTAAGACATTTTATCATTAAACCCAAATTTTTTGATCACTTAAAATAGAAAAGTCCATGAGACTCTATCATAAGCTTTAGAAATATCAAGCTTGAGAGCCATCCCAAGGATTCTGCTCTTATCCATGGACTGAATAGTCTCATGTGTGGTGATCACAGCATCAAGAATCTGCCTGCCTAGGATGAAACCTTTTTGAGTAGGAGAAATAATTTTGTCTAGCAAAGGTTGAATCCTCATGACTAGCATTTTAGTACATAGCTTATACATAGTGTTGCATAGACTAATGGGCTTAAAATTAGTGAGGTGTGAAGGTTGTGATTTTTTAGGAACAAGTACTATGAAGGTATTATTAGCTTGTTTCAAAAGTTTACCTAATTTGAAAAAATCATGCACAACAGCCATGAGGTCCGCTCCTATTATCTCCCAATATTCCTGAAAGAATATAGGAGGAAATCCATTAGGACCTGAGGCTTTAAAATCACCCATGGAGAATAAAATAGCATGGAATTCTTCCTCAGATATAGGCTTTAACATCTCTAGATTATCTTCTTCCATTATTAAAGAGGGGATTTTATCAATAAATTGATTCATAGGTCTATCAATTTTATCATTATTATTTTCTTCCATAAGCATATTCTAAAAGAAAGCCCTGGCTTGTTCCCCCATTTCATTATCCTTGGTAATAATGTCACCATTATCTAGGACAAGCTTAGTTATTGAGTTGGCTTTCCTATGTTTCATAGTTGAGAGATGAAAAGAGGCAGTGTTCCTATCCCCCTCTTTAAGCCACTAAACACGAGATTTTTGTTTCTAGATAAACCTCTTCTCTTTCCATAAGATTCTTCCATTATAAAGATAGGATGTTCTCTTCTTATAAAGTGTCCTTAGAGTCATCCCCTTGATCTATCAATTGTTGTATATCCTTGAGTTTTCCCACTATATTTTTCTTCTACTGGAAGACCTGCCCAAAGCTATATCTATTCCATCTATGAACTTCTTGTTTAATGTGTTGGAGTTTCTTGACTATTCTAAACATAGGAGTACCTTGAATATGAATTTTCCACCATTGGGCCACCATTTGTCTAAAGTCTTTATATTTGATCCACATAGCTTCAAAATGAAATGGGGAAGGTCCAAAATGTCCCTGTTCTCTTCAACTGAGGAAGATCAGGTAGTGGTCAGATATGGTTCTAGGGAAAGCCTATGCCTACATATTATGATAATCCTTCCAATTCCTTGATATAAGAAATCTATCTAATTTAAATTGAATCATTTGATCTCCTCTTTTTTTATTGGTCTAGGTAAAATTTTGGTTTTGCAGCTCTATGTCTAATAATCCCCAATCATTGATGAATTCAGCAAAGTCAAACATGTTGTCCAAGTAATCCATAATTCCACCCTATTTTTTAGAAGGGTATAGAGGAGTGTTAAAATCTCTGGCTAACATCCATCTAATGTTCTAGGGATTATTCCTGAAATTGCTCAGGTTTATCCATAATTTCTATCTCAAAGCTCTGTTATTCAGTCCATAGACATTGATCAATGACCAGTTCAAAGATTTCATAGAAAAAATGGTAATAAAGAAGTGTTTATTATAAGCCATAAGAGACCCCCTAGATTTTATCACTATTCCACATAGTGACAATCCCCCTTGAAGCCCCTTCAGTAGGGCTAATGCAAAAAGCTGCCTTAGGCCATATATAAGTAGCAATTTTCATAAAATTCTCCTCATTCATCTTGACTTCTTAGAGTAATAAAATATCTAATTTATTATCTAAAATGCATTTTTTAACCTCAAACTACTTTGAGGGACTATTAAAGCCCCTCAAGTTCTAAGATAATATTCTCATTTAGAGGGTTTGCAGGGTTGTGTCTCTGGTGTATTCTATTTACCACTGGCAATCTCCCTAGCAATCTCTCTTTGTCTTGTTTCTCTTAGTTTTGGCCTCCCTTGTTTGGGCTCAGTGCCAACATCTACATATTCTTTACCTTTTCAATTCTTTTTCTTTGGGGTAACCCATTCCACCTATTCATTACTACCACTTTGTCTTGTTACACCTATTGCTAATTAGTTTCCTACTTGGTCTCTGACTTTTATAGCATGGAAAATGTTTGTATTTAGCTGTGGGTCTACTTCTCCTTTAGTGGGACTTTCTAGAGTTACTTCTTGCTATCCAACTCTTAGAACTTTGTCTTCTTCATTGACTTCCTCTATCAAAAGGCTACCTATTTCTCCTTCCTTAAACATATTAGTAAATTTTTATATAGGATTGGTTGTGTTAAATATAGCCTTCTAACTATCAGCTGATACTATATTTTCCTTTGGGACAACTTTTCCCTCACTATTAGTGATATCCTCCTTTCATGTCTCTTCCTCTCCCTTTTTTGTGTTGTCAGGATTTTCCACATTACTCTCTTCCTCTCCATTTTATGTGTTGTCAGGATCTTAAGTTGAATGTTTCATGTGAGCATGTGATAAGCTTTTCTTGTTTGATATGCCAGCATGCTAGCTCATTCAAACTCTTTTTCTCTTAGGTATGCAGTTAGGGAAAGATATGATAGACTAAAGGAAAAGATCTCAACATTTTGGTTCTATTTTTAGGACTGTTTCACTTGTTCACATGATGATGGGAAAATGCTCAATCGGTTATCTCTAAAAATGTCAAACATTGGGTTACTATTGTAGAAGATAATTTTGTACTTCAATATCTTGAATCAAGAGTTTATGCATGCATATAGTTAGAACAACATCTTTATGACTCACTCTATGAAACTTTCTTTATATAAGTGCATGTTCACTTGTATATTTGGCTTTCAACATATTAAAAAGACCATTCAAGGAATTATGGATGGAAAATCCCATGGTCAATAGAGTGTCAATCAGATTCAGCAAGATTGGGAGTGCCCTAGACATGTGTGGTATATATTTAGTGGTGATGGACACTTTTTCCAAACCTTTTTCCGTACATCTTTATTCTGAGCTTTAAGAATGAGAAGATGGTAAGCAAATTTGAAAGAGAATGATCCATTCTTATCTGGCCACCAGTATTATTCATCTTCCTAGGGAAAGAGAGGGATTCTAATCTCCTAAACGCACTTCTAGATCTCCCAAAATCTTGAGAAAAGATCAGGCCGGTGCACACAACAATCCAAAATATTTTTCCAACTCCTCATCCCTTTGTTATTTTCCATATAATCACTAACCCTATCTCCAAAAAATTGGGTAGTCAAGTCAGTAATCTCTCCATAGTTTCCCTGTGTGATGAGAACCTTATCCCTTAACTAGATATCATCCCAGAATTTAATATGTTGGCCATTTCCAAGTTTCCATCTAATTCCCCATTTGAGAAGGCTTATACTTTTTAGCATTTTATTCCATATCACAGATCCCTAGGGTAATCCTATCTATTGAATAAAGTTGGAATCATCAATGCTATGCATGTATTTGGCATACATTATTTCCCCCCAATCATTGTTTTTATGGATCAAATTTCAACTAACTTTTGAGAGAAGGGCTTTGTTCATGTTCCTAATGGACCTAATATTAAGTCCACCATGAGATTTTGGAAGACACACTTTTTCCCATCTGACTAAAGACATTCTCTATTTGTCTTCCACTCCCATCCATAAAAATTTCCTTTGGATCTATTCCAGTTTCTTAGCAAAATACGTAAGAATTTTAAAAAGAGACAGGAAGTATGTACGAATACCTTGCAGCGAAGCCTGAAGAAGTTGCAGTTTACCAGCACTGCTGAGTAGTTTCCGCTTTCAACCAAGAAGTTACCTCTGCATTCTTTCCACAATTCCATTCCAAAATCTAGGAGATACCTCTTTGACTGAGAGTGGGAGACCCAAGTAGGTAGTTGGTAGGCCAGCTTTAACACATTCTAATATATCAATGATTTTATGTCTAAGTTCATTAGGAGTGTTGAAGAAATACACATTACTTTTTTGGAAATTTATCTTTTGTCCCGACTCTCTGGCATAATTATTTACGATATTCTTCCATCTTCTAGCTTCAATCACCGATGAGATGCCAAGGAAGATGGTATCATCCAAAAATAGTTGTACCACCAAAGGATGAAGGGAGGAGGTAGGTTTGATGCCCACTAGCTTTTTTACGGCTATATCTACTTGTATGTATCTTCTCAGTGCCTTAGCCATAATGATGAATAAGTACAAGGAGAGAGGGTCTCCCTGATGAATTCCTCTCGAGGATGAGAAAAACCCTCTAGGAACACCATTAACTAACACTAATAATTTTGTAGAAGAGACCGCATTCCATAATAAGTAAGACATTTTATCATTAAACCCAAATTTTTTGATCACTTAGAACAAAAATTTCCATGACACTCTATCATAAGCTTTAGAAATATCAAGCTTGAGAGCCATCCTAGGGATTATACTCTTATCCATGGAGTGAATAGTCTCATGTGTGGTGATCACAGCATCAAGAATCTACTTGCTCAGGATGAAACCTTTTTGAGCAAGAGAAATAATTTTGTCTAGCAAAGGTTGAATCCTCATGACCAACATTTTATTACATAACTTATACACAATGTTGTATAGACTAATGGGCCTAAAAATAGTGAGGTGTGAAGGTTATGATTTTTTAGGAATAAGTACTATGAAGGTATTATTAGCTTATTTCAAAAGTTTACCTGATCTAAAAAAATCACACATAGTAGTCGTGAGGTCCGCTCCTACTATCTCCCAATATTCTTGAAAGAATATAAGAGGAAAGCCATCAAGACCCAGGGATTTAAAAGCACCCAAGGAGAATAAAATAACATCTTCCTTAGATATAGGCTTTAACATCTCCAGATTATCTTCTTCCATTATCAAATAGGGGATTTTATCAATAAATTGATTCATAGGTCTATCGATTCTATCATTATTATTTTCTTCCATAAGCAGATTTTAAAAGAAAGCACTAGCTTGTTCCCATATTTCATTATCCTCTGTAATAATGTTGCCATTATCTAAGACAAGCTTAGTTATTGAGTTAGCTTTCCTATGTTTCATAGCTAAGAGACAAAAAAAGGAAGTGTTCCTATCCCCCTCTTTAAGCCACTAAACATGGGATTTTTGTTTCCAAAAAACCTCTTCTCTTTCCATAAGATTCTTCCATTCTAAAGATAGGATATTCTATTCTTCTAAAGTGTCCTCAGAGTCATCCCCTTGATCTATTAGTTGTTGTATATTCTTGAGTTTTCCCACTATATTTTTCTTCTACTAGAAGACCTGCCCAAAGCCATATCTATTCCATCCATGAACTTCTTGTTTAATGTGTTGGAGTTTCTTGACTATTCTAAACATAGGAGTACCTTGAATAGTAATTTTCCACCATTGGGCCACCATTTGTGTAAAGTCTTTGTGTTTGATCCACATAGCTTCAAAACAGAATGGGGAAGGTCCAAAATGTCCCTGTTCTCTCCAATTGAGGAAGATCGGGTAGTGGTCAGACATGGTTCTAGGGAAAGCCTGTTCCTACATATTATGATAATCCTTCTAATTCCTTGATATAAGAAATCTATCTAATTTAACCTGAATCATTTGATCTCCTCTTCTTCTATTGGTCCATGTAAAATTTTGGTTTTGTAGCTCTATGTCCAATAATCCCCAATCATTGATGAATTCAGCAAAGTCAAACATGTTGTCTAAGTAATCCATAATTCCACCCTATTTTTTAGAAGGGTATAGAGGAGTGTTAAAATATCTAGCTAACTTCCATCTAATGTTCTAGGGATTGTTCCTGAAACTACTCAGGTCTATCCATAATTTTGTCTCAAAGCTCTATTATTTGGTCCATAGACATTGATCAACGACCAGTTCAAAGATTTTTTAAAAATTGGTAATCAAGAAGTGATTATTATAAGCCATAAGAGACCCCTAGATTTTAGCACTATTCCACATAATGACAATCCCCCTGAAGCCCCTTTAGTAGGACTAATGCAAAAAGCCGCCTTAGGCCATATATAGGCAGCAATTTTTGTAAAATTTTCCTCATTCATCTTGACTTCTTGGAGTAATAAACTATCTAATTTATTATCTAAAATGCAATTTTTAACTTCAAACTACTTTGAGGGACTGTTGAAACATTACCTAAAGCATTGCCTCAGATGTGATATCAAGTGAATTCTCTTGTATTTAATGAAGACCCTTCTTACTCCACTAATGCATATAAATTTGTTAATTTAGTATGTAATAAATAAGACATTTTTTAGAGGGTTTGGGGGGTTGGGTCTCTAGTGTATTCTATTTTCCACTGGCAATCTCCCTAACAATCTCTCTTTGTCTTGTTTCTCTTAGGGTTGGCCTCCCTTGTTTGGGCTCAGTGCCAACATCTACAGATTTTTTACCTTTTTGATTCTTGTTCTTTAGGGTAACCCATTCCTCCTATTCATTACTACCACTTTGTCCTATTAAACCTATTGCTAAGTAGTTTCCTACTTGGTCTCTGACTTCAAGAGCATGGAAAATGTCTGTATTTAGTTGTGGGTCTACTTCTCCTTTAGTGGGACTTTTTGGAGTTACTTCTTCCTATCCAACTCTTGGAACTGTCTTCTTCATTAACTTCCTCAATCAAAAGGTTACCTCTTTCTCTTTCCTTAGACATATTAGTCAGTTTTTCTAGAGGGTTGGCTATGTTAAATATAGCCTTTTAACTATTAGCTGATACTATATTTTCCTTTGGGAAAACTTTTCCCTCACTATTAGTGATATCTTCCTTTCCTATCTCCTACTCTCCCTTTTTTGTGTTGTCGAGATTTTCCACATTACTCTCCTCCTCTCCCTTTTCTATGTTGTCAGGATCTTAAGTTTCATGTTTCATGTGAGCATGTGATAAGCTTTTCTTGTTTGATATGCCAGCATGCTAGCTCATTGGAACTCTTGTGCTCTTAGGTATGTAGCTAGGGAAAGATATGATAGACTAAAGGAAAAGATCTCAACATTTTGGTTCTATTTTTAGGACTATTCCACTTGTTCACATGATGATGGGAAAATGCTTAATCGATTATCTCTAAAAATGTCAAACATTGGGTTACTATTATAGAAGATAATTTTGTACTTTAGTATCTTGAATCAAGAGTTTATTCATGAATATAGTTAGAACAACATCTTTATGACTCACTCTATGAAGCTTTCTTTATACAAGTGCATTTTCACTTGTATATTTGGCTTTCAACATATTAAAAAGACCATTCAAGGAATTATGGATGGAAAATCCCATGGTCAATAGAGTGTCAGTCAGATTTGGCAAGATTGGGAGTGCCCTATACATGTGTGGTATATGTTTAGTGGTGATGGAAACTTAATAGATATATTTTGGAAAACAAAATCTCTACATACTCTTATCTAGAGGAATCCTAGTTTAATTTCCTTTAGAAGCTATGTAAAAGGTATCACACGTAGTTTTCATTAGATATTACGAATCTTATAGTTGACTCCAGACTTAAAAACTTCCACATGGATGGATAAACTCTCTCTTATGTGAGTAACATAGTTGGTGGAAATATGAAGTGGCACATGTTGATATAAGATTATTGGTTCAATATGGTATCTAGTCAGTGGGAGTTGCATAAGCACAAGTATGATGAGGCTAGGTGAATGGCTATGATTAGAAGTGATCTAAGGAGGGGCTAAGAGGACTCTATAAGTGTCATGAAGGTGTACAAGGATGCAAAAAGTTATAATGATGACTCCCTAACCATAATACCACACCCTACATTAGGATAGGTATGCAAAGGAGAAAAAGTCAATCATGGTGACTATAGAGCCCTGATTTAACCTTTCAGGGTTTTACACAAGTAATTCATATGTTTAGATTAAGAGGATGAGATGTCTAAATCAATTAAATAAAGTATAATAATTAAGCACTAATTTTTTATATCATTTGACTTCCTTAGAATTTTTAAAAATAGCAAAAAATAGGTATAAATATAAACTTATCTAAAAAGTGACTATCATAAATGATTTGGTTTCTAAAATTTAGGTTTTGGACATTTCTGAGTGTCATCAACAAGATTATGGTGTCTATTTGCTCACTAGACAATAATGATCCATATGGTCAGTAGCATCATGATTTTGTAGTACCCTCAATGTGACACTAATGTCCCCTTTATGAGACTATTCCAATTTTTTGAGAGCACCTACACGTATATTTTTAGGTCCTATTCCTACATACACAAAACCTATAGCTTTGTGTTGTGCTTAGAAAACATTATTTAGTGTGTAAATCTTAATCTTCCTTGCAAGTATGGCATGAATAATAATCATGAGTTCATTAGTAGGATAGGATATAAATCCTTAACACCCTGCTATGAAGAGAGTTAACTACATACCAATACTCCAAAGAGAGATCAATCTCGATGTAGTTATCCCACCAAGTGCTTGATGCAAGTGAAAGTAAAGTGTACTTGGATTATTTGAATGTGCTTGATCTTTCAAATACTTTAAAATTAGGCTTAGGGTTGTTTTAGATGGTAGTATGTAGAACTAAAGCATTATAGAATTCAAATACCTTAATTTTTCTCAACTGCTCTTTGGTTTGAATGTGATTTTGTATCTATTTTCCATCTAGTGAATAGAGGTCAATTAGACTTGTATTTATAGAGTTTTGTAGCTTATGTGGATAGGAAAATGTGTTTAGGCCAACCTTAGGATGGGCACACATTTGAAAAAGTATTTATTAGAAAGAGATAGAGCTAAGGATATTAGCTCCCAATTAGAAACACTAGCACCGTGTGGTTGTAGTGTCCCAAATGTGGCTTTAATGTCCACTTGGAAGATTATTGAGCAAGTTGGGTTGGGACCTAAGAAGATAGTTGTGACTATGTTTTGGCTAACTACAGGTGACTTTGGTCTACTCAATGACTGTAAAAGTATGTGTAAGGCTCTAGGATAGGTCTAGGACTAAGCTAATAATATGGTAACTCAAATGACACTCTTATAATCCAATTACCACTTTTAGATGATTACATTCACCCCCATCCTTATGCTAATAATGAAGTAAAGAGAAATGACTAGTATAAAGGAAATAGAAGCATACTTGGACTCACCTTAGAAGTGAAGATCGTGTAGCTGAGTCTGAGTATGAGAATTTGGGTTTGTATATATGGAACATGATCTAAAGCAATGTCTTACAATGAAACATGTAAAAACAAATCCTTAAGAGATGATCAAAATCA
Source organism: Torreya grandis (assembly GCA_037957365.1). NCBI lineage: Eukaryota > Viridiplantae > Streptophyta > Pinopsida > Cupressales > Taxaceae > Torreya > Torreya grandis. The sequence goes on along the minus strand of JARHVA010006759.1, from coordinate 447,203 downwards.
AAATACTATGTTGAAATATAGTAACTGAGTAAAGTTGAGTAAAGAGAGATAAAAATAATGAATACATCTTGTTGGGTACTCAAACCATTACATGGACCCGGTGATAACCTATGTGTGTTAGTGTATATAGTGATCATATCATTGAATAGCTTAGACTAAGATAATGATTTGCTCAATCCTCATATGGGTGGATTAATAACTTAATCTAGTTTTGACTCCATCATTGCCCACCCCTACTTAGTAGATCCTGATATATGAATAGCTTAGATAAGATTGTAAGTGTGTCTAACCCTCTCATGTGGGTGGATCAAGAGCTTAAGTAGGTCATGACTCCATCATTTCCCACCCATGTGAAGTAGATGCATATGTAACTAAACTACACAAAGTGTTAAAAGTATCTAACTAAGTAAATCTAACTATGTATGTCAGCTTCATGGCCCCTCAAGTATATTAGGTAGCTCTGGGCCACTCAATAATGCCAACCACAAAAGATGGAGTAAGGAATGGATCTGGTGGTAACCTAGAATGTGATATCAAGTATATAATCATGGATAATGACATGGATTTTGTCATTCCATTTAATCAACCTATGTGTAGTTGATTATATGGAAACTATGTGTTGTGTACATGCCCCCAATCTGGTATCTGAGCATAATGAATCTAAATTGAGTAGGTAATAACTAAATATGTGTAACTAAACTATATATGGGAGTGATCATGTTAGGTATGATTCTCCAAAATATAATAAATTAGTATGAGTCTGAGCTAAAATAAATGTATAATGAGCTAAATCTAAACATAAATATTAAACATGTGACTATATTTATGCAAATATGTATTGTATCTAGTGTACTATTTTAAATGATCTAGACTATCTTGAAGTTAGGGCTACTAGACAGTATTGCCTTGTAGTGTAAATTAGTTCCCTATGTCACTAGAGTCCCAATATGGGCACTAATGTCTACTTAGTGTGATTTTTGAGTGATCTAAACCGACTTTTGAGTCTTTATTTTGTTATGCATCTACCATGTGTCTGATGTCTAAAACTAAGCCTATGTGTTGAAATGTATCTACGAATAACAATGTAAGAGCCTGATCTCTATGATAAACCCCTGTGAATTTCCCTTTTTTTAGGGTAGTTGTAAAATTTGTGTAAGAACTAGCCTCTAAAAAAGTATCTCTAGAAAATGTGTTAGCCAGAGCATGTGCATGATATTCTAATACAATGTATAAAAATAACATCAAAATGTAAATAAATATAAGCATAAATAGGTAAAATAAAATGTATGTAGTAGTTTATCATTGTACAAAGGTGTCAAGATAGATGTAATCAATTTGTATAGTATAAAATCTGAGTAACTACCTAGGGGGATGGGGCATGATGTCCATCATGGCACCCTAGTAGGAAGGGTAGATGCATGATATCCCTCATGGCATCAAAAATTGGTGTATGTGTAACAATAAAATACAAGTGTCATGGTGTATAAGCATATAAGGAATCATACATACAATCACATGAGGCATATAAAAGATAGGCCAAGGGGACACAATACAAGGGACATGGGTACATGTCACTAAATTTGAGAATGAAGACATACAAGGACATGTTCAAATGTCCACATATGCAAATAATAATAAAATTGGTGTAGAGCCACATAGAAGGACAAGTTTAAATGTCTACATATAGAAGTAGTAAATCACACACAAAGGACACGGGCACATATCCAAGGCATACAATTAGAGAAGTGGCATAATTCCAAAGAACAATGGTATATTCAAATGCCCTCAAAGATATAAGAAGCATAGGAAACACAATCAATTCTAATATAGGAAAATTAGACATGAAAACATGTATAATTATGTAGTACAAATCTATGTAGGTGCTAGGATACATATATACTAAGCCTAACTAGTGATAGTTGGCAAAAAATATGAGAAATGAGAAGCAATGATCAATATCAAGATAAATCAATTGATAAATGGAATCCATAGTATGTAAAGATAAAACCTAGTTATAACAACTATGTAAGAGATGCCCCCAATTGATAGATGTATTAAATGTATAAACATGGATTAGTGTAAATTCCCTTAATGGGTAGATGATAATTAGTTTGGATTAGTGTAATGGACCAAAGTCATATCTAGAATCTACAATCACTTGAAAAGAATAAGTGAAACATATGTGTATGATAAAACTGACTATACTAGGATAGCTAGCAATATGCAATATATGGCAAGTAGTAGAAATGTAAACATAACAATGCATACAATCTATAAATTTTATGTTTTCAAAATATTTGAATGGTTTTTGTATTTTTACATGTTATATTTTTTTTGTGTTTTCTAAGTATAATCTATGTAAAAGAAAATGAAAACAAACTATGTACAAGGAGGGAGAGAGATAAGGAAGTATGTACAAAGGTAGGAATCATACTAACCAATCAGTCTCATGGGAGACTCACTATCACCATGGCTTATGTCAAATATAGGAAAGATAATCTCTCATGCAATGTGATTGTTATAATGTAGTTGAATGTTGTTGCAATAGGAATTTGAGTATTATTCATCATTATAATCATAATAACCTGATGTGTTAGAGGGAATTTTTGCATACTATGGAGTTAACGTTTCTAAATTGTGATTTGAAAGATTGATTGTCATTTTCCCTTTGAAGTTGTGCTTATTATAGACATACTATCTTGTGGAGGCTCTTTTAATAGAAAGCCTTGTTTGAGAATGCTTGTTGGATGAGCATGATTTTGACTTTTCAGCTAAAGCTTTTGATTTTTTTGTAATATTTCCTATGTATTTGGATGTTTTGCCTTGATAAACTATATATGTGAATGATGTGCCTTAGGATGTTCAATATATCCCAAACCTTGTTGACCCATATTATCAACTACTAGAATAGGAGAAGTGACGCCTTGGTCCTGTTTGCCCAAACATTGACCATGATAATCAAACTATTGTAGATATTTTTGACCAAAATTATACCATATTTAATGTTGAGCCTCATTTTGTAAAGGTAGCTTTGCTTGATTTATTAGTTTTTGTTATATTATTTCTTGATCTGATTGTGTTTTTTGAACCTTAAGTTATTTTAAGTTATTCTTTTGTAACCATTTTTGTACTATTTCTAAAGTTTATCCTTTTTGAATTGGTATATGTGCCATTGTATGTTTTTTGGATGATATGTCACTATGTGAGTCATATGTATCTATTGTCTATTGTATTTTCCTCTTTAATGTTAAACATGAATCTATGTGGTGCTCATACATTTTATGATATGCACAAAAATATTTGTATCTCCTCATTGGGTGTAGAGGAGGTAGGTTGATCAACTTAGCTTTAATCATTTCCCTTAGTATATCACTTGAAATCTTGTTTGATCTTTGAAATATGTTTGAATCACTAGTTGTAGATGTACTTTTTTATGATTTATGATTTGGATATGTAAAATTGTTTGCCACAAATTGACTAGGTGAAGATGCATATACATGATTTACATTATTGTGCCATAGAGGCTTTTGTTTTATAAATTGATTTTACAATGTTTTAATCTTTTCATGTAATACTTGATTTTAATTTTTTTGACCTACAATAATCTTGATCATACTGATAATTTGATCACGTAGAGTCCCATAAGCACAAACCCTAAATGTTTATAATTAAACATGTAGGCACACATCCTATAGGGAAGAGGTGTGAATAGGTTGAGTATGGGAAATAGTGACATTGTTATACGCTGCTTCATCTTGTGGAGTAATGATGGCATGGACCTAGTTAGACAAAAAGTAGTTATCACCCTCATGGAGATGGGGAGGAGAAGAATATTATTCCCTATGCATAAGATATGACATTGAAACTTGAAACATAATTATTAGTTTATGTGTTAAATCCTCTATGTGTGTCTAGGTTTATTTGTTAATGGAATTCCACATAGGAAAAAGATAACATGTTATGAGATATGACATATATTTCAGTTGATATAAAACATCATCTATACATGTGTTTATAACTTTCCTGAGTTCATTCCAAATTAGAGGGAATAAGCATGCAAATGAAAGTATTAAACATTGCAATAAAAAGTGATTAATTTCTTTTTTCACAATGATCATGATTATATGAAAAAAAATAGAAGTTATATGGATCTAAAATCTAAGTTTTGGAAAATAAAATCTCACTATAAAGATAAAAATATATAAACCCTAAGTGTGTCTACAATTAGGGTGGTTTGAATCTAGGGTTTTTTTGCAATAAATTTAAATTAAATTCAAATAAATTGAAACCCTAATATGAAATTTAATTAATTTAGCTAGGTTGTCTAAAAAAATCAAAAAATTAGAAGTACAGAGCCTTGATTTATTGCAAAAAAATTTAGAATTAATGTAAACTCGATTTTGAAGTAATATTAAAAGTAAGTCAAGTTTACCAAATGATTTAACCTTTTAGGGTTTTACAGATGTAATTATTGTGTTTATATTGAAGGGTTGAGATGTCTTAATTAGTTAAATAAATTATAATAATTAAGAGCTAATTTGTTATAGCATTTTAATTCATTTTAATTAATAAAATAGAAATAAATAGGCATAAATATAGACTTTTCTAAAACATGACTATCGTAAATGATATGGGTTCTGAAAATTGAGTTTTGGATAATTTTGAGTGTCATCAATAGGATTTTGGTGTCTATTTGCTCACTGGATAGTAGCACCCCATATGGATAATAGTTCCATGATTTTGTAGTGTCATCAATGTGGTGCTAATGTCCCCTTTATGGGATTGTTCTTATTTTCTAAGAGCACCTACGCATGTGGTTTTAGGTCATATTTTTGCACACATGGAACTTGGATCTCTATGTTATGCCTAGAAAACTTGATTTAGTATGCAAACCCTAATTTTATTTGTAATTATGGCATGATCAATAATTATGTGTTCATTAGTAGGATAGGTTGGACATCTTCAATACCCAATTATGAAGAGAGTTGTCTATATACCAAAACTTCAAAGAGGGATCAAGCCCAATGTAGTTCTCCCACTTGGTGCTTGATGCAAGTGCAAATGAATGCTAGAATGAGAGTGGACTTGGATTCCTAGAATGTGTTTAATCTTTGAAATATTTAAAAACTATGCCTAGGGCTGATGTTGATGGTAGTATATAGAACTAGGGAATAATAGGGATCAAATACCATAATTTTTCTCAACATGTCTATGGTTTGAGTGTTATTTTGCATTTATTTTCCATCTAGTGAATAGAGGTCCATTAGACTTTCATTTATAGAGTTTTATAGCTTGTGTGGATTGTAAAATGTGCTTAAGTTGACCATAAAAGGGGAACACATTTGAAAAATTATCCCTAGGTAATAGCTAGGGCTAAGGATAGTAGCATCCAATTTGGGAAACTAGTACCATGTGGCTATAGTGTACTAAATGTGGCACTAATGTCCACTTGGTAGATTTTTGATCAAGTTGGGTTGGGATCTGAGAAGATAGTTTTGGGACTATGTTTTGGCTAACTGTAGGTGATTTTGGCTTACTTAATGAATGGAAAATTATGTGTAAGGATCTAAGATAGGTCTATGTCTAAGATAGGAATAAGGTAACTCAAATGACACTCTTAGCATCCAATTACCACTTTTAGGTGATTACAAATCCAATCTAGATAAGCTTAATTCCCCACCCATAGCACATGATCATGCCTCTGAGTTGGAGAAGTTTTTGTAAGAAATTAGGATATAAATAGTGTAGATTTAGAGTCTAAACCTATAGAAGAAACTTTTGAAGTACAGAATCAGGATTGTAGTTTTTTATTAATTTATTTTTTATTATAATTCAACCCTATAGATCGCTTTAAAATGCCTAGTGGACTAAACATATCTAGTGGGTAGATTACCGACCCTTCCATAGTTAACCAACCTATTTTTATGCCCAATGTATTAGGTGATTCTATTTCCATATGAGGTATAGGAGGTGGTACCAATGGTGGTTTAGCTATAAGATCTATAGGTAGTACATGAGTCATTGGTGGGCCTCCCCCACAACATCTAATAATTACTTGAGGTACATCACAATAGGATCCATTACCAACATCCAATCTGCCTATAGTCTACTATGAAATTATGCTTCATCTTACTGAATATTGTGGTGTTGAATATGTAGAAAAATATTTTCATAAGTGTGAACAATTTGGCATGCATGAGGCATTACTTATACTAAACATAAGGAAATTTAGTATGACACTACCATTTTAGACTAATGCATAAATGGTATTGAAATTTTGATCCACAACAAGCTATAGTAAACTATGAGAAATTAATGGCAACTTTTCTTCAAGAATTTGACATCCTAGAGTTTGAACAATAGAGTATTACTACCCTAAATGATATTAAACAAGAACTTACTGAGTGTGTGTGCAAATATGATGCACAATTTAAAATGCTTCTTTCCAAGTTATTGTTGGTGTTCTAGATTTTCACCTTAGTTGAGGAGGGGATTGTTTAGATATTCTTATTAAAATCTAGTCCAACATGGGATTGATCCTAGGCTAGGGATATCATAATATTGAATTAGACCTCTAGATAAGGCTGAATTCTTTATGGATCTATCACCTACACTAAACCCAAATTAGCACTTACTTGGAAAAGGGAGAGAGATTTGACAAAACTTATTAAAGTATGTAAAAAGAGGTGATGCACCAATGATCTGATCACTCAAACTCACACAATACACACTATGAGACACTTTCAATAATAGATAACATCAATCTCACATTAATATTTTAGAATAAGACATTAATTAGTTACCAAATTAACAAGAGAGGGTAGATATCCACTTTCAAAATAGACAATAAACTATAGATTGCACTTATAATGACATCTGAGAACTATTAAGCACTTCCTAAAGGTGAGAAAAATTTAGACATAAGCAAGGAACATACATTCACTTAACCATAGTGCATGTATTCATAAAACACACTTCAATCTAGCTTAGAAAAAGCATGGAATTTAGTGTTTATTTCATCAAAAAGGTGTCACAATATAAATTTTGGTAGAGTCTAGTCATATCAAAAAGAGGGATAAAGGGATCAATTTTAAGGCTTAAACCCCTATACTTATAGAAAATAGAAAGAGAGAGAGAGAGCTATGTATCAAAAAATTCCCAACTAATTTCAATGAATTAGTACTCTTGAGGATGTTGACCTAGGATTTTATCAATAAGGAACAAATTATATAAAAGAATTAAATGTCTATTTCCCTTATCCAACTGCTAGGTCTCTTCTTGGAATCATGTCATTATCTAATGATCTATTGATGAGGATCATGTCTTAGAATTAACTTGAAATGTGCCACATCTGCATTAGGTGGCCATTTGAACTTGCTTATCAAAAATTGACCCTGATGATAATCAAGACACATATTTATGGTCTACATTTCCTTTTATATCAAACACAGGTCCACTATAGGTGAAAACTAATCTTAGATCATTGGTTTTCACATAGTCATAATATATATGAAAACCTATAAATAGATCAACTTTTATTCACAATCATTAGTTTATTTTAACCTTTTTTATTAGATCCAAAATATATATTTTACCTATATGGAACACTATTGGTAATGCTTGGTCTTTGAAATACAACCTTTGTTTAACCCTAGTTCACCTTCAAGCTTGGCTCTTTGTCATTTTCTTTTCCTGGGTCCAAAATAACCTCTTCAACTTTCATAAAAAATGTCCCAAGCTCACTTTATTTTATTTTTATCAATTTATAACTTAGACCATCTACATTGTGTCAAACTATCTTTATGCTTATTAGTTCTATAGATACACTGACTTATTGACTTTTCCTCACTCTATTTATCTATTTGTGCATAGATATCTACAACTTTTCAATATTCTACCAACTAAATACACTTGTGCCACTTGTCATGCACACATTTTTTCTCAAGATCCTCTAACCTCTTTGACCTTTTCTCACTGTTGGATATAAATGTGCAATTAAATATGGCTAGTTCATGATCTTAAAATTGACATCCTTGCTCTTATCAAATCATGTTTGCATGATTGTCATTGACATTCACATGACCATAAAATTTAAGCTCAAATTGATTTACTTTGATTTGTCTAAAACTTGAGATATACATGAATGTCTCCTATTATTTTATCAAATTTTAAGATTTGTATCTTAAAGTGTAAGAATCATAGAGTGGTCAAATTTTTTGGAGATGTTTCTTGAGACTAAAAAAGATGAACCCATTTGATCCACTGGTCTTGGGAGCCTTCTAACTGAAGATATAAAATACTCAAGTTGATTGGTATATATATTCTTGTATGTGACATCCTAGTGACAGTTGAACTCATTTGGCTAAGTATGGAAAACTTAGTGAAATATAATTGAGGAGCCAAATTTAAACATGGACAACTTCTACTATGCTTTGATGAATGATCTAAAACTTAGCACGTAGTAACTAGGGACCAAGATGAACAAACCTATTTGACCACTTTACCCTAAAACTATTACACATATGAGATATGGCCTTGTCAAGATGCTCACTTTGCTCTATTTTAACTTTTTTAAAAATGTCTAAGTATGGAAAAATAATGAAATTTGGCTAAAAGGCTAACTTTGGATCTCCATAACTTTTGATGTACTTTACTAGAGGACCTAAAACTTGGTGTATATAAACTTGGTACAAATTTGAAAAAATCCATATGACTAATTTTGCCTTACTCATCCATATATGGCAATGGTGACATTAGTAAAGTGCCTACTCAAAAATTATGCCACTAGACACAAGATGCTTAGATAAACATAATGAAGAACCAGATGGATCCCTTGCATTTCCACATTTTTTGTAAGCACTCTTGACATTATTTAGGGTTTTTTAAACTCTAGACCTATTCCCTATGACATTGGGTGACTCTTCAATCAAGATCTTCTTGTTTCCACTAAATTCTTGGACTAGGAATTTTTTTAGTATGTAGACAAAATTTGGTCAACATCTTTGGTGATTTGGATAGGAAACATGCCTGTTATGCTTGATAATTCATACCATATACATGAATTCTAACTCATATAAAATAATACATAGATCATTTACATTGACTACAAGATAGTCTTTTTATTTGTAAAGATAGAGGAATTCTAACAAATAAGGAAAGAAATTAAAGAAAGTGGGGAAACTAACCTAAAATGTAAAGGCATCTAAACTACTAAATAACTATGAAACAAAAACACTTATCAGGGAAAAAATAGGAAGGAAACTAAATGTGTTATAAAAAAAACTTAGATGAAAATAAGAACAACTAACTTAGTTTTCCTTAATATTAGTGCTTGAGATGTATCCCATTGACTAGGATAGGAAGCTCTTCACCATTCATCCTTGTGAGATGGAAAGCATTATGGGATTTACAACTAGAGATTGTATATGGAACACTCTAGAGAAAATAAAATTTGGTGTGCTTTCTTGGCTTAGCTCCATCCTCGTCCCACTTGAGGACCAAATTTCCTTTTTACAAAGCTCTTGAAGAAGTTCCTTTGCCAAACATCTCTTTGTCATTTCTTGATGGGCTTCCATAGCCAACACGGCTTGATGCCTTATCTCCTCTAGCTCCATGAGCTTAGCATATCTTATTTCCATTGGCTCATTCTCCAAAAGTTCAAGTTGATGCATTAATTCCAAAGCATGGAATTCAAGAGAAATAGGCATTCTTGCTTCTTTACCATATACTATCTTGTATGTAGAATTGGAAATGGACCTCTTATAGGTGATCCTATCAACCCACAAAAGTTACTTAAATTTTAGATGCCATGATCTTTGATTGTCTTAAATAATCTTTTTGATGATTTTCAACAAATTCTTATTGGTAGAATCAACAAGGGCATTGCCTTGTGGATAATATTTTGATGAGGTACTGAGGAAAACACTATGTTGAATTGCCATTGGCTGATATAGCTCCTATAAAAGCCATAGCATTATCAACAATTATAGTTGAAGGGACCCCCAATCTAGTAATAAAACCTTTATAAAAGTCCAAAACACTAGTTTCATTGGCTTTTTTTCATGTTATTACCTTTATCCATCTGGTAAAATAATATGTGGTAGTTAAGATCCACTTGTGTCCTAAGATTAAAGGGGGTTGATAACACCAGTAAATTCCAATCCCCATTGGACAAAGGGTTGATTAACTAAAATTAGTTGGAGAGGTAAGGTTTTAAGCTTTACCTTTCCAATAAACATGGCACATTGTTTGCATTTATTAGTCTATACATGACAATCACTAAATAAACTTGACCAGTAATACCCACCTCTCATTATCTTTTAGGTTATGATCTTGGCTAAATAGTGTCCTCCACCATGTCCATCATGGAACTACTTAAAAACTTCTATGTTTGACCTAGTTCTATACATCTTAGTAGCATGTCATTGATATCCTTTACGAACAATACATTATCAACAAGGAGAAAAGGAATTGAATACAATCTAAAATATCTCCTCTTTGAAGGAGTGAGATGAGGAGGATAAACACCATCTTGTAAATATCTTACCATATCTTGGAAATAGCTAGAATATGAGGTCTGATAACTTTCAAGTTCTTGATCATTTGACACCATAACTAGTTCATTAGACTCCTACATGTCTTGGTATAGATGTTCACAAAGTCATTTACCTCTCACCAGCTTTGTGACTTTGATCTCAATGTCATATTCCATGACCTTTGTTATCCAACCAGCTCTTTTTTCATTTATATCTTTTTTTATAATAAAATATTTGACACTTTAATGTGCAACCGTCAAATGTATCTTATTATTGGACAACAAGTACCTAAACTTTTTAAGAGACCTTATGACTAAAAGAACATGCTTCTCAATAAAATAATACCTTGTTTCATGCTATTCTAATCCTTGACTGAAGAAGGCTATTAGATGCTCTAAAGTTTCCTTAATCTACTACATGAGAGTACCTAAAATTGTGTTAATGTTAGCATAGGTGTATAAGAAGAAATCCTTTATGAAGTTAGGGTTCAGGAGTATAAGTACACTAGCTATAACTTTCTTGATCTCTTTAGATCTTCTTAGTCCACTAGACCAATTGAAATTCTAACCCTTATTTATCATGGTTGTGAGTGGCCTAGCTAAAGTATCAAAATTTAAAATGTATCTCCTTATGAAGTTTATCTTGCCTAAAAAGCTTTGTTAGTCTTTCTTATGCTTAGGCAATGAAAGTGTAAGAATTGATTCTATCCTATTAGGGTCTATGCTTATACCATTTTTTTAAATGACATGTCCAAAAATCTGACCTTCATTAACATAAAAATAACACACTTTTTTGGATTCAAAGACACTCCAAAATCCCTTCACCTTTCAAACGCTTATCTGAGATGAAACATATACTCATTTGTATTGTTAGAGAATAATGTTATGTCATCTAGATAAATAAGAATAAACCTATTAAGGAGACCCTAAAATTCCATGTCCATAGCTTTCTGTAAAGTGGCTCCATCATTAAATAACCCAAAAGGCATCTTTTTGTATGCAAATGTCCCCCACTTTACTGTTAATATAGTTTTGAGTTAGTCTTCATCTTTGACCAAAATTTGGTTATATCCACTATAACCATCTTATAAAGAAAACCTTTCTAAACTTGTATCTAGATATAAAATCTATTCCATTGATGGTAATGGATAGTGATCTTTAAGAGATGCCTTTTTCAAGTCATGAAAGTTAACACATAGGCTTATTTCATACTGGAATAAGGTTTGCCACCTAAGTTGAGTGCTTAATTGGAAATATGATAGCTAACTCAATGAGCTTATGTAGCACAACTCTCATCAAAGGTTAAAGCTTTGGATTAATTGGCCTTTACCTTTATTTGACTAGTTTAGTCTCATCTTATAACTCAATGTATGTTGAGATAGACTTGGATCAAATCCTTTAAGGTCACTGTACTACCATGTAAAGACATCTGAAAAACTTGAATGTAACTTAATAAAATCTTTTTCTATGAAGATGTACAAACTTTACATAGCTTTAAACTCTTTCCAATTATAATCTCCATATTTGTGCAGTGTTATTCCTTGGTTGAAAAATCAAAATTTTATTTTCTCAATTCATCATCTCTATTGAATATATTTTCAAATGTGTTTAGCCCTTTAGACAACTTATTTTTCTTTATTTGTACAATCTGGTCATCATACTACTATAAATACTTATCTTGGTTCCTTGAGGAGAGCTCAACTTCCTCTTATAACAATTTGAAAATATAACTTTCATCTTCATAAACCTACCAATTTTCATGGTTTTCTAGGATAGAAGGTCTTACAACTACCTTAATGTGTGATTGAACCTTTTCCCTTTTTATGTCATCTGGGATACTGAAGTGTGACTCTATAGCAGCCAACCTGTCTACATGCTTGTTCTAATTTCTTGATATGGCCTAAATATTAAAGGCTTTAAATTATTCAACTAGGTCCCATACTCTATTATTAGAGGACCTAAGTAGTGGGTTCTTGCATGTATTAAGTCCTCTTACTTAGTGAACTACTAGTTCACTATCTCCAAAGACTTGCAAGGAAATATAATTTATCTTTTTTGCCCATTGCAAACCATGCACTAGTGATTCATATTTAGTAAAATTATTGGAAAAACCAAAATAAAAATTGAGAGAAGATAAATATATTTAATCAGCTAGATAAATTAACATTATTCCATCTCTAGTGCCATGTTTATTCCTAGATCCATCAAAATATAATTGCCACAATTCATCAATAGGATGATCATCTTTCATTAATGTTGGAATTGGTGAATCATTTTCATGAAGAAAATAGACACCAAATATTTCTTATTTAATTAAATTTTATGGATCATGTCCATTAAATTTAGAGGCCCATTCATCAAGGAAAAGATCTAGGACTCCATCTAGAGGTGATTCAGATTCCACCTCATTGTTTTCTAGTACTTTGTCTGAGATAACACAATTAGTGTTCACCATACTTGGCATATATGGCTCAAAATGAAATATTGTAATAGGTTTAGAATTTAGTATCGCCTTAGTACCATACCTAGTTATTAACATTAAATAGGTCTAATTAGCTAATAAATATCCTCTAGTCTTTGAAGTAAAATCTCTTGACAAGAACATGGCAAAATAGGGAGGCAAGTCCACTACAACTACATCTTGTTAAATAAAAAAATTGGGGCAAGCATGTAATTTCAATTTTAGGATTTTTATTATGCCTATTGTCTTTTTTGGTGAACCATCTAATTGTAATACTCCTTTAGTATTTGGCTCATAGACAAGACCAAGCTTGTCTAAAATTTGCTTAGGCATGATAGTGTTACTAGCTCCACCATCTACCATATAATTAAGGACTAAAAAATCACCTAATATCAAAGAGAGATAAATGGGAGGGGTTTTATTTGATTTAACATTGGATTTGTCTACCTTTTTCATGCTATGTACTTGTTGATTAGGTTGTTTGATTTGTTAGTCTGAATTGGTCAAGACAGCTCTTTGTTTCTCAACTAGTTCCTTAGATACCTTAAGATCTAAAATCTCTTGAATAAGCATGTCCTTTTGCCCTATAATGGTAAGGGAATCCCACATGATAATTGTAAAATTTTATTACTTCATTTTATCAATAATACTAAAATATTCTCCACTAACCTTTGGCTATAACTTTTGAGCCACTGGTTGTTCTCTAGTTAGGGGCATTTGAGGAACTTTCACTATTTATGTATTATGACTCTTATGTACTATAAGAATAGTAACTTGATCTTTGACATTATTTGACATAACATTAAGAACACTATAATTATTACTCACATCTTGAGCTTCCTTGACTGCTCTTATTTTATCTCTAGTCAGAGTTACCTATTGACCATTTGTGTTGTTAGTTTCACCAACTTGGTTGAATGCAATGTGATCGTCCAAATGCCAATTAATATTGATAGCATCATGTTCTCCTGGAACTTATTGAGCTTATCCTTGGAATTATTTATTCATGTCTTGATAATACCCACCTTAAAGAGAAAATTTTTCATGTGTCATTTGTGGCATGGTAATATCTTATGATACTAAGGCTTGATTTTGAGTGCCATTTGGATTGGAAGGCTACCAACCTAGATCTTGCATCAAGTTCTTTTAGGGAATAATATATTTTTAACTAGAAGGTACATTGGGATCAAGGGTTGTATATGGCTTAGTTTGGGTTATGGTTCCTTAATTTTGATAAGGTTGCCTATCATCTTTGAAACCTTGATAAGGAAGTCTTTAGTTATTGAAAGATTGATAGGTATTCTATTTTTTCCACTGATAAGGTCCACCTTGGTATTGTTGTCTCTTGAGTGAACCAATTTCATTTCCAAAAACTCGTAACGTGCTTTTTACAACACCAATCTCACTAGATTAATTAGGAAGGGCTATAACTTGGGCTTTTGGAGATGGAATAGAATTTAAAGATGGAATATAAGGAACTTGAGGATGAGGAATAGGTTGTAATTCTAGGAATATGGGAATTAGAGACCTTGGAGCAAGTTTAATAGCTTGTATTAAACTATTTTTTGCTAAGGTATTTCATAGGTATTTGATAAGGTATTACCACCCATAGACTGTATCATGACACTTATATCAGAATTAAGGGCCTTGAGATAATATAAAAATGCAATATATGGGGATGGTCTATCCAATGTTAGGATCTTAGTCCATGTCTTTCTAAATCTAAGGTTAAAATTAGACATGAATTCATTAGGGTACCTTTGTATGGTAAACAATTGTTCAACCAAAGAGAGATGGTTAGACTTTTCTTCAAATTGCTTAACTAAGGCTACACCTAACTCATCCCAAGTAGAAATAGAGGTCAAAGGAATATTCTTATACCACTTTAATGCTTTTCCCTTGAAATAAGCAACAATAAATCAAATAGCCACATTATCTTGAGTAACATTATGAATAGAACATAGATTAACAACATATTAGATATACTCAATAACAATAGTTTTATCCCATTTTGCTGAGAAAAAAGGGATATTTTTTAGGGTAGACATAGGTATGTCATCATATTGGGCCAAATTTGGGGGCTCATCCCTATCAAATAGAATAAACACTTGATTCTTGATAACCATTTTGGCAAAATGGATTTGGCTTATGGGGATAATAGATTAGACTAAAATAATAGAATGACCAATAAATGAATTTTACACTAAAGGATATGGTCTTGTACTATTGAATTTTGATCTTTTATAAGAATTAGAAGGAAACTCAATATATTCAAAAGGATTACCTTTACTTGATATTATTGTAACCTTTGGCATGAAAGCATTGTTTGGAAAATCTTATGAGCTCTAAAACTTAAAGGATCTTCAAATTTTGATGATGGTAGTTTTTTCTTGTTGCTTCTTCTTTTCTTCTTCAAATTTAAATTTTACCAAATAAAATTGGTCCCATTGGGCATGCCAAAATTTTTGGTGTTCTATATTTGTACCCTATCTAAGGAGGTAGTCCAACATGGGACTAATACTAGGTTATGGGTATCCTAATATTAGGTCAGACCTTCAGAGAAGGTTAGATTCCTTATGGATCTATCATCTACACTAAACCTAAACTAACACTTTCTTGGAAAAGGGAGAGAGATTTGATAAAACTTATAAAATCATGTAAAAAGGGGTGATGCACCAATGATTTGATCACTAAAACTTAAACAATACACACTATAAGACATTTTCAAGAACAAAGAACATAAATCTCACGTAAATATTTCATAATAAGGCATTAATCAATTACCAAATTCACAAGAGAGGAAATATATCCAATTTCAAACTAGACAATAAATTGTATATTGAACTTATAATGACTGATGAATACTATTATGCACTTCCTGAAGGTGAAAAAAATTTAGACATAAATAAGGAACATACATTGACTTAACCTTAGTGCATCATTTCATAGAAAACACTTCAATTTGGCTTAGAAAAGAAGGATGGAATTCAATCTTTATTACATCAAAAAGGTATCATAGTACAAATTTTGATAGATTCTAGTCATACCAAAAAGAGGGATAGAGGAATCAATTTTAATGCTTAGAAGCATGTAATTATAGAAAAGAGAGAGAGAGAGATGTGCATTAGAAAAATCCCAACTACTTTCAATGGATTAGCACTCTTGAGGATGCTAACTTAGGATTTTATCAATAAGGAACAAATTTTGTAAAAGAATTAAATGTCTATTGCCCTTATCTAACTGACAGGTCTCTTCTTGGAACCATGTCATTATCTAATGATCTACTGACAAGGATCATGTTTGGGAATTAGCATGAATGTGCCACATATACATTTGGTTGCCATCTAAACCTAATTATCAAAAATTAACCTTGATGATATGTGAGACACATCTTTATGGTTTACATTTGATCTTATATCAAACATCGGTCCACTATAGGTGAAAACCAGTCTTAAATCATTGATTTTCACATAGTCAAAATATCTATGAAAACCTACAAACTACTCAACTTTGCTTCACAATCACTAGTCTATTTTTTCCTTCTATATTAGATCTATAACATTTATTTTACCTATATGGAGCTCTATTGGTAGTGCTTGGTCTCTAAAATATGACCCTATTTTAACTTTGGTTTGCCTTCGAGCTCGGCTCTTTGTCATTTGCTTTTCCTAGGTCCAAAATAATGTCTTTGACTTTCACCAAAAATGTCTTGAGCTGGCATTTATTTATTTGTCATTGATTGCCAACTTAGACCATCTACATTATGCCCAACTATCCTTATGTTTATTGGTTACATAGATATGCTGACTTATTGAATTTGCCTCACTCAATTTATTCACCTATGCATGGATCTCTGCAAGCCATCGATCTTCTACCAATTAAACATGTTTATGCCACTTTTCATGTATGTATTTTCTCTTAGGATCCTCTAACCTCTTTGACCTCTACTTGTTGTTAGATCTAAATGTATGATTGAATGCAGTCTGTTACATTAACTAGGACCCACTATTTGAAAGCCAATGGCTAGTTCATGATCTTAAAATTGACATCCTCACTCTTGTCAAATGATGTTTGCATGACCATAATTGACATTCACATGACCATCAAATTTAAGATCAAATGGATTTCCTTTTCTCTATCTAAAAATTGACATCTACATGAACTTCTCCCATTATTTGATCAATTTTTAAGATTGGTATCTTGGAGCATAGGAATCATGGAGGGGTCAAATTTACTAGAGATGTTTATTGAGTCTAAAAGGGATGAACCCATTTCATCCAATAGTCCTAAGAAACTTTTGAGTGAAGATATAAAATGCTTAATTTGACTAGTTTATATCTAATTTTGTGTGACATCCTAGTGACAGTCGTGCTCATTTGGCTAAGTATGGAAAACTTAGTGAAATTTGACTGAGGAGCCAACTTTGAACATGCAAAAATATACCACACTTTGGTGGATGATCTAAAACTTAGTGAATAATAACTAGGGACAAAGATGAATAAACCCATGTGACCAATTTCCTCTATTACTACCACATGTGTGAGATATGGCCTTGTCAAGATGCTCACTTTGCTCTATTTAAACTTATTTGAAAATGGCTAAGTATGGAAAAATAGTATAATTTGGCTAAGAGGCCAACTTTGGATCTCTATAACTTTTAATTCACTTTGTAAAAGAACCTAAAACTTAGTGTATATAAAGTTGGCATAAATGTGAACAAACCCATATGACCAATTTTCCTTGACTCATCAACATATGACAATGGTGACATCATCAAAGTTCCTACTCAAAAATTCTACCACTAAACCCAAGATGCCTAGATGAACACAATGAAGAACCAGATGCATCCCTTGTATTTCCACACTTATTATAGGCACTCTTGACATTATTTAGGGTCTATAAATTCTATACCTACTCCTTGTGACATTGGGTCACTCTTCAATCAGGATACTACTCTTTCTATTAACTAGGCAAATTTTTGGTATGTAGACCTAATGTGGCCAATAGTTATCATTTGAGATAAATGCCACACAACATGACCAGTGTTTTGTAGAAGGATTTTTTACTTTATTTATGATGCAAATTATCTTATAATACCTTAATTAACTTGTATGAAACATTGGAAGCTACCCTTTGCGCTAAAGTCATTAGAAGTATAGATACAAGGATTAGTCCCTTTATGAAAGCCCAAATTGTTTCTATGGCATCTTAGTTGGAGAAGCTCAATGTGAATAGTAATCAAGACACATGAATTAGTTTATGGTGTGGTGATTGTGAACTAGAAGGTCATAATAGAAATTATTATCCCATGAAGAGTATTTACACCATGGTAAATTAGTCTGATGAGATCTATCAAGAAGATAATGATGTGCAAGATTTCCCCTTGTTATAACATGCTACATCATATGTATCATCACATTGTACTCAATAAAATATATCATCATATTATGAAATATTTGATGCATATACAAATGATGTAAATGATTACCACTTATTAGTGAGATTCATGAGGCATGCACATGTGTTACTTGTTAGACCTATATATATAACAACCCATAAAATGGTTGAGGTTGGTCCTATAAAGGTCATGAAGGTGGTCATTTTTCACCTAGAACTTACTAAAGGTGTGGATCTCTAAAGCATTACTAGTGTGACTAACCATTTTATCCATCATGTGCCTTTTATAATAATAAACATCATCTAGAGGAATGCCTAGACTTGTTTGTTTTTATCACTAAGGAGTGGAATGAGAAGGGTGTTGGAATGATAAGAATTGAAAAACATCTAACTACTCAATGGAGACCATGCCCTACTATTTTGACTAGTCCTAAGGTGAATATTAATACATGAATTGGTGTTCCTCCTCAGTCTATTTCAAATCCACCCACTGATAATTTTCAATGGGAAGAGCCTTATGTGAATCTCTACCCAAATGCTTAGTAGAAAAAATAAGTATTGCATGACATAATGACTTTGGTGTAGGAACTATAAGGTGAAATTTAATTCATTAAGGACATAAATGCTACTACATGCACTAAAATGTAAAAAGCTTCAATTCTCCAAGACTCAACACATGATGAGTTTCATGAATTATGCAAATGGATTCTTGATAAAGACATTATTCCATTTTTAAGGATTTGGTTAGGTCATCAAGCACCAAAGCCTACATAAGATCATTTATTGAATCATACATGATGACAAGAGGCTCATGTCAAACCTAATACAAAGTGTGATAAAGAAATCTTCGTAAATAAATATATTGATGGTTAAATCATTTAGGATATACTAGTCAACATCGATGCCAAGGTAAATGTACTAACCAAGAATGTTGGATAAATATGCCAAGCCCTCCTTTACAGCCTTCTCCTCATGTATTATGCATGGCAAATAAGACTTGTGCAATGCCCATAGGAGTTATTAAGGATGCCACCATTGGCATTTTATTTATCATTTTCAAAGCTAAATTTGAAGTGATTGAGTTGGCTGAAGCTGATGATTTTTTTGCTCTTTTGGGTCATCTATGGTGTTATGCAAATAATACTGACTTGAGTTAAAAAAAGTGCTACATTAGTTTTGAAAATGATGATTATCACATTGTGATTCCCCTAGAAAATGCTCACATGCCTCTTTTTGTTAAACTAGTTAACATCGATGAGGATCTCAATCATATCTATAATGTCATAGCTTAGGAAACTGAGTATCTTAATCCTATTTTGGATTGTATATTATAGTGGGTGGATGCATAGTCCATTTCTGACACTACCAACAATGCTTGTAAACATTGGGATCATAGAGAATATGATCTTATAGGATGAATTTGTGGCATAATTGGTATTTAAGAGGATGTTTTATGCATGTTTTTTAAGTTCCAAAGGTTTGTTTGCCTTATTGGTGGACATTTGATGGTTGGACTACCCCTACACTTAGATCAAGCACCTAGTCTCATGGTCAAATGGAAGTATGGGAGTATGTGCAGTAGTTATAAATTTTTTATGTATCTGAAGATAAATGGATGCACTCACTTAGGTATGTTTTTCAAGAGACACTTTCTTGATGGTGGGTAACTCACTGTCATAAGTTACTTACCTGGGACCAAGTGCATGTTATCGTGTACTATCATTTCCATCATAATAATCATATTCATGCCACTCTAATTTATGATGGTGTTAATGCCCTAGAAGCTCATCTTAAGCCTATAAAATCCTATGGAATGTTGACGAGACATCTTTGCCTAACCATTTATGGTTTCATGCATTTTATGATACTTTATGCACTTGGGATATAGCATGGTACATTCATTAAGAATAATTCCTAAACATAAATTCTTGGAGCACCATGAGAAGTAATATTATTTTAGCATTATCTTACCATCCCCTCACATGTATTTATGCCTATCCCTATAATTAATCCATCAAGTTATTACAAGTGATCTATCACTAGTTGAAGATCACATATGACATATACATGGCACATGTGAGGATAACCTGTTCATTTTCCAATAATCATAAACTCTTACCTCATCTTCTTCATAGATCAACTCTTGACCAAACCATGCACTGAGGGAAATAGATACAAAATATAAAATAGAAGGTTATGTAGTAGGTTGATGAAGGTACTAGTCCTAACCCATAAGATCCATCCATTTATCACTTAGTTTTACATACTAATATGGAGTATACAATGTCTAAGATACCATATAGACTGACTAGAAACCATATTTAGAGCCACTCTAGATGGTTTAGAGTAATATTGGAATGGATGACATACCCAAGATGGCCATTATGGGAAATTATTAGTCTAATACTAAGATCACCAAGGTTTTTGAACTCTTATAGGAATATTAAGACATTTTCCCATGCAATTACACAGAGATGAAAGGAGTGCATCCTTCATTAGGCAAGATGCACATCAGGTTAATTGAGAGTACTCAACCAATTAGAAAGAGACCTTATCAAATGAATCCTAATCTGCACATTAAGGTTATAGAGGAGATTGATAGTATATTATGTGTTGGAATTATCACTCCTATTAATAAATCTAAATGGGTGAGCCCATGGTAAGTAGTATCAAGAAGGATAACTACATTTACATTTGTGTAAACTATTGAGCACTCAATATTTCTTGTGTAACTGGTCATTTTCTAATGCCTTTCATTAAGGAAATTTTAGGAGTTGTTGGGTGCAATATTTTTACCTTCACCAATGGTTTTTATAGTTATCATCAGGTCTATATTGCAAAAGAATATAAACTAAAAACCACCTTCTTAACTGAATGGGCTTTGTTCGCCTAGAATGTGATGCCCTTAAATTTGAAGAATACTCCAACCATGTTCTCACATATTATGGTAGAGAATTCTAAGGATTTTAATCACAAGTTCCTTCAAGTATACTTGGATGATTGGACCATCTATGGTTTAGTGTGAGATCATTATACTAATCTTTGCCTCATCCTTGAGTGTTTTTGACAACTTTAAATTTATTTGAATCTAAAGAAGTGTGTCTTTACTACTCCATTTAGAATTTTATTGGGTCACATTATTTTTCATGATGGACTGCTTGTGGACCTGATTAAGATTGTAATCATTATTCACCTTCTAGCACTAAGCACCCAACATGAGGTTTGCACATTCCTAAGACACATGGAATACTATTATAATTTCATTTAGGGATATGATAAGATCACAATGCCACTTTAGGCACTCCTTAAATAGAATTGTTAATTTTTATGGATAGGTGCTCATCAACAGGCATTCATAGCACTTAAGGACAAGCTAATCACTACACACATTCTCTAGTTCCTGGATTGGATAAAGCCATTTCATGTACATGTTGATGTTTTATGTATGATAGTGGGTTTTATACTTGCACAACTTAGTGAGGGAAATTTTGATCATCCCATCTAATTTTCTAGTCATAAGCTCACTCCAGCTGATCTAAATTACTCAACTACAAAATACAAAGCATTTTCATGGTATACATGCTCCAAAAGTTTTGCCAGTATTTTTTAGCCACCCTGTTCATTTTATTTACAAATCATAAAGCACTTAAATACCTTTGTGAATAATTTGGTGTTACATAGATGCATTTATTGATGGATTGTTCTCTTTCAAGAATTTCAATTTTCTATGATGGTGAAATTATGTAAGGCTAATTAGAGACTAAATCACTTGTCATGCATTGAATTTGGTGAATTGGTGCATGTCATCAAGGATGACTTACCTGATGTGTATCTTTTTCAATTCATGTGCATGCTTTAATAATTGGAAGATATCATAGCTTTCCTTAATGTAGGTTTAGTACTAGCCCACCTTAGCACTTAAGGGAAAAAGTAATTAGTTGTTCATATTGTTCCTTTCTAGATAATTGGAGGTGACCTTTATAAACTTGGATAGGATGAAGTATTATGATGTTTCATGATATGACATCAGTGCATTGAATTTATCTAGGAGGTTCATGAAGGTGTCGTTAAAGGACATTATGCTAGTGATGCTACCATGGAAAAAGTTCTATTAGCAGGGTTGTGGTGGCCCACTTTATTTAAGGATGTCAAAGCTTACACATTCTAATGTGATATCTATTAACATGTGGGTAAATTGAATCAGGGGGATGATATGCCCCTTCATCTGATACTTTCTCATGAACCCTTTGAGAAATGAGCTATTGATTTTATTGGATATATTACTCCAATAGGGAGGTGTACTAGTGTGTGTTATATCATTACCACCACTAATTACCTCACTCACTAGGTTAAAGTTATGTCAACCCATGATTATAATATTTCAACTACTACTAGATTTATTTGGGAGAATATCATTACAAAGTATGTATGTCCTTTAAGTTTGACTAATGATCATGGAATTCATTTCCTTAACTAGACAATTTGTATCCTTTTTGAGTTCATGATTATGCACTACAAGACTACACCATATCACCCTTAGTCCAATGGTATATTTGAATCTTTTAATAAAATATTGGGTCATACATTGATGACAATTTTTAATATTGGTTTCACTGACTAGGATGATCATGTTTTTATAGTATTATGGGCATATCAAACCAAGTATAAATGATTGAATAAGAGTACTCCTTTTAACCTTATATTTGGTGTTAAAGCCATTTTCCTAGTTGATTTCATTGTACCTTATTTACATATCACATGCATTTGTCAGTTAGATGATGAGGAATCTCTGAAAACACACTTGTATGCTTTATTATAGTTGGATGAAACATGTTTTCATGTGCATTAGAATCAAGGAGTGGAGAAACAAAAATATAAGGTTTAACATGATAGACATCTCAAGAATAAGATTTTTTCTCCTAATATTCATGTGTTGGTTTATGAATCCAAGTTCATGCACCAATATGGTAAACTTCGCATCCATTGGGATGGTTTGTTCATTATTCACAACATTCATCCCAAAGGTGTGTGTATGTTGAATAGGTTAGATGTTCAATTCCTTTCAGTCCATTTCAATGGTAGTCAAATTTGACCCTACCATTATGAGTGATGCTTCCCTTTTGTTAATAAGGCATGTGCCAATAGTCTAGTTTAAGATTTTGGTTTATTTTTTTAATAAAGTGTGGCATTGTTTGCATACTTTTTTCTTTAGTTTAGATCAACACTTAGTTCTATCTTATTTATTTTGTTATGTCATAGAGGAGCACAAACATATTTTAATGTGGGATAATTATGAACGAAGTAAATTTATAAAGTGTAAAGGAAATGGTGGAAGGAAATATGAGTAGAAAAGGAACATGTAAGTGTAAATGCATAAAGATAAGAAGATATGCAAGATGCAGTGTATAACCACTATAAAGGGATCAAGATGAAAAATAAAGTAGTTTCCCACCTTGAAAATGGAAAATTTTAAATTATTTATAGCTGTCATGAACTTTGATAAAAGTTTGGGATGGGATGAATGCATTAAATGTGATAAAATATTATGTGGAAAGGTAAGTGTGCCAAATTGACATCATGGTAATACCATTAGAGGCATTAATAAATGAAATGATGGATGAGGTCATGGAGAAGTAAATTTGGAATACCCCTCAAAAATTTAAAATTTAAAATTGTATTCATTTTAACACTTTACTATTACTAATTCATGAATTTATAGAGCCAAACATAGTATTAAGCTATCGTAAGAGTGTTTATCAAATTCTAGTGACCAATTCACAATTGTGAAGTAAGGTGATCTTTATGAATAGATATATTGGTGGAATAGTGATTATATAAATGTAGTTAAAGGAATTTTAGGTTATAGGTGTTGAGATCCACCATTGGAGGATGTTGAAGTAGGAGAGTCAAGGGAGTTGGAAATAGTAAATACATATTCTTTCAAGAGGATCAGATGGTCATGCCTCAACCTTTTAGATCCTTAGAGGGTAATGTAGCCAAAAAATAAGGCCTATAAAAGTGATCCCTTTCCTTTTATCCATGAATAATAATTATTTGAGGGTGTATAAGTACAACTAGTTTTGATAAGAGAAGTACCTGGTGAATCTAGCATGCAAGAGGAAAAATTGTCATAACAGACAAAGGGAACAAACATTAAAGAATCCAAGATCATGTATGAGGTGAAGGATAAAACATAAGAACCTTTCCCACCCTATATATTAATTTAAGAAATACAACAACACCCTATTTAGTGTTGTGTGTAGATAAATTAGTCTAATGTGTTAACCTACCAAATATTTGATTACAATCACCATCAACCAGGGAATGAAGTAGATTTATATCATGAATATAGAATTGAGTAGTATAATATCAAAAATTAGATCATCTTTGATCTTATTATTCTTAATCATCTTAATAATTCCAAATTTTTTAAATTATTTAATTAACCTTATTTTGATAAGCCCCTGGAGGTCATGAATTTTCTTATCTCATGTATTCAAAAAGATTAATTTTACTTTATATGGGACTGAATGAGAATCACTACCCATATAATTAGCAAAGTCATAGGTCTACAATGCTTAGGCACTGACCTCAATGAATATTTAGATGATAAATAAGAAATTTAGAAAATGATAGTGGTGCTTAAGTATAAGAATCAAGGTCATGTGTTGTACATATCTAGTCTCCAAGATCTTTACCTTTAGGTAGTTACGTGCTTGGATGTAACCAATCTTAGAGAGGTGGATAGATTGTGTAATCACCTAAAAGTGGTAATTATATGCTAAGAGTGTCATTTGAGTTACCATATTCCTATCTTAGCCCTAGATCCATTTTATAGCCTTAGACTCAATTTTCCAGTTATTAAGTAGACCATAGTCACCTTCAGCCAGTCAAAACACAATCCCAAAACTATCATCTCAGATCCTAATCCAACTTTATTATTAGTCTACCAATAGGACATTAGTTCCATATTTGGGACATTACAACCACATGGCACTAGTGTCCCTAACTATGTGATATTATCCTTATCCCTAGCTCTACCTAATAGATACTTTTTTCAAATGTGTGTAACTCATAAGGTCTACCTAAGAATATTTTTATATCCTCACAAATAACATAACCCTATAAATACAATTATAATTGACCTCTATTCACTATATGTAAAATAGATGAAAATATATTCAAAACAAAGATAAAGTTGAGAAAAAATAAGGTATTTGATCCCTATTTTGACTTAATTCTTCATACTACCATCTAAAATATCCCTAAGCCCATTATTTAAAAATTTAAAATCTCAAGCACATTCAAGGCATCTAAACCCACTCTCATTCTAGCATTCACTTGCACTTGTATCATGCACTAGGTGGGGGAACTAAAATGGGCTTGATCCCTCTTCAAAGTATTGGTATCTAGGAAAATCTCTTCACAATGAGGTGTTGAAGATGTCTAGTCCATCCTACTAATGAACACATAATTATTTATCATGCTATAATTACAAGGAGAATTAGGGTTTGCACACTAAATTAGGTTTTCTAGGCACAACATAGAGTTTCAAGTTTTATGCACATAGGAATAGGACCTAAAATCACAAGCACAAGTGCTCCCCTAAAATAGTAATAGTCTTACAAAGATGACACTGCCACCACCTAGAGGATACTACATAAACATGGTGCTACTGTCTATTGAGAAAAAAAACACTACAATCCTATTTATGACACTTAAAACTGCCCAAATCTTAACTTTTAGAACTTGGATCATCCATGGTAGTTTATTTTTAGATAAGTCTCTATTTATGCTTATTTATTACTATTCTTAGAAATTAGAAGAAGGTAAAATGCTATAACAAACCACTACTTAATTATTGCATGATTTATACATCTCAACCCTTTAATATAAACATTAGATTTTCATAGTAAAACCCTAAAAGGTTAAACTAGATCGAAAGAAGTTGATATGGCACATTTGTATGTATCCAACTAGATCGCCCAAGGGGTCAAGTATAATTTTTCCTCTTATTTTGGGGAATAGATTGTTTTAGATCTAGATAAGGCCCACTACCTACCTAACCAAATGTTTGCCTAAAGTGCAATTTTTTTGTTATTGGTATTTGATGAGACTAGTGTACCAGAGTACATCAATGGTGAGTTAACGTGGGCTTACCCACCTAAAAACAAGTCTCCAACTAAGTGGTTTAAATTTTTCACATGCCCTAGCACTATTACCCCCACTCACAAGTTGAGGATGAAGGGTTGGTATGATGAAATGAAAGAATCCTTAAGAAATAAATGGCAAGTCCCAAAGGACTTGCCTATATAGATAGGGGACCAAGTCTAATTTGTAGTGAAGAAACACTTTTTATTAGCACACATCTAGATGAGACTTGTAGATGACTTGTCTTGGTGGTTGAATCTATCATCTGATTTTATTACTAGGTATTTTATGAACTCTATAAATTGAATATATGATGCACACCCCATAAAAATTGGCATTGATAAAATTGATGTTGAGACTCACACTCTTCACCAATTATATGTATATCTAGGGAAGAAGGCCTATAGAGAAAAATAATAATTAGATAATACCAATATCAAATCCCAAAAAATATTAGTTGGGGACATGATTCATTTGTTGTTTATATGTTAAATTAGAGGAAGGAGATATTAGGGATTATCACGGATAAGAAATAAACCATTCCACACCCACCAAAGATTAGAAGGCACTAAAAGGAGAAGAGGTTGGGGTTATGATGATAGCATGAGAACTCAATAAGGAAAACCAAAGCAATAAAGTAATACCCCTTTTCCACCAAAATATAAAGTGTCCGTAGGTCAACCACATGGCCCTAATTATGCCGTGTAAACATCTATTCCTTTGGAATAAGATATTTTAATGCTTAAAGATGAGGAATATAAATAGAGAGAAATGACTCTAGAATAAATGTTGGGATATTTATGGTATATGTTTTTTCATTGATTTTAAATAGCATTGGTGATAACAAAGTGGTCTAATAGGTCAAACTGATGGAGCATGGTGGTCTAATGTTCTTGGTGCAGTGTGATGCTTGCATGGAGGTTGTTTGGATGAATCTATGGTGGCATGGAGCATTTTGAGGATCTCAATGTGCTTGTAATATATATGTTGGACATTTATAGGATGATTATAGGTTAGTTAAATGACTTCCAAGTGGTTTTAAGAGGTTTGCAAGATAGTTTGGCCATTGGCCTAGTTGGCTTAAATGGAGTAATGAAGTTCTTATGAATTGTCATGATGATATTATAAGCTATAATTTATTATATTAGCATATTATATTATTTATTAAGTGTATCTAATGATTTTTACCATGTCTTAGATCCAGAGATGAAGAGGAAAGGTAGAAAGTTAGTCTATGTGTTCATGGACTAGCTTGCAAGGTAGTCTAGTGGCATCTGTTGAGGGGTGTTGTAATATTTTTAGATGGATTATGATAATTATATGGATTTATAAGGTTTAATAGTTTTAATAAAAGGTTTTTTCCTAGTTTAAAGTTAAGAAGTGAAATAAAAAGTTAGAAAACTACTTCCAAGGTTTTAGAGGGTGTTAGAAATGAGTGTAAGGAGCATGAGAGGAAGTTTCTCATACTTATTGGCATGTGCAAGGTTTGTATGGGAAGATTATCTATTTGGATTAGTTGGGTAAGTTCCCAAATAATTTTTTCTGAGCATTTTCTTAGGGGTTAAGGGGCACAACTTTATGAACAACCATTAAGAAGCTAATGAGGTTTTTAAGTGTTAAAACCCTAGTCTTAGACTTGATTAGAAATATCTTACTTTTTGGTGGATATTATGATGGTGAAAGGTTATTATGATGATTTAATGTTGTATAATAATACTTCATGTTTCTTATAAAGTATTTTTTGTCTCTTGACAGTCTGTGGGTCCGACATAAAATGGGTTGTTAACAATATTCTTATTTTTTAGGAAGATTGATGTGAATGACCAAGTAATCTAATGGATGATTGTTGAATATCAATAATTTTATAAAAAATTCATGGTAATTTTCAGGAATATTCATCTCTCTATGTCAAATATCTAAAATTTTAAAGTTCACTAGTCACTAGAGTGGAAATGAAGTAAGCAATGAGAAAGACTAATTGGAGTGAGAAGATGAGTGGAGAAGGTGATCAAGTGTTTAAGGATGAATTTAAGATATTTATGGTTATTTAATGGTTTTATTCAATATATCCATTCATTTTAAGTGACTCCTTTTCTTGAGGTATGATCATGAAGTTGACTCAAAGTTGACCTTGTTGGTCCTTTTAAGTTTGTGTGAGCTAGTGAAGTGAAAATAGTTTATAGAAGATTTTTTGATATTGAAGCATATGATATAGTTATATGAGAGTGATATAATATAATTTAAATATCTATTTAATTACTTATAATATATTATTGAATCCATTTTGGGTGAGATAAATTCATGTTTCCATGACTGGTTTTTTGAGTTTACATGCAGTCTAAAGTGGCCTATTTAGAGAGGCTAGTTTGAGCTATTCTGAGTAGAGTTTGAGGTGAGTGAGAGCTTATTTTTATTATATAATTATCACACCTTTATTAAATGTATTTTTTTCTTCATATTTTTCCTCTATTTTTATTGAAGCAGTCAAATTTTTTTGACTAAGTTTCTGATGTGCATGACCAGTCTGAGTGGTCATCTTGAGAGAATTGGTTTGAAGTTTTTTGGTCTATATAATGGTGAATAATTTATTTATTGATGTTATTAATGTTATTTAGGATATATAAATTTAATTTTTAAAGTATTTTGTTTGATAAAATCATCTGCATGCTTCAGTTCTTCTTAGTAGTATTTTATGGGTGTTTGCAAGTCTTAAAATGAGAGAGAGAACGGCTTGGTTCAAGGTATGAATTGAAGTCCCAAGTATTTTGGAACCATATTTGAGTGATATATGATATATTTAATTTATTTTTATTTTTTTAATCATTGGTGAAGAATAAAATTGGACCAAAGGGTAAAAGGTGTAACGTGTTGATTTGTAGGCCTACTTCATTTAGGTCTCTATTATGCCTATTTGGTGTTTTGGGTCTTAAGGGAAATGGAAGACCTATGGAGTGTTTTAATTATATCTATGGAATGTATAAGGATATATTTATAGTATATATAAATCATGTAAATCATATTTTTTGATCAATATGGGTTAGATGAGATTATGGTATATATACTAGGCCTAATTGGCCTATTTGGGGAGTGAGAGTGTGTGTGGATAAAAGCAAAGAAAAAGAGACTTTGAAAGATAAGGATCAGGTCATTGAGTACCATAAGATATTTTATAGGATCAGAAATTTTTTATTTTTTAGTTTCATGTGTTAACAATTCATTAGACCTAATAGTCTAAAGGGTGTCCTTGTTGAGCGAATGAGCTAGGAGTGCATGCCTAGACAAGAGAAGTAGGTTTGAAGGTGTTAGAGCAAGATAAGGTCATAATAAAGTGTATAATACATCATAGTAGTGATTTAAATTATATATAATGTGTTTTATTTGGTTCTTAATCACCTATGGGTTTATAGTCTCCTTGCTATTTAGCGCTAACTAAAGGTCTAGTAGGTGCTGGATTAAATTGAGGAGTGGATGCTCCTTGATTGGTTAGAGCTGGTTTAAAGTCTCATGTTTATGATATCCTTATAGGATTATAGTCCATTTATTTTTAGGCTTGATATTGTGTTTTATCCCCCATGAGTTTTTCCCACATAAATGAGGTGTACTTGTGTTAATTACTCTTGATCTTGCTAATGTGTTGATTTGTTCATGTTATGCTTAAGTGTTTGTTTCATTGGGATGAAATGGAATTAATTGTTAGATATTGAGAAAATGATTCTCCCCCCTCTTAATATCTACCTCCAAAAAGTACCACCAAAGAGGGGTCCCTCCCCTAAGGAATAAATAGAAAAGGAGGCCACATTGGAGCATTCGCTAGCTCATTATGAAGAAGCCACCCTTAATGACACATAAGTGGACATTAGGATTCTTATTACTAACAAAGGGGATGGTATAAACACAACTTTAGGAATTGGTGACATTGATGCTAATAAAATCCACCAATATAATGAATTAGATGTTTAAATACTTAAATGTGACCCTACTAGAGGGAAAGAACTTATTGATGAATCCATGTAGTAGAAACCACTAGCTACTAGCGTAACTCCTATTTGCACCTAGTATCAATAGAATGTACTATATAAGGACTTATATATGTGGGATTATTTTCCCCAGGAAGAATCAACCAAGTAGACTCAGTGAGGACTTTATTTTTATAATGATATATATAATGAAGAACATCATTGTGAACTACCTATGGATAGTATTTTTTTGTCACCTAAAGAGGTGGAACTCACGGATGCATTTTGAGTGGATCCCCAACACTACACATCATCTCAATCAAATGTGGTCCTTTTGAAGTTTTTTCATGAAGTGACAAGACAAAATACCTTGTAGGATTTTGATGTAAAATAGATTACAAGTAACCATCAAGAGGTTATTGTTATATATCATAATGATTACATAAAAATGATAAAGCTTGAAGAGGAGTTAGAAGAGCTCAAGAACCAAATAGAAATAGTGAGGATGACTAGAGTGAAAACTCTAACACTCTACAAGTGTATTTTGTAGCATCAACCAACCCTTGTAAATGGAGTTCCTCTTAATGGTGAGGCTATTGATAAATTGGGGACCCTAGTGGAGATGTTATTAAAAAACTGTAAATACTAGGCCGATCCTCAATGAGAGTAGACTTGGGCAATAGATCAGTTCACTAAGTTTTTTTAAGTTTGAAAGATCTTTTTGACTAAAGTTGGTTATATGATTCCCATCTTGGATGGGGTTTTTGTTAAACTAACATGTCCTACCAAAATTTTGGAAGCAAGGCTTCATTAAAAATAACTTTAATAAAAATAATAATCCATGAGCATGCTAATAATAAAGGATGGATCTAAGCACACCAAATCATTTCAAGATGAGGATGCCCTTGAAAATAATATAAGTGCTCATCTTTAGGAGTTGAACACTAATTTTGTAGTGTTCTAAGGATAGTTTTGATATATATTACTTCACTCAAGATTATTCATAAGGATTATTTTACATCACTTGAGTGTTTAACCATTCAAGCAAGTGAATTTTTGGAACAACCTAAGGAGACTAAGAGGCTCAAAGAAGAAGTTGAAGAAATCACTTCCAAGCTTTAGAGTATGTTGAATCATTGGGAGGAAGTGAAGTATCAAGTTGAGCACATAGAGTGACCTAAGCATTATGTAGAGTCCAAGATGGACTATCAAATTAGTGTGGGGTGATATCAAGACCTTAATTTTGATTCTATTTTATCTAAGTACTTTTTGAATATAGTAGTGTGGAAGGAATCATAGGTGTGGGAGAGACATGGTGTAGAAGACCATGGCATGGTAGACCTAGTATAGAAGAGGAAGGTCACAAGGAATAAGGAAACATGAAACAAAAATAAAATAATAATTTAGGACTTATAAAATATCAAAGGACTTAAGGAAAGGCATTTAAAGTGAATATGGTTAGGGAATGGTTCACATAAACATCAGAGAAGAATAGTCAAGTGCAAATCCAACACTGGTCATGATAAGATGGGTGCACCATGATGGGGATTTGGTATAGAGATATAATATATGGTATTCGGGCTTAGGTATGTATTAATTTAATGTACCAACTTACCATGACTCATTACTAGTAATGGTTATTTGTGAGTCATCTTTTTTATAATTACTTATGTAGTTGAATGGTCAAGGTAGACCCATATATAAATACCCCCTTATTTTACTTAGTATGGGTTTATAATTTTAATATGTTGCCATCATAACTATAGATATGAAATATTAATATAATGAGAGGAATCTTATGTGTTGATGAGATACTTATGTAATATGTTTATGAATATAAAAAAATATTATTATTTTATTCTTAGTTTGTGCCCAACTTTTTTTTCTTTGATTAGTTAAGTAGGAATGAATAAATAGTTAAGATATAAAAATATAACTAAGTATGAATTTATAACTAAGTGATTATTTGATCATTATATTTTAATAAACTAGATGAATATAACATCACATGATAAAACCAATGGGAACTAGTCTTAAGTTGCATGCTTTGGGTGAGTGTGTGAAAACCTTTTCTCACGTGATATGTCAGCATTCCAACATGTTATAACTCTTATTATATTATTCATAAAACTAGGGAAATATATTATATACTAAATTAAAATATCCCAACATAGTCTATTTGACATAATTTGAAACAAAACCCAAATACAGCGGTTCCACATTACAAGGTAGCATAGTCATACGCAATGCATCTAAAATGGCATCCTTGTAATGGGGTGATTAGTGTAATGAGTACAAGAGGGAATTTTGAGAAATAATATCCTTGGATAGGGTGGTATCATGGCATGGGCTGAATTATTGCTTCATACATTCCATTTTGAACTTTTTAGTAACAAGTAAAAACTCATTATAAATATTAGAATGAGTATGGCAGAATGTAGATTTTGAATTCCATATGGATTGGATGGATTTAACCAATTAAATAACATATAAAACCATATAAAATATATTTTTTTGTATAATTAAATAATTTATAGATATGTCTATGGTAAACATGATTATAAAATTTATCAATCAGGGATCAATAATAGGAAAAGAAATCAAAAAACCCTAGATGGCCTAGGGTTTGATGTTTAAATATTAGTTTCACCAAATTTTTAACCCTAATTTGGATTAAGGAATCCATCTTGGGTAGATAGGGTTAAGGATATATAAATGATAGGCACAAGGGTGAATATTATATCTACAATAGGCCAATTAATGTGTTGAACTCAGATGTACCATATGTTGAATTTATTAAACTAAAAAAAGCTATTAATTAAAAGTAAAACTATGTTAGATATATAAATGACATAAAAGAGAGAACTTATCTTTTTTTATGTTAATTTATATTTTAATATATTATATGCATAAATTAGGTAGGAAGGCAATTCTTGATCAATCATCAGATTCTAGATCTGGTGCCTATGGCTCTCTAAATAGTTGTTTTAGCCTAGGATGGTTGCATCGAAGCTAGTATTTGGGTTCGACACTAGTGTCCTATATAAAATATAATTTTAAATAAAATTTGACCACTTTGATGTTTTTTGGTTTATATTTACCTTTTATTTGGTGCATTCATATATGGGTCATGGATTATCATTCATGGTGAAATGGCAAAACCCTAGCTTTTCATCTTCAATGTGAACTTGAGGAAAAATGGGTTAGTGGGCACATGGTATCAAGATGACCCATAATGACCCCACTATAAAAGGTTAATGATTAAATTTATAATACTCCAAAATAGGGCCTCATACTCATGTAGTTCTACCCTACGTGTTGGCTTGTGTGTGAATCATGCAATGTGTGTAAATCAAGTACAATAATGACCTAGATTATAACTTAGCAAATATGATCTTATGGAACTCCTTTAGTACTTCAAAAATGTATTTGGGTTTTTATTTTTATTGATATTATAATAGGTCAAGACGATAAATATTTTGGTAACTTGAATTTTTCTTAAGTGTTATTTTGGTCTGATTGTTAGGTGAGGAATAAATGAGGGTTGATATTGTATTTATACCAATCTTATTCATAGATAACTTGCATTAAATCACTTAGGCTAACCATTGTAATATGTTTCATTTGTAAATTAGATGAATTTAGGTAAATGGGAACTTGCATTAGGGTAAGATAGTATGTCAATGTTATTGTCTATCTCAAACATTAGTGTCTAGGGTAAAGGAGAGAAAGGATTAGCTCAAAACTTGTAGAGGTGTAAGATAAGTACATTTTAAGAATTTTGGGAAAGATGGGATGTTTGTGTCATGAATATAAGGCTGGTCAAACTAATATATAGAAAAAATGGCATAAAATAGAGTAGCTGTGAAGCTTATTGAAGCAAGGCATGTTTAGAACTAAGAGGAATAGCCAAGGTCTGAGTTTACCAAGTGTACAAGACTGAGGTGTTAAATAATCACAAAATATCATCTACACATATTCAAATTTCTATACAACAAATAAAGACATATGCAAGTTTCAATTAAGGCATACATAGGTATGGGGGCCATAATAAAAGGAGGATATTCAAATGCTCCAAAAAGGAATACAATAGTGTAGTCATATAAAATGTCACTTGAGTGCAATAAGTGTCATTTGAGACCACCATATCCCTATTTTAGCCCTAAACTTATCTTAGGGCATATTTTGATCCTTATATAAATTTTGTGTGGGTCTAACTCATCCCTAGATATACCAAAAATATTCCCAAACCCTCTTATAAGCATCCAAGACCTTAGTGCACTAGATTATACCACATGGATACTAGCACAACCCTTGGGACATTAGTGAATTATGCTAGTGACCAAAGGACTATGATAATATCCTTTACCTATTTTCTCATCCAATAAACATATTTCCATTTCTTAAAACACCTTAGGGTTAGCCTAGACGTATTACACATCTTGATAAGCACCAAATTAGTATATATACACCACTTTTATCCCTTTACCCACTAGATGGAAATTAGATGTAAATACATAAATAATATCCAAAATAAGTTGTATAAATCAAGGTCCTTAATCCCTATTCTACCCTACTTCTACAAAAAACCATATAAACCAATCCTAAACTCATATTACTCATATTTACAACCTTAATTCACATTCAAATCACTCAAAATAGGACTCATATTAGAATTTACTGGCACTTGCACTAGAACATAGATTGGGATAACTACATCTAGCTTCATCCCCTCTCGATGTATTGGTATGTTGGTAACTCTCAACATAACAGGGTGTTGAGGTCATGTCCACCCTATCCAACTAACATTAATTTTTTTTATAATTATGCTCCTTAAATACCCTAATAACATGGAGGTCTAGGGTTTTTGCATTTCAAACCAGTCAAAATAGAGAAAATATAGTGATCCAACACTCAAGCACACATGCACAACAATATAAAACTTAGGCAAATATCCTCCCAAAAACTCATAATTTTTGCCTATAAGGGACATTATCTCACCCTAGAGGACACTAGCACAATGCACTACTATTAAGAGGCTTAAGTTATAATCCCAGAGGAGTTTTGACTTTAGATTATTATTGATGACACCCTACCTAATATCTACGCCAATTTCCAAATTTTCAACCATCTATTTTAGTTAGTTTCTAGCTAAGTACATATTTGTGTAATTAATTACTATTAGTAGAAAAAATAGATTAGGTCAATTATTATTTGAAACAATGGTTGTATTTAATGTATATTTATTCCCTTAGTTATTATTCTAGCCCTTTAATAACATAGGTTTTTAAACTTCATAATTCCCTTAAAAGATAAATCATTTGGTGAACCTGAATTACTTTAAATAGTGCAAAAACCCTAGAATTATATGTTCCTAGGTTTTATATCCTTCTTTTTCCTATTTCCATTTATTGTGCTAGGATTTTTAGATTTCATATATTATGTTATAGAAACCCTCTTTCATTTTTTTTAGTATATTCCATATACAAAATTTATATCTCTTCCTTTAAGAAGAAGTGATAGGATTATTGGTAGCCCTATTGAGTATATCCAACTTCCTTTTCTTTGAGTTTATACCATGGATAATGCACTAGTTATAACCCCCCTCATTGATCCTTCACATCTTGATTATATGGAATTTAATGATAATACATCAAAACATGAGAAATATATTCAAGATATTGATGATATAAATGATAGTACTCAAGACACACTTCTCCCCCCTTAACAATGATAATCTAATAATTAATAAAAATGAGGTCTTACAAAGTCTTAGAGATAGACTTCAGGAAATGTTGACTACTAGACTTGTACCCTTGTGAAGCTAGTTTTAGGCCTTCATAGTTTGAAGTAACATGGAGGAAATCCTAGGATATGGGTGGGATAATAGGTGGATTGAATATATATATTCTAAGCGATGTCTTCCCTTGATGTATCAGTTAAGATCTATACTCTACACTACCAGCGTGCAAGGGAAAAGAGAAGAAGGTAAATTGAAAGAAAACCTATCTAATTAGAGTGATACACTAAAATATGACCTCAAATTATGTAATATGCACTAAATGATTAATAATAATATAAACATAATTACACTTCTCAAATTAGATTTCTCCATACATCAATGTTTTACATAAAGGCTCAACTTGATGGATGATCTAAGGCAGCTAATCAATAGGTATCTCAAAAACACTAAGGAAAGATCACACTTGACAAACATAAAAGATGATTAGAGTACACTATTTAATGCATAAGGATGATCTAACACCTAGAAATATGTAATGAGTAAAGTAAAAAATGAGATGAAGCATGAACTATCACTGTCATCTATCAACAAACCATGAAGATACACTAAACCAGGCTTTGAAGAGGCATAAAATTTTGTTTTATTCATTAACAATAGGAAAGTAAAAGAGTTTCCTAATCATGGTCTTGCCATAAATTAGTTTAATGATTCTTTAAAATTCCAAAAATTGGCCTACATATATATAATTGAGAGAGAGGAGAGAGAAGGAGACAAGATCCCCTAAAACTAGGAAATAAAACCTTCACTTAGTCCTTTCTCAAACTCCAACGTAGCATTGTTTAATTATTTAATTTATTTTCCTCTAAAAATTATTTTAGGTGTATATATGATACATGTTTTTAATTTGAATAAGTCACTTGTCATTTATTCCTAGTCCTTGACCCATACAACATCCTAGATTTTTGTTTGCATACTCCTAAATACTTGGTCAAGAAGTGTCTTCCTTGAAAATAAGCCTTGGTCCTTGAGAAAAGGTCATAAATTCACATTAAAATCTTCATATTAGTTCTTCCTCTCCTTCATTATTGATGTATCTCCAATTATTTGAGGTTTTTAGGATACTTTGAGCATCTTTGACTTTGTCTTTTGACTAGGTGTTGCAAGGTGAGAAGGTTCTCTTAGGAGTTCTCAAGACCTTTTCCTCATTTGAAATATTCCTCAAATAAAATGAGAGTTTTTAATACTCTTAAATTTGTGTGAAAATAAGTATAAACCTTAATAAAACCTTTGTAAATGTTTTTATGCATCTATTTGGTGTTTTCTCACTTGACTCTTCTTTGTGCAAAAGGCTTAGGAGAGAGAAATTAAGTTTTTGCATTGGACCAAGAAAAATTACATAATGGATGGATCATCATCATGACATAATACCTAAAAAAAGGTATTTAGAGCCATCAAGTATCCCAAAAGATTCACATTTGCTCATTTTACATGCTAGAGCATCCACTCTTTATAGCCCTAATAACCTAAAAAGCTCCTTGTATGGAATATTATATGGAAAAAATTGAAAATATAGGAACAATTTTTAATACACTATATCCCCTTATATCTAGAAACAAAATTTAATGATCATATTCTAAGTGTAAGTACTCCTTTTCTTTCATTTTCTTATTCAATTAGGCCTAATTAGCCCTCTTAGACCTAGAAAGTATAAATATTGTTACTGGGAGCTCACATACATGTAAAAATAACCAAAATAATGTGATTCACTTTCCATAATATATAACCAACCTCCATGACAATTTTTGTGTCCTAAAACCTTGTGGAAGTGTGCAAACCAAGAAACGACCTTGCTTCTTAGTCTTATTTTAAGCCTATTTGGGACTACCTTGGAAAACATGCCCAATTTGATAACTTTAAGAATATCCCATGATAATTTTTGAACTATTATAAATATAAAAACTCCAAAATAACCTCATCATTTGATTGGGAAGCTTTCCCCCTCTCAAAATACTTGGAAAACACCAAAAATATGCAAAAATAGGGCATTTGTTAAATTTGTACAAGTGACATCAGCATAAAAATTCAATGTTGTAAAATCTTTGGAGTACTCAACAAAATCAAACATCTTTTAGGATCAAAATATGTCATTATATTTGATTTTGAGGTCTTTCTCTACAAATTAGTCACAACTAGGGTTTTAAGAGGGTTTAAAACATGTTTGGGGTCTTAACGATTATTCACAAAGAACAAAAATCTAAATGACCTCCTAATGAAAAAATATTATTTTTATGGGACCCCTATAATTAATAAAAACACCATTGTGTCCCATTCAAATTATGAGAGATGGTATAAGCATTTGAAGTTGTTCCTTAGGTGGCTTGCTTAGCTCTCTTAAGGCTAGAGAGAGGTAAAGTTTGAGTTTTGGGCCTTAGAATTCATTACAACTACTATGAATAGTTTATAAACCTATATAATATCAATTCACATGATTATATACATGCTATTTAAGTCTTCCTCACTCCTCTCTATGCTAAAGGTCAAGGTACTTGGGGTTATGGGTTTGTCTCTCTCTTGCTAGCCCTCAAGGGCTCTTGGATGAAAACTTGAGTGTTTTTTTACTTTGAAAGGTATTGAAAATTATTATATTTATAATTAACACCCATAATACTCTTCATGAAGTTAGATATGCTTGTTTCATGCTTAAACCTCAAATAGGCCACCTAGTTTCATAACTGCCCCTTATCAATCGAGTGGGCAAGGTTTGAGACAAAAATGTGTATATCCCCTTTTTGAATTATTTTTAAATGGAAATTAATGTATTAATCCACCCACAACTACCCTCTTTAACAAATTACAAATCATGGTCATGCCTATAGAGGCCCCAAGACACCAATTTCTCAAAACTAGTTGTATGTTGTGTATGACTATGTGGTTATCTTGCCTCATTAGGTCTTAGGTAGAGTTTTAAACTTTTCACCTTTGTATAAGATATCCTTAAATATCTCATGTACTCAATTTAAGTCTTTAATCATGTTTAATAACCCTTCAAATCCCCTTGTCTTCTTTCCTAGGCTTGATGCTAGTCCATTCCACTAGCAACCTATAGGTGCTCATTTAAGGGTTTTCTTGCCTTATGAATTAGACTCTAATCATACTGTAAAATATAAAATATATTTAACCTCATCTATAAAAAATTCCAATCAAATCCTTATATTAATTCTACCTACAATATCCTATCTCATTCTCTTATCTCTCCATAAGGACTTCCTATGCTCCATTAGATGATTATAGGTAGAGATTTTGAGATGATTATGGATGAGGTCAATAGGGATTTCCCAAGGATATTACCCTTATTTTTTAAGTTAATTCTTCCACTTTAGACCATTTTTATACCCTTTTTGGCCTCAATGACTATCTCTCTCATACTCATCTCATGTAAACCATTTAAACCTCAATCATGTTATCCTTGGTTGTCTACATATATACTGACTGTAGATATCCTTTATGTTGTTTTAACTATTTCATGTGAGCTTAAGACCTCAATAATAACTCCCTTGGTCATTATTATTTTTTAAACTCTAATTATGATTTAATACATCATTTATAGACTATAACTCCTCCCATTGCATACACCTTTGTCATGACCTAAAGTACATACTAGTTATGTATCTCCACTTCACTATTATAGGTGACTATTTAGGTATCTTGTATGAATCATATAAATATGTTCACTCTAATTTCATCTAGTTTTAACATGATCTCTTTTTTCTATCAATCAAGCCATCTTTGTACCTTGAAGATTCATCCCACAATTCTCTTATAACCTCTTTGATCCAATACATGAAGTCTATGTCTCATATAAACTTGACTATGTTTTCCTTCCTGATTGTAGGTTTATTGCCCAAAAATCCTTGATCTTGTGTTAACTTCATAATTTCAACGCATAAATAATTTGTTAAACCCTCAATCTTACCTTTGAACTCTTCCACTCATTATCTATAGAAACCATGTTGAATCCCTACAAGTTGGATGTAGGTGGGTATTAGGTGTTGACTATAGGTGTATATTGGGGAATTAGGTACAATATAGGTCTATGACATAGGTTAATAAAATATATCCCTTCATGAAATATTATTAAAAAAAACCCCTTCCCTTTGTCCTTAAAAATTCTTTATGGTTTACAAAACAACTGATTATGTTCTTTTGTCTTGACTTGGTTTTAGGCTTCAGTCACTATTGTTATAGGGAAGCAGTGTTTGTGAAA
Organism: Torreya grandis; assembly: GCA_037957365.1. Classification (NCBI taxonomy): domain Eukaryota; kingdom Viridiplantae; phylum Streptophyta; class Pinopsida; order Cupressales; family Taxaceae; genus Torreya; species Torreya grandis. The sequence continues at coordinate 406,697 of JARHVA010006759.1, read as the reverse complement.
ACATTCATGGCTTCAAGTACATTCTAAAATGGAAATAAATTACACTCATTCTTATGGAACTCACTTCTATCCATAACCCTCATTTCCCAGATATTTATTCTTGCCTTTGACTATACTTTGGGTGTATATCATTATAGGCTATTATTTACTATAGGTGAAAATTAAGTATTACAAAACCTTGATAAGGTCATTGACAAGAATTAATAACCTTTAGTAAATTTTGAGAACATTCAAAAACCCTTAAAACCTCCCTTCTCCATTGTCATAAACCTTAAGCTTTGAAAATCTTAGTTGATTGTAGGTGTATTTAATGTTTCCTTTAGGTATGTTTGAACTAAGAGAGAGTGAGAGAGACACTCTATATCTATGATCTAAGCCATTTAAATTATCTAGACTCCTTAATATCCCACATTAAGACCCCATAAACCCATCAACTCCATTAGGATCCAACCTCTCCTTTACTTCACTATTTGAGCCTATAATAGGATGGTTGTAGGTACATTATACTTGTACATACTATAGATGGCTTTTCCAGTGTTTGACTTATCAACCTCCACTCGATATTAAATGGAAGACATTATAAAATATTAACACTATATTCAAACCAATAATAACTCATTGCAGTTATTATGATCCTTAGACAAGAAACTCAAACTTTGAAACTTGACTAATTAAGGTATAGTTCATGGTTATAGGTGGAGATTAATGCTCATACGGACTGAGGTTAATAGTTAATTTACCATTCTATCTACCTCCATGAACCATATATGCTTGAGTATTCATTACTCATTCATTATAGTGACATAAAAAGGTTTAAATAGTATGGAAATAAGAAATAACCTATTACCTTAAACAATGCAAACTTACCTTAAACTCTACTAAACTGAGTTCAAGGCTAGTTTTCTTCATGATTTTGATGAACCTTGTGAACCTTGTAAGAACTTATACCTATTTTAAGGACATATATCACCTTGAAAAATCATTTTTAACTCTCATAACACATTCATAAGGGTATAAAGTCTTTTATAAGGTCTCATAAGTTGAAAACATAGTAACATACAATCCTTTAGTGTTATTTTAGTCATTTGAGGCTCTAAACTGAATTTTTACTCCTAAGAGTGTCTTTAGTCACCTTGTTCACTTAGATAATTATTGGAGGTATATCATGTTCTATAAAATCTCCTTAATTACCTCATATCCTATTTACCACTAAAATTAAGGGCATTAAATATAGATATACCTTATTGAAGAGACTAACTCACCCTAAACTATCTCAAAGGAGATTGTACTCAAGCTAGAGACCTATGAACCTTTTATTGGATTTATGAGGTTTTAAATGACTTATATATTTAATTAATAACCCTTTAATATTAATACACTTTCTTACAACTCTAATCATGCTCCAAAACTGATCAAACAGACCATTCACAAGGATATTATAAAAAACTAGCTATGTGCCATATGTATCTTATTAGAAAGATTTAAATAATGAAACCACCATTAAAATGAGATTCATGACATTAAAATAATCTCTCAAAACCACTCCTCTCCATCAATTTTTGACCTTGATAAAAAGCTGCAAGAATAGACCCCTCTCGGATGAATAGGCCATAGTGACCTAATGTCACTCTTAGCAATTGTTAATAAATAATAAGCCATAAATATGAAAAAAAATGCCACTTAATTCAGTATTAATATGACCCATAACAATTTCCAAATTTTTAGATCCTAACTCTCTCTCCTCTGTCCATACTGAGCACTTGAAAACTACCCTTCTAGAGCTACTAAGGAGGTCGATATGAGAGATAAATAAGTTTTATTCATTATGAGACCTAAAAACTCTTATAAATCAATTTCCTGACCTTTTCAAGGACAAATAAGGTCTTGAATATGCTTGAATCTAGATTCTGCATTGAATAATTGTACTAATAGACTCAAAATAGCCTTTTTGGCACTAAAACTACCATAATCACTTGAGAAGTCTAATGAAACTAATGTAAAATGTAGAAAATTGATGTTTTAATACCTAAATAAGTACATAATGTCTTGATAAGAAACTTTTTGAGTGGCAGGGTTGACAATTTGACCTATGAGGTCAAAATTGTCAATAGGAACAACCCCATGATCATGCATACATTTTTTAAGCTATAAAGGAAATAAATAACATGTCACTTGGTCAATCCTCTAACCCAAAAATACTAATATTATTACACCTAATATGGGGGAAAAATAAACTCTATAATAATCAAATATAACTATGCAACCTTCACCCATGACATAACCTCTTATTGCTAATACACATCCCTCTTCTTTGGATGTATAATCCCTTTTACAAGAGATTGATTATCTATAGTCTAAGGTGTTACATATTCAATAATGTACTAGGCCATATAATTCTACTCTCACACACTTCAACATACACCTTTGGCATAACATATAGTGATAAATCCTTTACCATCTAGATTTATGACACTTAAGCTTACTTTGTATGATGGTAAGGGTGACCTAGAGCATCATCTACAAGCTTTCCACATAGCATATTTAGACTATATGTCCAATTATTGGATCCTCACTATGTTTTTCCCCCTAATTTTAAAACACTATGCATTATAATGGTTACATGTTCTTCCTAAGTAGCCTATCATAGCATTCAATCCACTAGAAGATATGTTTTTGGCCCACTTTTTAATCAACATCAATGATAAAGTTTTGTATGCTCAAGTTTCTCAACTCAAAAAAAATATAATGAGCCAATAGTTGAATATGTCTTGCAATATAAAATTATATTAGCAAATATGACTAGCCCCATGACAAAAAGAGAGCTCCAAGACATATTCAAACATAGTTTATTACCAACGTTACACAAAGCTATTATATTTAAGAAGTTTCCATCATTCATAGAGCTATGCCATATAGTGAAAGAGCAGGAAGTCAAGATTCTCTCTATGGGCAAGTTAAAGTACACAAATGGATTATATTCAGCTAATAAGATCTCCAATAGCCCCCATATAAGGTGAGGCTCACTAAAAATAAGAATGATCAAAAGATAATAGTTAATGTAGCTTCAAATCCAGCTCCTCACATGGTTTTATTAGCTCCTCCAAGGATACCCTTCACACACATTACTGAATCACCAACACGTGCTATTCAACAACTCTTGGAATGCAACATCATATCTCTCCCTCCTATCAAAGAGCTTGATACAACTAGGCCTCTTCTAAGGAATTATGATGCCAATACATTTTTTGACAATCACAAGGCACCAGGTTGTACTACAAATAGATGAATTAGTCTATGATATAAGATACAAGATTTGATAAATGCTAATATCATTGATGTTAACACTCCTACAAAGGCAACATAGACCACAACTAATAAAATCAAAAGCATTGAAAATATTTTTAGATCCATTTCCAAAGCACACAACTAATGAGATAACAAGAACTTTAGGTGTTCATTATTAATATCAAGGATAACCACCAACAACATCTTATCATACTCATATAGTGGACACACACCCTCTACATAATATCATTGGGGTGTATCATACTATAGTACTAGCTAGACCTCTCATCACTTTTTTAGAGTAGGGATAGTTGATGATGACATAGATCTATACTCACTTTGTATATGAGCTTACATTGATCATCATCCTATTCAAAGTGTCATGGTTGACAATGGGTCAAGCATTAATATGTGTACTATCACACTTTTACAACACTTGAGTTATTCAAAGTAGGACATTTATAAAAAAAAAACAATTATTCATGGCTTTAGTGGCCATGTTCAGAGCTCCATCATGGAGATAGTACTTCCATTACAAGTTAGGCCCACACATGTGGCCACTAGATTCATAGTCTTACCTAGTGTTATCACATTTTATATGTTATTGGGTAGGCCTTGGATATAATAGATTTAAGACATTCCACCCATAATACAAAGATGTCTCAAATACATACATGGTAATCAGGTGGTTACAGTTGAGGGCCTTCCATATATGTATCCTCTACTTATTCCAAAACTAGTTATATAGTAGTCACCAATTATAGCTCTAAACACAAAGTCCATTATCACACCTTAGATATTAATTGAGTCACTAATGCAAGTGAGGTCTACTCCTATATCATTACCATGTATGCATAATTTACCACAAATACCTTTGTTAGAGAGACCCTTGTGTTATAAACATGTTTTGGATTCTAGAGAGCCTCTCCCTACCCCATTACCACATAGATTAATGTTATAACATAGAGTGTCAACTCTAGTTACAACTCCTACTAGATGGGTTCCCAAGCACTCCATAGTTCACAAGCCTATTTAGTCAAATCCATATATTCATATCCCCACTCCACAAATAATTTATGCTATATATCACTTAGTACATCTAATTTTTTGATCTCAGATACCTCATCACATAGCATGCATGATAATTCTTCCTCTCTTTGATATATGACACATTGATTGTGAGTCCCTTGCAAGACTCATCAATTAGTAGCATCTATCCTCTTATAAATAGATTATATTTATAAAACATAAAAATAATATAATATGTTCAAAATACAAAAACATTTAAATATTTCTCACAAAACAAAAAAAAATAGATTATATGCTTTTTATGTTTACATTCCTTATATTTTCTAGGTAATGCATTTTCTATATATGTTAGTATAATCAATTTTATCATACATACATGCTTCACTTGTTCTTTTTTGAGTGTTCATAGATTCTTATAGGACTTAGGTCCATCAAACAGATCTAGATATGTTACTATCCACCCATTGGGGGCACATACATAGATACACAGATTCATCATTAATACATTTGCCCATTAAGGGCATCTTATGCATAGCTTTTGATTTACCAGGTTATATCATTTTATACTCTATATCATAGCTTTATCATTATTTATATCTTGATATTGATCATCTTATACTACAAATATTTTTTACTAACTACCACTACTATAGACTCAACTTATGTACATCTTTGCTTCTATATGAATTTATACCACATTTTTTATGCATACTTTCATTTCTAAATTTACTAGTTTAGACTTGATTGTGTCTACCTTTTTCTACATATACTTGAGGGTATTTGAATATGCCATTGTTCTATGGTTCTTCACCACTTCCTTTCATTGTATGTATGCTTTGGACATGTGCCCATGTCCTTGTCTGTGCTTTCTTGATTGTGTATGTGGACATTTGAACAATTCTTTCCATGTGGCTCTAAGCCAAAATTGTTTTCTCTTTGCATATGTGGGAATTTAAATGCATCCTTGTATGTTTTTCTCTCTTAAACTTAGTGAAATGTGCCCATGTCCCTTGTATTATATCCCCTTGGCCTACTTCATGTGTTTGTATGTATGCTTTCATGTATATGTCATGGTCATAACACTTGTCTCTTGCTTTTTCCTTTCACACTATCAATTTTTGATGCCATGAGGAACCTCATACATCTACCCCTTCCTCCTTGGGTGCTTTGATGGACATCATGCCCCATACCCTAGGTAGTTACTACGATTAAACTCAGATTTGTTGTCCATATACATGATAACATTATTATATCTATCTTGATAGCCATGTGAATAATGAATCTAACATACATCATACATTACCAACTTATGCCCAAATTATTTTACACTATGATGTCATGTAATACACATTATATTAATTTATCATGTATATATCATATAATTTTAATCTAACACATAATATGTAGAGATTTTCTTTTGAGGAAAATTATTTCATAGGTTTAAAAAATCCCCTTAAAAGAGGGGACATTCATAGGGGTTTTCACAAAGATCAGGATATCTAAGTACATTCATAATATTATTTTCAGCATGCAAATACATATTATAGAGCTTAGAATTAGGAAAACATAGTGGAAAATAGTACAACATAGATTAATTTTAGTTTGGCATAGAAAAAGCATAGAAGGATACTAGCACAACATAGATGACACTAGCACAATGCACTACTATCTAAGGAACCCCACTAATATATAGTAGCCCCCAAAATAGGAAAATCTAGATTGGCTAAAAAGGTACAATAGAAATAATTTAGGTTTACATAATATCAATCATAGATTAATCAATTATGATCAGTTTCTTCCTATTTTTACATATAATTACTCATATTGGGGACATCATGCATGACATGATCACTCCCATTTCATTTTCAAATATGCTTATATTTAGATTACTATAACTTAGTCCATAATTTATATGCATAGATATTAGAAATAGGGTCATGTGTGTAGGACATTATTTCCATTTACTCATTTATGCACCAGTTGATTAGATGGAATGGAAAAATCTATGTCATTCTCCATGTTGTATACTCTAGATACCATTTTCACTAGGTTCACACTAGATAGATGCCTTATTCCATTTATAGTGGTTAAAATTATTGAATAGACCCTAAGCTACACACCTGAGTGCTCGAGAGGCCTCTGAGCTGCTTTTCATTTCAATTTTTTTAAGTGGCCCTAGAGCCATCCTATAAAGTTTTAGTTACATCACATAAATTTAGTTATATTATACAATTTTAATATAGATGCATCTACAACACATGGGTGGGAAATGATGGAGTCGTAGCCTACTTAAATTTTTGAGCCACCTACATAAGAGGGTTAGACAAGCCATCAATCCAATCCAAGTTATTTATAGATTATGATCCACTAAATAGGTGTGGGCAATGATGGATTTAAAACCAAATAGAGTTATTTATCCACCCACACATGGGGATTGAGCAATCCATCAACTCAGTCTAAACTATTCACCATTTTATCACTAGCTACACACACAGAGGATATCACCAAGTTTTTGCATTGGTTCAGATACCCAATGAGGTGTATTCATTATTTTCCTCTCTCTCTTATCTCTTTACTCAATCTTGTATTTAATTTTTATATTCCTTAAGTAACGATTGATTCATCCTTGTTTTATTTATAAGATACGAAAATGGAGCACACTTCACAAACTTAGACCTACATTCATGAGATTTACCTCATAGGTAAGTCTAGGTATGCATTTTTTTCTTATATCCTACCATTTTGATGTTGGGCATCTTTTTTCCTAAGTCTCAACCCACACCAACTCATTAGACATCTCAACATGAGGCAATAATTTAGGATGATTGTTATTTTGATATCTTTTATGTTAGTTGGATGAATTGATGCACACCTTATACTAGCTGGCAGGTGGCTAACAACTTCTATGATGTTTTGGGCATCTTTAAAGAGTGGAAGAATGTGGTAATCATAGTGTAAAGGGTAAAAAGGAATGGATCCAATGGAATGATCAACCAAATCTCTAGCTCAATAACCGATGTGCATAGTTCCACCCAACAAAAGGTGATCCTAAAGTTTATAAAATCAAGATCAAACTAGTATTTAGATGATGTGACTTTAACATAATAAATCCCTATATAATTTGTTTTAGACATCATGAAATGAATACTATTGAAACTAGCATTAGCATGGATGACTTTTAGGCTTCACGTTGCATTACCCAAGCTTGCTTATGGCCCTTTGGGCCTTTAGTAGCTTTAGCTAAGCATTTACTCTATCTCATTTGTTATATACTCTATTTATTTGAATTTTGTTTATGGAAAATTAGAATTACATCCACTAGAGTATGATCTAGTTATTTCTTTGTTTAGTGTCTTTGGATTTGATAGCTAAATCTATGATGACTGTAGTATTATAAACTCAATTTGAATGATAGGAATGCTGGTTGAAAGCTTTCATTTTATGACATTTATGGCATCCCTATAATTATGATGACAACATCATATTTTTTTGAAATAATCTAAGTGTAGGAAAGATCCCACTCTAAGCCATGATACCTATGCTAAATCACTAACCCAACATGAACCCTTAATCTAAGATATTTCATTGAATCCCCAAGTGCTTAAAAGATGCTAAGCATGATAAAAAATAAGCTTGCACCCATAATGCCAAAGAGTAACCCAATATATACTCATGCCCATATGATCATAATTATCTACCTAAATATACTTTGCACCTATAGACCGTCAGCCCAGCCTAGAACTGGCTTGTGTTGTTGAATTCACAAATTTTGTGGTTACAAAAGACTAAGCACCTTAAATAATGAGTTATGTTATGGAATGACTAGCCCAATGTAGCCCCGAATTATTTCTATACTACACTTTAGGTGAGTACATAAGGCTCATGCCTTATGTGAATTGATGTTGGTGCAGTTGAGTGATAAATATTGAGTGCCACAGGTTTATTCTATGATTTCACCTAGTTATAGCTAGTCTAGAACCAATTTGGATAGCTAGGTAAGCACCTAATGGAGTCAATAACTAACTTTTCTATAATATTTTGGTTCCATTACCACCCACATAGTAGAATAAGCTATACCATCGGCATGCCCAAGTATTAAAGGGGTGCTTAGAGACAAGGAAGGCAATATTGGTGCCTTGAATGAATAAATAGAGAGTATAATTGAGAACCAGCAAAGGCAAGAAGAAGCCAAAGGTGGTGATAAGGTAGAAAAAAATATAGACTAAGGGGAAAGGTCCAAGGAAGAACCCCTATAAGATCAAGAAGAGGAAACCTTAGAGGGAAGCACCAAATAAAGTGCTAGTTTTGATGAAGAGGAACAAAAGTAGACAAAGTTGGTTGTCATTGAGGAAGAAGGTGTTGAGTTAAGCCTAAGAGAAAAGGTATAAAATGGGTAGACCAATGAAGACTACTATGTTTTTGATTACGTTCCCTCTCAACTACCATAATAAGTATGCACTAATAGTTGTCATTTTATTTTGAAAGTTATATGGACGAGCCTCATTTTGAAGTGCCATAAAAGGCCATGTTAGGCATGGAGACATCAGAGGAAGGGTAAGATTTCCTTTTCATAAACCCCTATGTAATGAACCCATTCAAGTTGACCAATACACTCATTATAACGGCCTCTAAAGTAGCATGGAAGAACATTGTCAATAATGTTAGGGCTTCAAAGTAGAAAAAGATCACATTAGAAGCAGAAAAAGAAATAAAGTCTATGAATTTTAAAATGCAACAACTAGTTGAGCACGTAGAAGAAGTTGAGCCATCCCTTTTGGTCAACATTGACACTTCAGATCTTTTATAGGTTGACAAGGTTTATGTTTTAGTGAAACAAATGCTCCCAAATTTGAAATTAGAACCAGTGTAGGAAGAAGAGGAAGACCCTTGTGCCATCCTACATAATGAGCTAGCAAATAAGTTTAAAGAGGTGGAAGACCTCTTCATGCAATTAGAATAAGGTGTAGAGTCAACCAATGACATCTTTATGAACTTCTCTAACCAAGAATCAATCATTGATGCATGCCTCAAGTAGGAAAAAGGGGAGAGTGAAGATCTGATGGCAAAGGCATACCCTATTAACAAGACCAAGTGCACATAGATCATGGTAAAGGTCAATACCTAGAGTGCCCAGATCAATAACTAGGAGTAAAACCTAGAATAACTCTTTCATGCCTTGCAAACAAAGGCTAACATTCGAGGGGAAATATTAGATGGAGTGATGAGGGAAAAATAAAGGCTAGAGGCCTTCAAAAATGAGTTAAAGAAAATTGATGTGCTCATGCTTAGTACCACCTCAATAGAGATCGATAGTACCATTGAAGAAATATAGCTCACCATTAAGGGATTTGAGGACTTCAGTGATAAATTAAAGAACATATTAGAGTTTTGCATTCTTAAGGCATTAAAATATTAGCCTAAGGATAGACTATAAAATTTTTATGGGATAATTTGGGCCCCTTTTTGCCTAAGTTTCAACCTATGACAACTCAACATACACCTTGGTGTGAGGAAATTATTCAAGATGATTATTATTTTGATATATTTTGTGCCAACTAGATGAATTGACACACACCTTACACCAATTGGTAGGTGAATAACAAATTTTATGATGTTTTAGGCATCTTCAAAGAGTATAAGCACATGGAAATCACAACACAAAAGGCACAAAGCAATGGAACTGATAGAATGATCAACCAAAGCTCTACCCTAGTAAAAGGTGATCTTGAAGGTTATAAATAAAATCTCAAATTAGTATGTAGATGATGTGACTTTGACACAAAAAATCCCTACAAAATTAGTTCCATACATCATGAAGCGACTACCATTGAAACTAAGATTAGCATGGATGTCTTTAAGGCTTCACATTGTAGTTCTTAAGCTCACTAATAAGCGTCTGGGCCTTTAGTATCTTTAGGTGAGAATTTGCTCTATCTCATTTTTTATACACTTTATTTATTTACACTCTATTTATGGAAAATTGGAATTACATCCACTACAATTTGATTGGCTATGTCTGTGTTTAATGTCTTTGCTGTTGAGAGTTAAATGCATGATGAATGCAATGATTGTAGTGTTATAAACTCAATCTAAATGATGGGAATGTTAGTTGAAAGCTTTTGGTTTATGAAATTCATGGCATCCCTATAATAAAGATGATGTCAGCATATTATGTGGAAATAATCTAAGTGTAGGAAAGATCCTATGCCAAGCCATGATACATGTGTTAAAGCACTAACCCAACATGAACCCTTAATCTAAGATATTCTATTGAACCCCCAAAGTGCATAAAGGATGTCAAGAATGATAAAACATAATCTTGCACCCATAAAACCATAGAACAACCTAATATAGACTTGCACCCATATGATTAGAAGTAGCTACCTAAATAGGCTTTGTACATATAGACCTTTAGCCTAGCCTAGAAATGACTTGCACTAATAAACTTGCAAATGTCATGGTTACAAAATATCAAGCCCTTGAAGAATGAGTTATGCCATGACATGACTAACCCAATGCAAGCCTTGATTATTTCTCTATTATGCTTTAGGTGAGCATATAAGGCTCACACATTATGTGAATTGATGATAGTGTAGTCAAGTGACAAATGTTGAGCACCATGGGTTTATTTTATGATTGCACCTAGTTGTATCCAGTCTAGAACCAACATGGACAATTAGGTAAGTGCTTGATGGAGTGAATAACCAATTTTTCTACAACATTTGATTTTTTGCATTTCTATAATAAAAGGGGGTAAATGTAGTCATATAAAATGTCACTTAAATGTAATGAGTGTCATTTGAGACCACCCTATCCATAATTTACCCCTAGATCTATCCTAGGTCCTCTTTTGATCCTTATCTAAAATTTCCATAGGTTTAACCCATCCTCAATGTATAAAAATTAATCCTAGACCATCTCCCTAGGCATCAAAGCCCCTAATGCACTAGATTATACCACCTAGATACTAGTGCAACCCTTTGGGCTCTAGCACATTATGTTAGTGACCAAAAGATTGTTTTATTGTAATTTTCCTCTTTTCTCTTCCAATGAACATATTTCCATTTCTCAAGACACATTATAGTTGGCCTAAATCTATTACACATCCAAATAAGCAATAGATCAGTATATATACACCATTTTTATCCCTTTACCCACTAGATGGAAATCATATGCAAATACACATAAACAATCTTAGAAACAAGTTATGAAAATCAAGGTCCTTAATCCCTATTCTTCCCTACTTATGCATATAACCATCTACAACAATCCTAAGCTCAAATTACTTAGATTTCTAGTCTAAATTCACACTCAAAGCACTCAAGTCAACTCTCATACTAGCATTCACTTGCACTTGTACCATTTATATTGGGATAACTACATTGGACTTGATCCCCTCTCAATGTATTGGTATGTAGGCAAATATCGACACAATAGGGTGTTGAGGTCATGTCTTGCCTTTCCAACTAACATTACACTTCTTCTACTTGTGCTCTTAAAATACAATAAAAATATGGAGGTCTATGGTTTTTGAATTTTAAAGTAGTCAAAATAAAGAAAATATAGTGATTCAGCACTTAGACATAGACATCTTGAACTTAGGTGAAGGTCCACCTAGAAGCTCATAGTCTCTACCTATAAGGGACATTGTTCCCCATAGGACACTAATGTAGTGTGGTACTACCTAGAGGATTACAATACTCTCTAAAAGAAATTTTGATTTTAGATTACTGTTGGCCATTTTTTGGCCCACATACCAAGCTTTTGCCTAGATGAATATGTTGAGTAGAATTCTAAAGCTTGAAGGTCAAACAATAGTTTTTTGAACAAGTCTGGAAGAGATTACAAACCTTGGAAAAGCTAAGTACAAATCCTTTTAGGCTAAGTATTTAATTTTAAATTCTTTTAGCCTTGTCATTGCTAAGATAGTTTCTTTTGAGACCTTTTTTTTTTGGCTAAGTGTTGAATTCTTTCAGACAAGTTGTCTGAGACAGTTTCTGAAGGGGTAATTCTTTTAGACAAACTGTTCAAAGCAAAAGACAAAGACTGAATTCTTTCAAGGAAATTATTCTACAACAATTTCCTTAAAGACCTATTTCTTGTGGGAGATTTTTTTTGGGTCTTTTGGGCTAAGTGTTGAATTATTTCAGACATTTTGTCTAAAACAAAAGGTCGAAGGAATTTTCTAAAGGACACATTTCCTTCAGGAAATTTTTCTAAGACAATTTTTTTGAAGGTAAATTTCTTTCAAAACTTTTTTCCCAAAGCCAAAGAGACCTTTTCAAAAAATCTGAAGGGACCTTTTCAAAAAAGTTGAAGAGTCCATTTCAAAAAAGTTCAAGGGTCCATTTCAAAAAATCCAAAGGTTTCTTTTTCAAAAGGTAAGGGGCATTTTCAAGATCTCCAAAGGGTACTTTCCATTTATAAAAGGACACTTAAGAAATTGTTTTGGGAAAATTATCTAAAAGCAAAAAGCCTAAAAGAATAAAGCTAAGAGAAAAAGGTATAAAAGAATTCCTTTGAGAGAAAAGGATTAAAAAAAAATGTCTATAGAAATAGGCACAAAGTAAAAGTACATGGAAAATCTTAAACAAAATACCCAAAGGAAAGTGTTCAAAGGAAATGACCTGAAAGGATTAGGATGTTCGTGTCAGTGTCAAAGTTTAAGCTCAGTAAATAGCCATTGAGATTCAAATATTCCATGATGGGCCTACAAGTGTCAAAATCTAAACCCCTTTAAGTAGTCATTTGGATTTAAAAAACTTGAGACATTTACACAGATATCAAATATGGGTCTCAAGCGAATATGCCTTTTAGACCTAATAAAGATCAAAAGAATCTATGCAATCCATAGACTTACATCGACATAAATGGATACAGGAAAACCAATGTCCTTAGATTAGTTTTCCATCTATAATAAATATGTGTTCTCGGTTTCAAAGTAGGAGCTGGTATCCACAGTTGATGGAGAGGCCTCATCCTTTGACATGGCCATCATCTCTAATAAATAGCTACTTAATGATAGAAGTAGCATGGCTCAGTCTAGATTCAAAGATATAGCGATTTTGTCTTTATACATGTAGGACATGCAAAGTGAAGGAGCATGCCAAGTTTTTAATGCAGGGATCAAATCATGCACACTTTGTGGAGACATGTAGTTGCCTTCGACATGACTCTCTCATCTCTAAAAAAGAGAAAATTGAATGCATGAAGGGCTCAAGGAGATTTTTGGTGATCTTGGATGGTTTATCTGATGATCAAAGTAGTTTCATGCTCTGAATACAAAAGAGCTCAAGGACAACAGTGGTGGTTATAGCCATTTACGACCCCCCTCTCTATTTTCTCATGTAAACCCCCTCTTTTCTCATCCCTTTATACTATATATAAAGGTTTTTAAGTCTAAAAAGAGATCCCTTGACTAGTGATAGAGTTACTTTATCAAAATCACCTTGTAATAGTCTCTTGAAGTAATAAGATAAAATTTTTGATGCTAGTTTGGATCGAAGTGTGCATTATTGGGGTTTTAACTTGTAAAATGTATGTCTTTTTTCATCATCTATGAATCCTCCATGCACCTTTCTTCAATTCTTTTGGTTCCTTGTAGGTTGTGTGAAGTGTTATACATTGGTGCCTTCTTAAAGTGTCTCAAGTTTATAGTGTCTCATACAGACCTATTTATTTTTGTCCTTAAAATTGTAGGGTTTCCTTTCAACTTCCACACAAAATACTTGTGCTTGTGGCCTTGAGATAGGATCAGATTAGTCTGTGTCTTGGTTAAATTCATCAGTAGTCATTAAGGCTTTAAGGTTGAAAGTGGATCATTTCATCTTTGGTACATCACCATCCTTAGCTTAGATTTCCCTTTCATATTATCTTTCTCTCCCTTTTCCTTAGCTAGTAGTAGATTCTAGTATGGGAAACAAGCCAAAGTGAATCATCTAAGGAGCTAGCCTCATTAAAAATCCTAGAGGTTCAACCTCACTATAGGATACCCATATCCCAAAGTTGTTATAATATTATAGCTAAGAGTGAGAGAGCCTAAAAAACTCTCCCACAAGGGTGCAACTCTACAATATAATAATTACTATTGATGATACCCTACCCAGTCTCTATGCTAATTTATAATATATCAACCATTCATCTCAGTCATTTTCTAGTAAAGTAAATCTTTGTGTAATTCATTTATATTTATAGAATAATTAGATTAGATCAATTACTATATGAACCAATGGTTTTATATATTGCATATATATTCCCTGATACATAGCCACATGAGCCACAAGTAAAAGAGCATATTCAAATTCTTGAACAAGGAATATAATAGTAAGGCAAGACACTCAAGTAAGTGCATAAATTAAAGCATAAGAAACCAAAATAAACATGTCATAGTAGCCCATGGATCACATGTGTTAGAAAAAAATGTCAAGTGTATAACATATCAAGTACCTTGTGTAAAAAATAATCATGGATAAAGGCATGTATAAGTACATATGTAAGCTCAAACATGATAATGAAATGTGATCATCAAACCATATAACCTATGTGTATCAAGATCAAAAAATTGGATGCCCTTAATGTATGCATGACATGAGTAGAGGGAAGGCCCAACATCTAAAATAGAATAGGTCATGTATTCATGTATGTTTGTAAAACACTCAAATAGAAGTGTGAAACATGTGTGTATGTAAGAGTAATTGAATATGCCATCCATTAGCACGGAACTAACACATAGATATGAAGAAGTTAATAGAACATGTAGGTGCCACAAATATTTTTGAATTTTTTAATGTTTCTTAATATTTTGGTATTAGGGAATGTTTAAAGAGGAAAGATAATCCTATGATGACATATAATAGATGGTGATAGATATCTCCCCACTATGAACTTAGTGTAATAATCTTATGATGTTATTGAGGAGAATGTATAGGTTCAATATATATCATTTTAGTATCGGTATGCAAAATATGACTCTATGGTCATGAAATGGCAGCAGGAGTAATAAAATTAGGGGTTAATAGAACCCATCATTGAGTGTTCTATGGTTTAGTTGGAATAATGATAATATGAACATGTGTAGGTGTTCTAGATATCTAAAAGTGGTACATAGTAGATAGGTATTTTGTGGAATCTACTATATGTCTCTAATTTAATGGTCTCTCAAATATTGGCTACCTAGTAAAAGAGATTGCCTATTGCTTACTATTTTATGGTTAACTAGCCTTAGTAGGCTAGGTAATTGATTGTTAGGTTGTGGAGCTAAAAGCTTCACCTGGATGCAAATAGGGGAGGAGGTTGTTGAGTATCAGTCACTGACATCGGTAGGCCACAACCGACATCGGTCAGGGATCAGTGCAAAGGCAAACGACATCGGTAGGATCGGCCGATGTCGGTCACCTCCAATCAGATAGGGACCGACGTTGGTTGCCTGTGCAGTTCCAGAACTACTATTGATGAACAGTTAGTTAGTTAGTTAAACAAAGAGTTTGCATGATAAAGACTACTTTGAGTCTTGAGTTGCTTGTCTAAATTAGTGTATGCATGAGATCTATATAATAGACTCATGGGCTATATTGCTAGGTGTAGAACTAGGAGAGTTATTCCCATGGTAGAATCAAGTAGGATTCTTCATGTATGTAAGATCAGGTTTGATATGTAGGGTGTTGCAAGATCATGGTAGAGATCTACATGTGATAAGTAAGATCTAGTTGGTCTACAGGGGTGTGTGTATGCAAGGTTCAAAAGGAGATTGGCGGGGGAGCAAGATCCAAGGTGACAACAATACATCAAGGAGCAAGATCATGGTGAGATCTACTTGGAGTACCAGTTCGTACTTGTTTGTACTGGCAGTATAATGAGGTGAATAACAGCTTGTGTTAGCTATGTGTTGTGACCTATATTGAGAGAAGATTACTCTTGAGGGAAGATTATTGTAATCCCATAAAGTGGAAGAAGAGTGTGATCTCTTTGTTGTAATTTCCTTCTATCTGAGTTGAATACAATTGTGTGTTGCCTCTCATATTCTGTGTTATTTCTCATTGATAGTTATTTGTTCTTCTGGTTATTTCTGCATCTTAAGTTGCTTATACAATGGTAATCATGTGTGCTCTTATTTCTGACAAGTTGTGTCAGAGCTTTGGGGAACTTAGGTCTTATCAAATGGTATCAGAGTGAGGTTGGACATTCTCAGAGTGAGTTTGACTAACAGATGGTTCAGATCTGGTTAGTGTGTGTTGATTACAGGTTACTCATAGGGGTTTCTATTTGAGTGGGAGTATAGCAATGATAGAAGAAGGTAAGCTGAGAATGGAGAAATTTAGGCATAGGATCAACACCATAAGGAGTGTGATGGGTAGTCTTCAAGATTGAGCTTGAAGAGGAATACAAGCTAGGATGTAGATTATACAATGTATTAGTATAGGTATAGGTGCAGCTATTTATCTCCAAGTGGGAGACTGTTAGGTTGTGGAGCTAAAAGCTTCACCTGGATGAAAACAAGGGAGGAGGTTGCTAAGTATTAGTCACCAGCATCAGCATGCCACAACTGACGTTAGTCAGAGATCAGTGCAAAGGTAACCAACATCGGCAGGATCAGCCAATGTCAGTCACCTCCAGTCAGACAGGGACCGACGTTGGTCACCTGTGCGGTTCCAGAACTGTTGTTGATGAATACTCAGTTAGTTGAATGGAGAGTTTGCATGATAAAACTACTTTGAGTCTTTATCTGCTTGTCTAAATTAGTGTATGCATGAGATCTATATAATAGACTCATGGGCTGTATTTTTAGGTGTAGAACTAGGAGAGATCTTCCCATAGTAGAATCAAGTAGGATTCTTCATGTATGTAAGATCAGGTTTGATCTATAGGGTGTTGCAAGATCATGGTGTAGATCTACATGTGATAAGTAAGATCAAGTTGGTCTATAGGGGTGTGTGTATGCGAGGGTCAAAAGGAGATCGACGGGGGAGCAAGATCCAAGGTGACAACAATACATCAAGGAGCAAGATCATGGTGAGATCTACTTGGAGTACCAATTCGTACTCAGTTGTACTGGTAGTATAATGAGGTGAACAACAGCTTGTGTTAGTTGTGTGTTGTGACCTATATTGAGAGAAGATTACTCTTGAGGGAAGATTATTGTAAGCCCACGAGTGGAAGAAGAGTGTGATATCTTTGTTGTAATTTCCTTCTATTTGAGTTGAATACAATTGTGTGTTGCCTCTCATATTCTATGTTATTTCTCATTGATAGTTATTTGTTCTTCTGGTTATTTCTGCATCTTAAGTTGCTTATACAATGGTAATCATGTGTGCTCTTAATTCTGAAAAGTTGTGTCAGAGCTTTGGGGAACCTAGGTCCTATCATTAATTGTATCAATATAAGTTTATCTTGTTTAAGAAGAAACTCATATAGAATTCTAGTAATTATAACTACCCAATTGGCATGAATGTATCTAACACATCCATGCACTATATAAGGTACTAATTGAAGTGTATGGATCTAAGGTCTTCCCCACAACATATCAAATATTCATATGGAAGGTATGATTGAAAATTTAGTAACCACATGTGTGAGACTAACCTATAAATGTATGTCAATATTGCTAATAATCTTCTGGGAGGTCCCATCAAATGTTTGATTATAAATTTGGTAATAGGTGTAGATGTAGCTAGTGTGTTTTCTACATACTTAAGCTTAATTAATTAAATAAACTTCATTTCATGGTCCTATACAACATGACATAAGTCATCAAAATATTTAAAATTCTTAAAAATAATGGACTCATGTACAGGAGCAAGCAAACTTTTCTTGAATATGTCTTACAACTCCTTATCTGCCATAGGATTGGTCATTTTATCTAGCATTGTCTTATTTCTCAAGACATATTCATTGATAGGCTCATTCGTTCCTTGTTTATTTTTGGAAAGTTGAGTATAAGAAACCTTTTCAAAAATATTAATAGAAAAATGTGCTAAAAACTGATCTACACGAGCATTGAATGCTTTCACAAATTGGAGAGGTAAATATAAAACCACATCAAAGCATAGTCCTTGAGTCTTCTTGGAAATAATTTAGTTAAAATTTTATCATTAGAGGCATAGTCAAGACATTTTACATAAAATTATCATTCAAGGTCACCTTTACCATCATAAAATGTAAATTAGGTGCAACAAAACTAGTTGGCAAAGGGTGCAAAGATATCTCAAGTGCAAGAGATTTATGCAACACATCTTATGAATCAATAGCATGAGGGGATTTTCAGGCATTTTTTTCATTGTTTGTAACCTTGTCCTATAAGGTCTTTATAACTTGAAGGAGTTTTTGAACTGTAGGCCCATTAGGGTCTAGATTTAAGTTAGGTAGCCACCAAGGGGGATGTAAACATGGTCTGAGTAGTAATAAGCACTGAACTAGTATTTATGTTAAAATAATTCATAATTCCATAGTAGATGTAGAAATAATGTTTTAATTTTTAGGAAATAAAGGTTTAAACATGTAACTTATGCCCCCAATAGATGTATTATGTTGTAACGTGTTCAAGGGGAGGGATGTTTCAGCTACACCTTTTGAACTTTTTATTTCTAATATAGTTTTTAAGATCTCATCAAGATTTTCAATGTTTTGACAAGTACACTCATGAAACAATGTAATTTTTTACACTTTATCATGGTCTATTTGTTTATTTTCATTTGTTTCACAATTTTCACTATCAAAATCTTGTTTTACGATAACCATATTAATATGTTTTTGATTATCAACATGGGTATCATCATGATCCATAGTAGGAGATCCCTAATTGGTTTGAGACATCTTAAATGGTGGAAGGGGAAGCTCAATGTGTTCAATAGGCATGCCTCCCATTCTAGGGATATGCCTAGGTCTAATGTAAAATAATAAAATTAGAAAATGAAAAAGTATAGTAATCTAAAACCCTAATTCATTGAAAACCTTAGGAATTAGAAAAATTTTCATTCATATGAATCAGGTTCACTATATGTTTAACCCTAAAATGTATTTTCTAGATTAGATATATATAGGACCATTATTAAAGGGGTGTATAGAAATGATAATGCACAAGGGTGATAACCAAATCTACAACAAGCAATTGGGTGTTAAACTCAGATATAATCGTTCAATGAATTTAGTATGTTGAGAACAAGCTAAATATATAAAGTATAACTAAGTTATGTATGGAAATGCCAAGTAATGTACTTTATTGGTTTTTATGTTAATGTAGTGTTGGATTTGGACTAGGTAGAGATAATATTGGAAGAATATTTTAGAACAGTCACCTAATTCTAGATTAAGTACCTATAGATCTCTAGACATTAATGTCAACATGAATAATTGTGTTGATACTACTATCTAAGTTTGATGGAAGTGTCCTATATGGAATACTTGTTGGAAAAAGATACAACCACCTAGATTCTTCTAGGTTTGACTTCACCTTCACTCTAGTGCATTTAGATTTGGGTCATGGATTGTCACTCCTCAAGAAATTTCAAACCCCTAGTTTTTTATATTCATTATGACCTTGGGAAAAAATAGGTTAATGAGCACACAGTGTCAATTTGACCCTAAAGACCCCTCTATCAGTGAGCAATGCTTATATAGCCAATACTCTAAAGAGGGCCTTAGACTGACTTAGTTCTTCCCTACATGTTGGATTGTGTGTGAATCATGAAATATGTGAAAAGCAAGTACAATAGTGACCTAGCTTGTAACTTAGCAAATTGGGTTCTTGGGATGCTCTTACAATACTTCAGACATGTAGATTTGATGTCCCTAAGATTAGTATGGAAATAGAAGAAACTTTACTCAATTGAATGCTCTTTGGTATGATTATTAGGTATTTTTATATGTTGATAGGTGAGGAATGAATGAGGGTTGATATTGCATTTATATTAATCCCTTTAGAGAAGTAAATCACATTAAATCACTTAGATTGACCATTATGATAATTTTATTTGTAAAATAGATGACTTTAGGGCTCTAAACACTTGTGGCAGGTCACGACACTAGCATCAACACTAGTGTTTGTCTTGAATGTTAGTGTATAGGGAGTAAGAGAGTAGGTACATACTAAAAACTTATAAAGGTGGAAGATAAATATATTTTAAGCATTTTGGGAAAGATAGAAGGCATAGATCATCAACATAAGACTAGTCAGACTAAGATATAAGCCAAGGGGTATAAGATAGATTATATGCAATATTTGTGGAAGAGGGGTTGGTTTAGAACTGAGATGAACAACCAAGGTCTAAGTTTTCAAAGTGTATAAGATTAAGGTGTTATATAAGCCATAAATATCATCTACACACACACACATATATATAGGGACTAGTGTGATATGATTATGTTGTTTTTTCTTCATCTATTTTTCACTTCCTTGAAGTGTATTTCATTGCTTGATATTTTCTTTCTCATGTAACATTTGATTATGTTCCTTGTTTATTGACCCTTGTGCCATTGTATGTTGACTAGATATTTGAATACATCATTTTATGTTAATTAGACATTTGATTGTCATTCCTTATTTATCATGGGGCATTTGAACATACACCCTATATGCAGTCTCCTTGGACTAATTATTTTGCATTACATTAAGTGCTCTTATGTGTATGATTGATTATTAGTTGAACTTGCATCATTACTCTCTAGATGTTGTCATGATCCATATCATGCATCTTAGGACTTGATGTGATCACATACAATATATCCATTGATAAATTTACTTAGGCATGTTACTTCTATATGCTACATAATTGATACACAAATTATATAGTTACCTTATCCTTTTGAGATAAATTACTTACCGGATTCTATCTCCCTCACCTCAAAAAGGGGCTATATTAGTGGGGGCATGTCATAGAAGTATGACCTCCACATTTTTTAGATTTTAGTGGGGGCATGTCATAAAGATATGATCTACACACTTAAGTTTTTGATATCACCATATTTTTGTGGGGTCATGTCACATAAATATGACCTCCACACTTACAAAATCTCCAAATTAGTTTCATGATTCAGATATACATGAGTTATAATCCTATACATTACACCAATTTTACATAGATTTGAAACATATTTTTTTAGATTTATGACATGTAGTCTAGCTAAAATATACTAGAGGTGCATATTCCATGTCATTGCATTAAAATTTGTAAATTTACCAATTATACTATTCATTATTATGAGCCAATCACACTAAGATGCACTGATATCGAGCCTTTTTCTACTGCAACAGTTGGTTCAAAATTCTAGGTTGAAGTGATTAAATCATTCAACCTCACTATATTTATAGGTCAAAGTGATTAAATCATTAAACCTCACCAAATTTATAGGATGTGTGTATTAAATCTCTCACCCTCACTAAATTATATACTCACACTTGAGTTATACGATTGAGATATAATGATCTTAATGGTTGTGCCACAACTCATCCTTACATCAAATCAGGGGCATAATACCTTCAAATTTCTCTCTTCAAATATATAAGGTTTAGGTTTGAATCTCTTCTAACACCAATGCTTTATAATGAGTAATATTTACAAAGTCAAATCATCAAAGGGCAACATGGTTACATTGACACACATGTATACTCCTTTGCTCTCTTTATTTTCATTATTTTCAATCATTTCAAATTTTAAATTATATGCATTGATTTATACTATAACATGCTCTTGGTTACATGTCATAAACCAATAAAGGACTCAAAATGGGCTCAAGCAAAGTTAAGGAGTTTTGTGCACATCCAGGTATACATTTCTTTCCTTTAAACTAGTAATTTCAACCTTATGCATTACTAAATTAAAGAGGAGGAAAATCTAAATACTAAAATTGAATATTTATAGTATCTCAGTCTTGTACATTTGACAAATATCAATCAATGCTCTGCCTTTCAATTCTAGATGTCCTTGCTACCAAAAGGCTCACATTCACCATCTCAATGTGCCTAAATTTTTATCTCTTAGTCTAATCCACATCATTATGATGACCAAGGTTTCGTACAATACAAAAAAAGCTTAAAATATGATATACATCATTCACTATCAGTTTTAAATGCATATTAATTTTCTATCCCTTTGGACACTACCAACCATAAAGAGACACTATTACTGATGGTAGTGTATGAATCCTTATCTAGTGCCAGTTGCTAAGAGTCATCCAAATTACAAATGTTTTGAAACCTATGGGTCAACATATTTATCTTATTGAATTTTACTATGAGATATTTTCAAGGTGTGGTATAAATACAAGTCTAAGCTTTTGCATTCCTTATCTAACAAATACCAAGCAAGTATCTACCAAGTCTTATTCAATCATTTGCAAAAATGAGTTATTTTACTCTATTAATCCCTATTTTTTTAACAGTCATAGAATCAGCCATATAAAAAGTTTGAATCATTCAAAAAACAACCCATGAGAGATATTTGTCAATTTATAAGCTATATCACTACATACATCTTCATATAGTATATTGCACCCTTGTACACACACACTCCCACACATAAGGAATAACAACATAATTCTAATGCCCTCCTTATATTATTAGATATATAGGCAATGCTCAGTGATAAAGAGGTCATTGAGGTCATCTTGACATTGTGAGCCTACTGACCCATTTTTGGCAAACTTATTCTAAGGGTGAAGAAGGGTGAAGAGATAGGGTTTCATTAATTAGTGAAGATCAATAATTTGTATCCCATATCTAAATATATCAAAAAAATGTGACATAAAAATCAAAATAAAAAATTTGGTCTCATTGAGATCTAATCATTATTATGTACGAGGCACCTACATCACAATTAGACACTAACATTGATGGTAATATCTAGGTCTGATGGTAGTATCCATGGTTACAAAAGTACATTTACCAGAATATGATGACTGATCTTGAATATTAATCCTACATAATTTCCACCTATTTTTAGTCAAAATTTATTTATGCATATCAAATCCAACTAAATATCATCTCTTTGGTATTGTAATCAATTGAATAGTTTTCAAATTTTATACTTTCTATATTTAACATATCTCAATATTATAATTCAAAATATTAATTAATCGAATTGATATAGATCAGTTTACAATCATTATTCTTAAATTATTTTTATATTCTTAACCCTATCACTACATTTTAATTTAGGGTTAAAAACAAGTATTATCATCATATATTATGTAATGAAATAAGTACTAGATGTATCCATACTAAACATGATTGATTCCTTTGTAATAAATGAAAAAATGATTTTAAGATTATGATAATTTAGAAATTATAAATCATATTTTTTATATATTGAAAGATCACTGTGAAAGTCAATACACTGAGGGTGCACAAAATAAGCTACTACCACAAGGATAGTCAAATGTCACAATAAAAAAAACAAGTTCAAAATATTAATGATACATCAATAAAGAATGCCTCACACATGAGGAAATAAAAAAAAGGAACAAAGTATGAGCCAAAAACTACAAGAGTCATGGGCCATGAATCACCCTAAAAAAAATCATAAGTAAGATTCAACTATGCAGGGGTATCTAGTACCCTCTTAGAAGTAACACCCTTAGAAGATTCATTAAAACCAACTTTAACCTGACAACTAGATCCCTTTTATACAATGTCTATGGGTCCTAATTGAGTATTATAATGAGTGTCCACTTTTGAGGTAAGTATTAGGAGACTTTATTGAGGAGAGGAGAAATTATGTTTTCTTTCATAAACTGGAGGACATCATCAACTTCCTTCTAGCCACCAACTTCAACCAATTTCTCAAGTCTACTAGGAAACTCATTAATTTCATTATGAATGATATTCTAAGTTTCCCTTTGTTTTTCCTCATTAAACTAAGAATAAGATGTAAGATCCAAGCCAATTTCATCACCTATAGCCTCATGCTCAAGATATAAACTCATGGGATCAATACTGGAGGATTCAAGGTCATCACTAGCCACCTATGATTTTGAAATGGGATTGACACTATCAATACACATATTATGAGTCACATTCAACCAACTATGCACTCCATTTTTGTCATAATATGAAGAGGTAATCCATCCATGAATGAGATCTTTGGCCTACTCAAAATATGAATCTTTGATGTAGGACCACTCATACTCTAAAATCTTGACTTCATCAGCTATGTTTTGGGAGAGATTCCAATCCAAATGGGGAGATAATTTCAAAAATCCACTAAAATCTATAAAATAGTCCAAAGTGACTTTCAACATTTTTGTACGAATAAATTTATCCAAAACCTACTACAAATCTTGAACCTAAAAAGAATCTGCATAGAAATAATTCTATTGATGACTTCATTTGAGAAGTTAGTAAGTGATCTACCTTTGAATTGAAACACCATTTCATTCTTTTGTCTCCAAATAAACCATAGAATCTCATTTATAAAAACAAGCCAGGAGTTATACAAGAAAGGATGAACATTTTTCTTATGACAAACATAACCAAAATCAATATTCATCCATGTAAAATCACATCTAAAAATAATAGACCAATAATGTCAACATTTTTTCTAAACATTAATAGAAAAGGAACAAGTAAAAAATAAATGTTCTAAAGATTAAACTTCACCTCAAACCAAAAAAAATGAAAGACCTCATAGTGCTTATATATTATCTCACTAACAATAAGCCTATTGTAAATAGGAATCCAACAAAGGCAAGATTTTTTAGGTTCCAGACAAGAACCCCACAACACATTAAACCTAAAACCCCAGCTTTAGAGATGGTTAAAAACCTACTAAATATAGTTAAGTGTTGTTATAGGTACAATCCATTAAGAGGGAGGGGTGAATTAGTGGTGAAAAACAATCCAATTCAATTTCCAAACCCTTGCAAATACTTAAGTATCCAATACAATCATTCATGAAGCATACAGGTCATTCATAACAGTGAACAAATAACATAATGCAAGATCACATACACAACACAATATCTATATGGGAAACCCTCTTGGGGAATAAAAACCACTCTCAAGCTTACAAATACATGGACTACTATCCTATAATATTATCACAAATAAGACACTAATCAAGTCATTCTGATCAGGAACCTTCTAACCTACAACCTTGATCAAGTCCTAATAAAAGGTCTTTAGTGAAACCCTATTTCATAAAGAGAAACTACCCCTAAGGAATATCAAGTCCTTTATACCCTCCTTGAGAATAACATAGAACTGATGTCTTCAATAATTGATCATGAACCTCTGCTTATCACTCTTCACCTTTGCTCACTCTCAATATGCAAGAGCACTATTCTAAAAATAAAATTATGACCTACGAGTCACTAAAATAGTCCTTAATCTATTTATCTCTTCAACTTAGCTCCAATCCTTATGTCCCATTCAACATCCTCAAATGATCATATTCATCTTAGCTCACCTTTACATATGCTCCAATAAAGACCTTATATAGGAGCACCATTACCAAACATACATTCAACTTATTATGCATTTTTCATACTTAAGATAGATTTATCACACCTAAAAATCCTTACAGAGCATCCTTATGGAGTATACAACACTCCCCAAAAGCCAATTCACTATGAAACACTAAAACAATCTCAACAATCCTTCTCAGGTCATTTGGAGAATAAACATGAACACATAGTCAACTCTAAATGTTAATATCTTTGATTATACACACTTCAAGATCTTTAAATTAGGTTCATTAGATGTACCATGGAGTCCTCTTCATCCTTTATTTTTATAGCACTAGTAAATTTTACTTATATGTAAATATATGGACAAAATATAGAGCTTTGGTTTTCCCTATGTTAAATTCAAATATTTGAATTCAAACAGTCATAGTTAATGTTTGAACATAATGCTCAAATCTCATGTCCTCTTAGCTCAGATCAAATATACACCATCCATCTTGTTTGATCTTTAACACATAGTCTACCAATGTCAAACATTAAACCTCAGTCACTTTGACCTCATCTTATGAAATATTGAAATGTTGACTCCATGCACTTGGTCAATCTCTGTAGATCAACCAGGTCTTTAACTATTAACGCTCATCATTTGATCAAATTGTATGAACACCCACTTGTTGTTGGATACTTATCCTATAACTTCTCCTAATAATTAAACATCATGCACCTATCCTCATCTCACTACTTCCTAATTTCTTATATCAACACACACCATTGATTTTAATCAAGCTTTAACTCTTTCAAAACTACGTATGAAGATCCTTTCATTATGCCTAAGTATCCATTTTTGAACCTTAATAACTTATTTTGTGCTTTGATACATGATCTAAAATTTGGACTAGATGATCTCATCACATATGATAATCC
The DNA here is from genome assembly GCA_037957365.1 of Torreya grandis. NCBI lineage: Eukaryota > Viridiplantae > Streptophyta > Pinopsida > Cupressales > Taxaceae > Torreya > Torreya grandis. The sequence continues at coordinate 380,066 of JARHVA010006759.1, read as the reverse complement.
AACCATGTGACATTCTACTCCTAAAAAGTTCATGCGTGTGAGATATAATGCCATTAAAATGCCTTCTCAAAATCTTTTGTCATGGAGCCAACTATGTCAAAATTTGTTTGCGAGACTAACTTTTATTCTACATAAATTTTATCATTATTTAGTGCATGATCTCAAATTTATCACAAATTAACTCTTCTCAAAACTAAACAAACCCATATGATCAGTTTCTCTTAACACCTTCACATGTGCAAGATATAACACCATCAAAATTGTCACTTAGCTCTTCTTGCCATGCCTTGGGAACCCAACTTTGCACTTGCATATATTTTGATGCACTACATTACATGACCTAAAATTTGTCACATAATAACTAGGTACAAATTTGATCACAACCATATGACCAAATCCCCCAAACTCATAGACATGTGGCAATGGTGACATCATCAAACTACCTACTACAATTTCCTACCACAAGACCCAAACTATCTAGATGAATACTATGGACTACCAAATGAATTATACTTATAAATACAAGATCTCATAGCATAGATAACATTTTAGGTACCTCTTGCACATTATCTAATCCCCATACTCATCCTTGAACATCTCTAACTAGTCGAACTCTAGAGATCAACCAACCCAACTTCAAGCACACTAGAATAAGCACATTACACACTTTTAAATTATCAGTTAGGCTATCAAATCACTTCATCCACTCATAATGAAACCTATATGACATCATTTAAAACTCTCCAAAAATCTCCCCCTTTGTCATTGACTTCAAAAAATATCATATATATCAATATATAGCTCACCTTATCTCTCTTCATGCACTCCCACAATAAGAACTTTCTCCCCCTTTGACACAATTATAAAATGGGCACCAACTAATCCTAAGGACCTAAATAAAATCATAAATAGGAAAGGACCATCTTATGAATATGATACAAAATCCATTTTACCTTGATCCTACCTTTTCTTGCAATGATGACTTCCTCTTGCTTCATGTCAACAATCTCTTCAACCAAGTACTACAACCAATGAAGAAATAACATATAAAAAAAACTAAAATATGATGGAACTCACTAAGAAACATCTAAAAGGGACTCCCCCTAATATTTCTTAGCCTTTTCACCTTGTGATCATCTTTAGATCCCCACACACCATGAAGAATCACCATGCAGGATTACCAACCTCTCTTAAGACACTTCCATGACCACCAACACAATATCATACCATTCATCAATAAAGAAACATGTTCTAAACCAAATTGATAACTCACCTTGAAACATTCATTCCTTTTTATTTTTTAGAAACTTAACAAAAGCACTTTTCTTCTAACTAGGCATGTCTAGCCTTCTTATAGCCCTACCTAGAACTTACAAAGCCCACAATTTTTAATAGACACATCTTCAAGACCTAAAACTTCATATCTAGAGCACTCTCATATGCCCCATTAATCACACTAATTTTAAACAACAATTTCATCCTCTACAACATACTTCCTTCACAAACCTACTAACAAGGCCTCTAACTTGACAAAAACTTGAATAACTTGAGAACCACAAACCTTCAAATCTCTGTGAAGCTTGATTTGACAACCCATTTGCCCATTCAACATATTTTTAACAACCCCAATGGGTTATTCATATAAATACATAATAAAAATTTAATTTAACACATATATCAAATATAGATTACACCAAGAGAATCTATAGAGACCATAGGAAATACACAAGGTGATAATAGCAACAAGCATAATACATCACATTATATTAATCTCTAATATCATGAGAGTACACATCATAATATGAATACAAAAATTAATTTCATTAACTCACCTACAATCACAACAAGTCTATAGCCACTATTTTTGATTTATTATAATAATTAATTACAACTTTAAATGGAAATACTCAATGATAAATATAATACAATACAATGTACATATAAATACATGTCTTCTCAAAGAATGATTTCCCTAGACTCTCTAGTATCTATGGAAATCTTAAGTGTCATCTCAATAGTAATACTATTATGGGGAGGGAGAGCATCATTTGAGTGTTTTTCCATACAAACCAAATACCAATGATCCCTTACACAATCTCCCATTAAGGAATGGCCCTCCCTTCACAGATGAGTAGATAGTGATGATGCAAGAATTTAGAAAGACTATCAAGTACCCGTGTGCTATATGATTCTAAACTAAACATGTGATGTATCATAGAAATCCATTCTATTGCAATATATCACACAAATATGTGAACCATACTCATGAAGTGATAATTTCTCACTAAACATAATTTGGCACAAAGTTTTGCAAATAGTAAATGATAATGATCTAGATCAATCAAATTCATACACATCACTTAATCAGACTACCTTTATCTATCGTTGTGGAACTAGTAAGTTAGTGAAGTCCATCTCATTTCTTACTCTAAATTAGCAATGCATATTGGTTAAGTATAATTCAACCATAAGATTTTTTTAGTTTACTTCCTATATTCAAATGCAACAAGCAACATGCCCAACATAGGAGTAATCAAAGCATATGAATGAATTTTACATTATTTCTATCCCATACTATAAATAATGACTACAATCTATACCATCTGCATAAAATATACATAACTATATATTTCAACAACCATAATTTATTTCCAAACATACTATAACTATGATAATCCATAATACCATAGTCTAGTATTCTAAGGCATAACTACTAGTTTTCCCAAAAATAGTCATATAAAGTAGTCTTAAAAAACATGGAAACATAAATAAATATACAAATATCTATATATAATTAATCAAGTCATAGCTGACATAGAACCTAGAAACATACCAACATAGTATTTGTTCAACTATCAAGGGTTACATGCATGCATATACATGTCTTACCAACTGAGACAACACATGTTATCCACAATAATAACCATGTATACAGTAAATTAGATAAATGTAAACTTAGTTTAGGCAAAGAAATTATAGCATGTAATACCCAAGTATAACATACTTTAATACTATAGTACCCTATGGTATCCCATACTATCATAGGTTCCCAACTTCATAAATACACATAACCAAACATATAATTTCAATAATCTAATGATCCATATGGATAACACCAGCAAGTAAGTATAGGGTTATACCATCTGGATATACCTTGAGTTTAGACTACAACCTAGCATTCAAAGTAACATATCTATAAACATGCATCATGATGCACCATTATAAACTATATATAACCCAACATTTATACATATTAGCAATCTCCTAACATGTATTGCACTCAAATATTCAATGCAAAATACATATGTCACACAATCAATTAATAATTTTCAAGAAATAGAAACCACATAAACCTATTGTGACATCCATATACACATATCATTATGTTTTCTATGTTATAATATCATATCCCTAAGAGACTTAATACCCCCAATTTGACTATAAGTACAATCCTTATGTATAAAGACTTGCATACCATAGTATGCACCACATAATTCAATAAAATAACCACTATATGATTTATTCACATGAGTCAAGGGCTATATATAGAAGTGATGTTAACCCTTTATTATTAATTCCATGAACCATAGTTCTTATGCACATAACTAACGTTTAGATAATTTTCTAAGTACTTATGATTTAGCTAAACCAATTTTCCTCCAAAACAAAAAGTTGACATATTCATTTTAATTTTCATATCACCTAACCAGTTACATCCTTTATAGAGCATGCCTACTAAAAAGTAAGCACATCTCTCTTTAGGTACATTATTCTATTATAAAATTATACGGCATACATGGATACATTATAAATAAAATATAATAGCTATAGCCATAAATATGTTGGTGTTTGTTCATTCACAATTTCTCACTGGTTATAAACAAAGAGCTAATATTAATATGCTTTTCTCCTTATCCATAATTGATACATTCTATAGTCCTACATACCTGAAACAAATAGATACATCAAAATAGAAATATCTTGGGTTTATTCAAATTATTCATAACAATTAATAATCCTTATTCTTAGAACAAAGAGAAACTGAAATAGTCATATGATTTCCAACTTGAATTTACTCTGCAGCCTCGATACTTACTACTACCACTTTGATCCACATATATGGTCCAATTCACATGGTAGATATTGGTCCCTTTGTGATATCATTTTTTAATTCCCTCTTCCATTGGAGTTTACTTATACATACCCTATCATGTGTGTATATCTATTTTGTGTTTTCTTAGCATTCTTAATTTTAACTTGGGAAACACCAAGCTGACTCCCTAGTTAGAAGTGGGTCAATACATGAATTTATACATCCATCTTAATATATAATTTAATATATTAACCAAATAAATATGGGTCTCCCTTTACCCTTCTCATCAATTCACAATAACATAAAATAAAATATACGTTGGCCAACAAATCATGAAAGTTATGATGGAATCGAAGAAAGTCACTTTGATGATATAATTATTGAATGCAAGAAGAAGACATGAAGTGGCTCACACTCCGAGCAAGAAACATAACCATAGTACATATAAATTATATATATGTCCTATACAAATATAGATATAATTTCATATTTGTAGTCTATTGAAAATGTAGAGGGGCTTTCTAAGTCTATTGAAATCATTGACTGAAATGGAATGCAGTTCTACTTGAGTTGAAATAACTAAGATAAAAAAAATGGTGGTGGTGTTGCTCTTGGTCTAAGTTAAATAAAATAAAATAATAGAACTTGATATGTAAATAGGCTTGAAAGGCTAAGATTGTAGGATTAGAAGAAGCATTGTAGGAAGATATGGTAATGGTGGTGTTGGTTGCATCTATCAAATCGCTCTACACCACCACTTCCCCTAAACTGATACTATTTAAAACCAAGATATTTATAAAGAAAAATGTCATTTTGTCTCTTTGTGAGATGAATCTATAGGGCCTTGCCCACCGTATAAGCCTTTGACATAATTTATATGAATATACTTTACACCATGCACTATAATTAGTAGGTTGTAATCAAGTTTCTATATGTAGAACTATGAATATATGTTTAACAGATCATTGTATTTGGAAAAGTTACATATTAAGTATATCATTGTATTCACCATGATATATATATTTTCACATTAGAATTATATCAAATTGTGCAGCTAGACAAATTGCCAAGCATCTCTAAATAGCTAAATAGAAGTAGGGTGATGTTGAGAAGTATGGGGATTGGTGATTATTATTTATTTATTTTTCCTCTTTCTAAGTTTAAGATATACTCTGATATATGTTTTAATTCTAGTTCATTATGCTACTGACTATAATGCTCATGTTTTTTTTACTATAGTTATATGCTCACCAAAATAAATACCTCACACAATCTATATATGTTCAACTAGTTAAGCTTTTATATAAACAAAAGTATTCTATTAAATATTATTATATTATGTTTAATTCATATACAAATAGATAACAAAATTTCATATGTAGATGTATATGTGATGGCTTAGGAGTAAACAGAATATACAATTATATATGTTCATTTATCAAATAAACATATGGACTACATAAATATATAAATAGATATGTGTTTTATATGTATTTAACTAGATATCCTTTTACATACAAATCTATAGAATTCATACAATACCCTGAGTTGTATACAATATTTTAATGTTAAACTTACCTAGAAAAAGAAATGTCCTCTTCTTCTCTTCTTCTCAGTTCTACACTTTTTATTCCTCATCAACTATTTTAACTTGTGAAAGCATCCATAACTAGAATGGTATGAACAAGAAGTCCTTTCCTCCAAGCTTGCTCCTTTCTTTTTCCACTCCCTCACTCCACACACTCCATTTTTCTAGCCACCCCCAAAGTTCATATCCTCTTGATAAATAGGAGAAGTGGAGCTTTGAAATAGAGCTTTAATTGTTTTAAAGATTTCTCTTTTTTATTTTCCCCCATATTTAATTTTTATTACCCTTTTTATTTTCATGTTTTTAATATGGTTTTATTTTTTTCAAAAATCTTTTATTTATTTATTACTTTATCTTTATTTCTCAAATCATATGATTTAATTGAAACTTTCCTCAAAATCTAAATCTTTCCTCTTTATTATTTTTTTATTATCAAACTTTCTAATTTTTTTTACCCAAATTTACAATAATTAATGAATTTAGTAATTATCATTTCAAATTTCCATTATATTCTAATGATTAATTATAGACTAATAATCTAAATTAGTGTAATCAAGTAAATCTTGAAGCATTCATGGCCACACACAAGGCACACTAGACAAAATCTATAAAACCATTAAAATATAATATCAAATTGTAAGGAAACATCTATATATTACAAGAAGAATTAAATACACTATGCTAACCATTTAAATTATGCATCTAACATGAATTATTTATGTGGTATGTGTAGGGTTCTTGCTAGCTCTTTGTCGACCTATGACATCTTGATCTATGTCACCCTTTTTAGTGATGCTCTCCCTTTGGTACACTTGAGGGATGAATTCTCTTTCATCCAACTCATAATATGTAAGTCATTAGATCATATCTCATGATAAACATAAAGAAATAATATAACTAAAATAACACATTAATATGCTTAAAATGTAGCCACATACATTAATCAATGTATAGTAAGAAATCAAGTATCATTATCTAAATAAATAACATTCTATTATCCCCAAATAGCATAAATTTTGAGCTTAATAAAAAAATAACCAAATATAAATTTATTAGTTGTAGATATACATGGGTAATCTATAAAGTTTGACTGGGGATGAATTAAGATGTAGCATCATTCCCCTTAAATATAATCATCATCCCTAATGACTCTTACTCAAACATAAGTTCTAAATTAAAATAATATTTAACAAAGCAATAATATTGTATGTAATATCAAATTAAACAAATAATGGAAAATTACCTACAAAGCTCACCATAGTTCCTTCAAGTTGCATTATTTTAGAGTACTAGTCCCACAACACCCTATTCAATGACATTACTCTTTTAAGAAAACATGGTTATGAGTATTGATGAATCTAATTGGTTCTATCATGACCACCCTAAGGTCCAAAACTATTAAGACAAACGTATATACCATAGGATTGACCACTTTTATTACCTTGAAGGGTCCTACATATCTTAATGCAAGTTCATTGACTTCTCGAAACAGATAAGATCATCATGCAAGTCAAAGTAAATGATTATGGAGAGTTTCAAAAAATACTCCAGCCCTCAACATATATCTCTATCCTAGAGAGTGTTTTTATCATCCCAGAGAAAAGTAATTAGGGAACCTAGCAAGATTAATGTGCATAAGTTAATACTACCACTACATGGTATAGCTCTTGATAATTATAACATGTCAATACTGTCACTACTCCATGGAGTTCCTGACAAGTTTGATGATGTATAGGAACTATAAATACTTTATTTCCAATGTATACAAAATCATATAATATTCATCTATAGTATACATGTGTATGGCCATACAATTGAATTTGACAAGTTTTGCCTGTCAAATCCCAAATTTGACAAGTTTGTCTATCAAATCCAATTCAGTAATAACCAAGTCAATGTGAGGCTAAGTAAGATATTTTCCTATTGCTTAGAACTCAATTTGCCAATTCACCACTCTTCCATTAGGTCTCCATGACCTAATGATCTTTAAGAAGTACACAAGGTTTAATGAACCATAAATCTATACTAGCATATCATAAAAGCAATACTACATGCTAAATAATTTTAGATGTATCACATTACACATAAAAGAGATCATACAATCAATCTGTAATTGTATTAAGTTACTACTAGTTAAACATATTAGTATCATATTTCATAGCTTAACTTATTTTATTATGTTTATGATTAAGAAGAAATAATGTTATAATTAACATAACATACATAAGCCAAGAATCACATTATTTCTTTAGTCTTATAAGAGAATAAATGAAATAATATCTCCTTGCTTGCTCAACTAGCACATAACAAGTTAAAGGTTAATTCCAACCCTTAGATTGACAAGATGTTCCACACATACTATATCCCACTCACTTTCGATAAAAGGTATACAAATATCTCTTCATACAAGATGTTTTAAGTCAAACTGAAACAATATCAATCCAATCAAGGGTAAATAATAACATATAATCATAATCAACTTTTAGTGCTTAATCTAGAATTTAATATATATTTCCAAGGTTTTCCACCCCACATGGTCTTAAAATCACAAATAGATAAAGTAGTGACTGTAAAGAGTCATAATTGAAAATTAGAGAACTATCATCTCAACAACTCCTACATACCTTCATCGATTAAAGGAAAACACCATAACTCAATGTTGCCCAAACACTTCCTATTTACCAAAACCATAAGTATGGTATCTCATACTATTTCCTCAACTAGGAGAAATGAATTACTAACCACAAAGATGTATCCATCCATCTAATATAACAACTTCTCTCTCAATAAGAAATATAAACATTCTCCTACAAACTCCTAGGGAGTATAGACAAACATCATACAAAAATAAATTATTATTTAAGAGAACATTAAAGTCAACGACATGTAAATAAGATTCCTCTCAGTAGTGTAATAACTATGTCAAGGGAGAATTAGATAATAATGACTCATATCTAAGCTAACTAAGGGAGATGACACTCCTTCCTAATCCACATAACTTAAGGGGTGCCAACAAAAACAATCTCCCAACTCATAGGGACTTTTAAACAAAACAACAACACTATATTGCAAGAAAATTCCCACCACACTAGGTGGTGCCAAAACTAAAATTGATCTTATAAAATTTTCCATTCATAAGATTAGTGAGAGTAAGGCACAAAATTAAAACTCAATATATATTAAGTGAGAAGCATCCCAAACTTAAAAACACTCACAATATAAAACACAAATGGCAAAGGTGACATGATTACCAGTAAATATGTAACACACTCGAGGTGTTCAATCTAAGTGATCAAACTATGGTAGAAAGCTTTTGTTCATAATTCATGAACTATGTTATATACCTGTCTACCCAAGACTTGAATATAACCATCACCATTGGGAAACTTGATAAACCAATCCCCTAAATAACTCAAAAGGGTATGAGTGATCTTAAGGGTACACAATCAATGGTTCCCACACACATTACATGAATGTCTCAAAACTAACAATAGTCACCAAGCCATACTAGAGAATCTATCAAGTCTCAAAACTCTAGTCATGGCTTAACATGGTTGTGTATTTAGGCATCACAAGTCTAAAATACTAGTGCAATACTTCATGTTATTAGGTTCACAAGACATGAAAAGGCTAATGGACTCATTAGGTCCTAGAGTTTGAGCCATAGCTTTGATACCACATGTAACAACCCCACTGCGTTTGTCATATAAATACATTAAATTTTTTAATTTATCACATATATCAATATATATTACAACACAAGAATCTATAGAAACCATAGGAAATACACAAGGTGATAATAACAACAAGCATAATATGTCACATTATACTGATCTCTAATATCATGAGAGTATATATCATATAGAAACTAATTTCATTAACTTAATTACAATCAAAACAAGTCTATAACCACCACTATTGATTTAAAATAACAAGTGATTACAACTCTACATGTCAATACTCAATGATAAATACAGTACAATATAATGTACATATAGATACATGGCTCCTTAGAGCATGAGTTCCCTAGACTCTCTAGTATCTGTGGTAATCTCAAGTGTCATCTCAATAGTAGTACTATTTTGGGAAGGGAGAGCATCATTTGAGCACTTTTCTACACCAACCATGAACCAATGATCCCCCATACAATCTCCAATCAGGGAATGGCCCTCCCTTCATAAATGAGTAGATAGTGATGGCATGGGAATCTAGAGAGACAAGCAAGTACCTGTGTGTTGTATGATTTTAAACTAAACATGAAATGTATCATATAAATATGTTCTATTACAATATATCATACAAATATGTGAACCATACTCATGAAATGATAATGTATCACTAAACATACTTTGGCCCATAGTTTTAAAAATAATAAATGATAATGATCTAGATTAATCAAATTCATACACACTACTAGTAAGCCAGTGAAATCCATCTCACTCCTTACTTCAAATTAGAAATGCAAATTGGTCAAATACAATTCAGCCACAAGATTCATTTAGTTTACTTCCTATTTACAAACACAACAAGAAACATGCCAAGAATAGGAGTAATCAAAGCATACATTTATTTCATCAAACATATGAATGAATCTCACATTATTTCTATCCCATATTAGAAATAATGACTAAAATCTATACCACTTGGGTAAAATATACATAATTATAGATTTCAACAACCATAACTAGTTTCCAAACATACTATACCTATGATAACTCATATTACCATAGTCTAGTATTCTAAGACATAACAACTAGTTTTCCCAAAAATAGTCATATAAAATAGTATTAAAAATCATGGTATATATATATATATATATATATATATATGTATATGTATATGTATATGTATATGTATATGTATATGTATATGTATATGTATATGTATATGTAAATACATATATATATATGTACATATATATATACATATATATATATACACACACATATATGTATATATATATATATATATATACATATATATATATATATATATGTATATATATACATATATATGTATATATATATATACATATACATATATATATATATATACATATATATATACATATATATATACATATATATATATATGTATATATATATACATATATATGTATATATATATATACATATACATATACATATATATATGTATACATATATATATACACATATATATATATATATACATACATATATATATATGTATATATATATACATATGTGTGTGTGTGTGTATATGTATATATATATGTGTGTATATATATATGTATATATATACATATATAATGAATCAAGTCATAACTCACATGAAACCTTAAAACATACCAACATAAAATTCATTAAAATATCAAGGTTTGCATGTACACATATACATGTCTTACCAACTGAGATAACACATGCTATCCACAGTAATAACTAGCTTATATATAGTAAATCAGACAAATGTAAATATGAATTTAGGCAAAATAATTATATTATGTACTACCTGAGTACAACATACTTTTATATTGTAGTACCATATGATATCCCATACTATCATAGGTTCCCAACTTCATAAATGCACATAATCAAACATATAATTTCAATAATACAATTATCCATATGGATAACACGAGTAAGTACAAGGTCATATCATTCAGATATACCTTGATTTTAGACTACAACCTAACATTTAAAGTAACATATTTATAAGCATGCATGATGATGCACCATTAAATACTAGATATAGCCCATAATTTATACATATTAGCAATCTCCTAATATGTATTACACTCGAATATTCAATATAGAACACATATGTCACACAGTGAATTAATAATTTACAAGAAATAGAAACCACATAAACACATTATGACATCTATATACACATCTCATTCTATTTTCTAGGTTATAATCTTGTATCCATAAGAGACTTGATACCACTAATTAGACTATAATTACAATCCTTATGTATGAATACTTGCATACCATAGTATACACCACATAATTCAATAAAATAGCCACTATATGATTTATTCACATGATTCATGGGCTATATATAGAAGTGATGTTAACCCTTTATTATTAATTCCATGAACCATGCTTCCTATGCACATAACTTAAGTTTAGATAATTTTTCAAGTACTTCCAATTTAGCCAAACCAGTTTTCCTTTGAACCAAAAGTTTGACATATTCATTTTAATTTTCAAATTACCTAAACAGTTACATCCTTTATAGAACATGCCTACTAAAAAGTAAGCACATCTCTCTCTAGGTACATTATTATATTATAAAATTATACAACATGCATAAATCCATTATAAAATATAATATAATAGCTATAACCATAAATATGATGGTGTTTGTTCATTCACAAGTCCTCACTGGTTATAAACAAAGAGATAATAGTAATATGGATTTTCTCCTTGTCCATAATTGATATATTCAATATTCTTGTATACATGATACAACTAGATATAACAAAATATAAAGATCTTGGGTTTATTCAAATTATTCATAACAATTAATAATCCTTATTCTCATAACAAAGGGCAACTAAAATAGTTATATGATTTCCAACCTAAATTTACTCTGCAAACTTGATACTTACTATTACCACTTCGATCCTTAGCTATGGTCCAATTCATATGGTAGCTATTAGTTCCCCTATGATATCATTTTTTTATGTCCTTCCATTGATGTTTCCTTATATATACCCTATCATGCATGTATATCTATTTTGAGTTTTCTTAGCATTCTTAATTTTGACTTAGGAAACACCAAGCTGACTCCCTAGGTAGAATTGGGTCGATACATGAATTTATGCATCCATCTTCATTTAGTAATAAATATATTAACCAAATAAATGTGGGTCTCCCTCTACCCTTCCCATTAATTCACAATAATGTAAAATCAAATATGCATCAACCAATAAATCATGAAAGTCATGATAGAATTGAAGAAAGTCACTTTCATAATATAATTGTTAAATGTAGGAAGCAAACATGAAGCAGCTCACATTCCCAACAAGAAACATGACCACAATACACACACACACACACACACACACACACACACACACACACACACACACACACACACACACACACACACACACACACACACACACACACACACACACACACACACACACACACACATGTCTTAGCTAGACATGGAGATAAATGCATATTTGTAGTTTATTGAAAGCACAGACGGGTTTTTTGAGTTTATTGAAATCCTTGACTGAAATGGAATGTGGTTCCACTTGAGTTGAAATTATTGAGATAAAAATAATGGTGGTGGTATTACCCTTAGGTTGAATTAAAGAAAAGAAAAAGAATAGAACTTGATATGGCAACAGGCTTGGTGTGGCATAGCTTGAAAGGATAATATTGTAGGAATAGAAAAAGTGACTATAGGAAGATACGTCAATGATAGTGGTGGTTACATCTACTAAACTGCTCTACACCATCACTTCCCCCAAACTTATACTATTTAAAACTAGGTTGTTTACAAAGGAATATGTCATTTTGTCTCTTTGTTAGATGAAGTTGTAGGGCCTTGCCCACTATATAATCCTCCAACATAATTTTTGTGAATATACTTTACACCCTGCATTATAATTAGTAAACCGTAATAAAGTTTCTATATGTAGAACTATGAATATATGTTTAGCAGATCATTATATTTGGTAAAGTGCCATATTAAGCAAATAATTGTATTCACCATTATATATATATACTCACATCAGAATTATATCAACTTGTGCAGCTAGACAAATTGCCAAGCATCTCTAAATAGCTAAATAGACGTCAGACAATGTTGAGAAGTATGGAGATTGGTGATTTTGTTTATTTATTTGTTTTCCTCTTTCTAGGTTTAAGATATACTTTGATATATGTTGTAATTATAGGTCGTTATGCTACCGACTATAATGGCTGAGATTTTTGCTACTGTAGTTATATGCTCACCAAAATAAATACCTTACATAATCTATAGCTGTGCAACTAGTTATGCTTTTATATAAACAAAAGTATTTTGATATATATTCTTATATTATGTATAATTAGTATACAAATAGATAATAGAATTTTTTATGTAGATGTATATGTGGTAGCTTCAGAGGAAAAATAATATACAATTATATATATGTTCATATATGTTCATACATCAAATAAACATATAGACTACATAAATATATAAACAACTATGTGTTTTTATATGTATTTAATTATATATACTTTTACATACAAATATACAAAATTCATACAATATTTTGAATTGTATACAAAATTTAATTCTAAACTTACTTGGAAAAAGAAACATCCTCTTCTTCTCTTCTTCTCAGTTCTACACTTTTCATTGCTCATCAAATATTCTAACTTATGAAAGCATCTAGAACTGAAATGGTGTGAACAAGGAGTCCTTTCCTCCAAGCTTTCTCCTTTCCTTCTCCACTCCCTCGCTCCACACACTCCATTTTGCTAGCTATCCCCCAAAGTTCATATCCTCTTGATAAATAGGAGAAGTGTAGCTTTGAAACAGAGCTTTAATTGTTTTAAAGATTTTTCTTTTTTGTTTTTCCCCATATTTAATTTTTATTACTTTTTTTATTTTTATTTCTTTAATATGGTTTTCTTTATTTAAAAAATATTTTATTTATTTATTGCTTTATCTTTATTTCTCAAGTCATATGATATAATTGAAACTTTCCTCAAAATCTAAATGTTTCCTCTTTATTATTTTTTTATTTTCAAACTTTCTATTTTCTTTTTACCCAAATTTACAATAATTAATGAATTTATTAATTATCATTTCAAATTTCCATGACAATATAATGATTAATTTATAGAATAATAATATGAATTAGTTTAATCAAGCAAATCTTGAAGCATTCATAGACACACACAAAGCACACTAGATGAAATCTACAAAACCATTACAATATACTATCAAACCATAAACAAACATCTATCTATCATAAGTAGCATTAAAGACATTATGCTAACCATTAAAATTATGTATTTAAAATGAATTATTTATGCAGTGTGTGCTGGTTTCTTTCTATCTCTCTGTTGACCTATGACATCTCGATCTATGTCACCTTTCCAATGATGATCTCCCTTTGACACGCTCGAGGGATGAATTCTCCTATATCCATCTCATAACACAAAAGTCATTAGATCATATCTCATGATAAACATAAAGCAATAATATAACTAAAATAATACATTAATATTCTTAAAATGTTACCACATATATTAATCAACACATAGTAAGCAATCATGTATCATTATCTAACTAAATAATATTCTTTTATCTTGAAATAGTATAAATTTCAAGCTTAATCAAAAATATAACCAAATCTGAATTTGCTAGCTACATATATCCATGGGTAATCTAGCATGTTTAATTCATGAGGAATCAAGATGTAACAATATTAAGAATCCTTAGACCTCAACTCATAAGGCATACCATTTTTCTAGTAGAGCCCAAAACCCTACAATCTTAAAATAAACAAAGTCAACACAGCAAATTCTAGTCAATGTCTAGTTCAAAAACTTCTTGTACACTTGGAGACAATCATTACACACTTCTAGACCAATATTTGAGCTTTCACACTATTGGGAACCTTGACTATCTATAACTAATTTTAGGACCTACATACTCATAGCATAAACTAAGAAACCCAAGAGCAAATAAAAATCTTCAACTTGACTTCAACATACTTTTAGATCATTAAACCACCTAGAGCATGCTAGAATAAGGTCAATAGACCTTTATATGCAAAAATATCATCTTGAAAAATCATAAATCCTCTTTTTCCATCTGGGAACCTTCAATCTAAACCTACAGACTATTCATACTAAAAAAACACCACAAAAAAACTTGTTTCTCTACTTGAAAGGAGTCTCTTAAGAAGCATAAATAGAGACACCCTATATACCTCAATGCTCTAAAATAAAAACAACTCCTCATGTTCTTCCTCCTTGTTGATCAAATGATACTTACAGTTCTTCTTCTTCTTCTTTGGATTCAGATAAATAACTTCTTCAACTACTACAACATTCTCCTTTTCTTCTATGATTGGATTATCAATACATGGAAACAACATAGATTCATGGCATACCTCTTCATCTAAAGAATCTTCCTTGTAGATTGGAACCTCATCACTAGATATAATCAATTGATGTTCTTTGTATGATTTTTTCTCAATAATAAAAGGATGTTCACTTGGAACCATACTTACCTCATATATAGCCTCAACCAATACCTTTGTCTTTTCCTTGAGCTTAGTCTCTTCATTCTCAACATGAGAAGATAATGAGACCTCTTGGGACTCTTCAACCTTTGAAGCATTCTCCACCATATCAAATAGATTACTTAGACCTACAACCTCATCATAATTCCTACTTACCACCTTTGCTCTCCATGAGTTCACTTACTTTCTATCTTGCACTCTAGGAGCCTAATGAAACCTATTCTATATTTTAGGCCTTTGATTTAATAATCTATCAATGTGACCTCTCTATTCACAATTGAAGCACGCCATATTTTTTTTTTAAATCTCTCTCCCTTTCTAGATTAGGACAAAATCTTACAATGTGTCCTAGTTCATAACAACTGTAGCACTCAATATCTCTTGAAGGAAGCTTAGCTTATCTTACCTTAAATGGACAACATTTTTCAAAGTTTCCCACATCATAATAATTGAGACACTCAACCTTGATTACACCTTCTAACTTATGACCCCCGTCATAGTTTCAAGCAAATTCATTCTTAACATGTCTTCTACATTCTCTAGCTATATGCCCAGACTAATTACAAGTATAGTAGTAACCATTAAAATTTGCATACTTCATGGCATTTAGTTATCTAATCTATTTTGTATTCATTTTACCATCACCTTCATTACTTGTCTAATAATTTATCTTCAAAGGCCAATTGTCCTTGTTCACATTAGTCTTCATCTTGTCTTGAGTTGGAGTCTCTAGTTATTTATATCCAAGACTAGCCTTATCACTTGCATGCTTTTGATCATTCAAAATGTTTTTTAGATCATTTGAGCTCATTTTAAATCTCAAAAATGACATTACCTTACTAGATACAATCCCTAATTTATATTTCAATGACTCATTTTCACTAAAATACCTTGCATATTCATCTTCTTTAGATTTTAGACTTGTAGACATAATTTCCAATTGACAACTAAGATAATTGACCATATCATCAAGGTCCTTGTCATATTCATCCATTCTTGCCTCAAATACACTGAATTTCTCCTTAAATTCCTTGAGTTTAGATTTCATCTTCTTATTAATCTTCTTCTCAATCTTCAATTCTTCATGAGCATTAGTCAATGTAGTCTCATAGTCCACCTCATCTTCATCATCATCTAAATCACTCCAAGTAGACTTATTTTACTATGAGAAGCTTCCTTCCTCAGCCATGAACAGAGTTTCATCTTCAATAAAACCATCATCTTCATGATCATATTCTAAGTCTCTATCTTCATTCTCATCTGATGAGTTGTAATCTTCTTTGGTCTAGAGACTCCTTTTGTCCTTGAAGTACTTCTTATTATTGAACCTTCTGAATCCCTTCTTACTTTTATCAGACTTGAAAGATCTCTTGTAATCATCATGACCTTGATCATGTTCTTCATCATCATCCTTCTTATACTTATGAGGGAACTTATTATCAAAATGTCCTATCTCACCATGATTGAAGCATTTGAGGGGTAGCTTACCTTTATACTTTCCTGAACCTGTTCTCAATTTTCTTGAAATCAAAGCAATTAGTTCATCTTCATCTATATGAAAAATGTCATCCTCCTTGAGTTTATTACCTTAGAACTTCATTTTTATCTTCATTTCAGTCTTTAAATATGCTTTCTTATTTGGTGGTATAACATCATTCTTTCTCATCTCATAGGTAGTAAGGGTGCCATGTAATTTATCCATCTTCAACTAAGGTCATGACTCTCTTCTATAGAAATTTTTTGTATATCAAGCTTAGGGGATAGAAAATTTAATACCATTTAAAAAATATTAGCCTCTTTAAGATTCTCTCCAAGACCTCTGATGATATTCACAATCTCATCAACTCTCTACAGAAAGGATGCCATAGTGTCTTCTTCATTTATCTTGAGACTTTCAAAATGCCTTCTGTGAGTCTGTAGATTAGCAAGCTTAACTTTTGAATCTCCATCAAAAATAGTCTAAAATTTATCCCATATTTACTTGGTAGATGTGAAATGAATTACTTTTTTGAACTTAGTTTCTATAAGACCATAAGTGATGACATTCATTGCCTTAGAGTTATTCTCAAATAACTTCTTGTTTGTAACACTAGATGGAAGAATAGCAAGAGCAACATAACCATCCAAAATATATTTCCATACATAAAACCTTATAGACATAATGTATGTCTTCATCATATCACTCTAAAATTCATAATTGGATCCATTTAACATCAATGTTTCCCTAGTAGAGAAACCACCTTGCACACTCTGACTAGCCATTATACCTTCGATCACCTTCAAGCTATCAAGCTTTTATTAAAGGACCTTGCTATGATACCAATTATTAGAGGTATAATACAATAAGAGGGGGGTGAATTAGTGGTGATAAATAATCCAATTCAATTTCCAAACCCTTGAAAATATGTAAGTATTCAACATAATCATTCATGAAGCATACATATCATTCATAATAGTGAATAAAGAACATAATGCAAAATCACATACATAAAACACGATTTATGTGGGAAACCCTCTTAGGGATTAAAACTCACTCTCAATCCAACAAACACATGGAATAATATCCTATAAGATTATCACAAATAAGAGGCTGATCAAGTCCTCTGATCAAGAACCTTTAGTCAAGTCCTTCTAACCTACAACCTTGATCAAGTCCTTCTGATAAAAGGTCTTTAGTGAAACCCTATTTCATAAAGAGAAACTACCCCTAAGTGAGATCAAGTCCTTTATACCCTCCTTGAGAATAACACTTCCACCTTATAACTAATTTCTTCAACAATTAATGATGGACCTTTGCTTATCACTCTTCACCTTTGCTCATACTCAATTTGCAATAGCACTATTCTACCAATAGAATTATGACCTACAAGTCATATAAACAATCCTCAATATATTCTTCCCATTAAATCATCCTTAGGGAACTCTACCCCTCCTTCACTCCATAAAACACACACACACAAGCCTCTCTCTAATCTCTCCCATATCTCTCATAAAATGTCTAGAAACCAACTAAGTTGGTTTCACTATATATAGAGCAATCATGAATTAACAAGATCACAATATTTCCTTGTTGACCAATAAACATGCCTTCACCTAGAAGGCATCTCATATGGGTCACACTTAATCACAATCCCCTTTCAAAATAGGCCTTAGTCATTTTTAGGTCCTATGGAGACCCATTCACCTTTTTGATACATCTCCAAGTAAATCAAGAACATAGGACCAATTATAAATACATAGGTCCACTCCTTATGTCCCCTTCAACATTCTCAAATTATCATAGTCATCTTAGCTCACCTCTATGTATGCTCAAATAAAGACCTTATATATGAACACCATTATCAAACATATAGTCAAGTTCTTAAGCATTGTTCATACTCAAGATAGATTTATCACACCTCCAAAATCCTTAGAAAGTATCCTCATGGAGTCTATAACACTCCCCAAAAGCCAATTCACCATGAAACATCAAAACAACATCAAAATGAGCTCAATAATCCTTCTTAGATCATTTACAGAATAAGTATGAACATGCAGTCAACCTTGAACATTAATATCTCTGACTATACACACTTTTAGATCTTCAAATCAAGTTCATTAAATGCATCATGGAGTCCTCTTCATCTTTGATTTTTACAAAAAAATTGACTTCGATCAAAATATATGGAAACAATACAAACCTCTAATTTTTCCCTATGTTAAATTCAAATATTTGAATTTAAATGATCATAGTTAAGCTTTGAACACAATACTCAAATCTCATATCTTCTCAGCTCAAATTGAATATGCACCATCGATCTTGTTTGATCTTTAACACATAGTCTACCAATTCTAGAGTTAAACCTCATTCACTTTGACCTCATCTCATGTAATATTGAAATGTTGACTCCATGCACTCTATCGATCTCTATGGATCAACTAGGTCTTTAACTATCAATGATAATCATTTAATCAAATTATACAAACACCCATTCATCATTGGATCCTTATCATGTACCTTTGCTCAGTCATTAAACATCATGCACCCTTCCACATCTCACTACTTCTTGACTTCTTGGAGTAACATGAACCATTGATCTTGCTCAAGATTTAACTCTTTCAAGATTGACTAAGTATGGGGACGCTTTCAATATGTTTGAGTAGCCATTTTTGAACCTCAATAACTTCTTATGCGCTTTGATGCATGATCTCAAATTTAAACCAAATGATCTCCTCACATAGGATAATCCAACCATGTGACATATTACTCCTAAAACCTTTGTGCATGTGAGATATAATTCTATTAAAGATGCCTTCTCAAAATCCTTTGTCATAGAGTCAACTATGTCAAAATTTATTTGGGAGACCAACTTTGCTTATGCATAACTTTTATCGACCTTTAGCGTATGATCTTAAATTTAGTACAAATCAACTATGCTCAAAACTGAACAAACCCATATGATCAATTTATCTTGACACCTTCACATATATAAGATATAACACCATCAAAATTATCATTCGACTCTTCTTGCTATATTGTAAAATTGCCTAAGTATGGAAAAACATAGTCAAAATGCCTGAGAACCCAACTTTGCACTTGCATATCTTTTGATGCACTACATTGCATGACCTAAAATTTGGTACATAAGAACTAGGTACAAATATTATCACAACCATATAACCAAATCTCCTTGACTCATCCACATGTGGTAATGGTGACATCATCAAACCAACTGCTAATATTTTTTTCCACTAAACCCAAACTATCTAAATGAAAACTATGGACTACTAGATGAATTCCACTTATGCATAAAATCTCTAAAAACATATATATAACATCTTAGGGACCTCTTTCACATTTTCCAATCACCATAATAATCCCTAAACATATCTAATCATTCAAACTCTAGAGATCAACCAAGCCAACTTCAAGCACACTGGGACAAGAGCATTACACACTTTGTCATTGTCACTTAGGCAATCAAAACACTTCATCCACTCATAAGGACATCACCATGACATCATTTATATCTCTCCAACAATTTTAATTTAGGGTGGATTGAGAAAATAAATCTTGCTGTAGAGCCTTTTAGAGGAAAACTCATGTAAAGGAGGGCCATTAACCCACTTGATACTTTCCCATAATTTTTCTTCATTATCCAAAACAAAAATGGTATTGTTTCATTTTATAGCCTTGGAAACCATAGAGAAAGTACTCATTTGAGACAAGGTAATATGATATTTGAACCTAATAATATCCCAAGAGACCCATCCCTTAAATGAGAAGAGATCCTTGAAACTATGTAGACCTTTTTGGAACCAATTCAAGGTAGAACAACCCCTATTTAGAGCAAGGGGCAGACCATTGAGGGAGAGGTTCCACCATATAGATTTATACCCTTGAAAGTAGGACCCAAACCAACTAAAAACATGCTTTATAATATCCAAATCCCAAGCTTTGTAGATTGACCCAAAAATAGGAGAACCAATAACCTTGACAAAAAACAAAAATTAAAAAACCTTAGGTCAAACTAAGGTTTTATACAAGACTCAAAAGTTAGGTTCATTGTTGTAGAAAATTTCACTGGGTTGTCTTTTATGTTTGGTTCTACACTTAACTATTAAACCAAGTTAGTTCTAGACTTTGTGGAGCTAGGCATGAGTATAAAAGGGTTGGGTGCACAAAATTTAACATGCTATTGCACTAGAATCAATTGCACACAAGGCATAAGCCTTGTGAACTCACTCAAAGCACAAAAATGAAGGGGTCGAGTCTACATTAGGCTAGTTAGAACATGGCATAACTTGGGTTTCAATATGGTTTAAACATTGGGAAGATGGTTTCATGCAATCTACCAATGCTAGGATATCCAAGGGAATTTCATGAAGCACAAGCCTTTTCAAGGGGACAAGCCTTAATGTGTAACTTCATAACTAGTTAGGAAGGGCTCATGGTGGCGCAAGTTAAGGGAATGGTTAATATAGGGTCATTCAATGATTTAGGCAAGTTATAGGGATGGCTTAGGTTCAAGTTCTCATCTTTAGGGTAGCATTCTAGGCATAGGTCTTAGGGCCTTGGTATAGCCATATTCCAATGCTTAGTCTATTTTAGGTAAGCCAAAGTTTTTAGATGGCAAAAAGATGCCATTAGTGACTAGGGTTGAACCTCCATATCATAATATATTCATGTAAGGAACTAAATCATTACTATTATCAACTATGTCATGAATATATTATTATGCTATCTAGACTACAAGAATAAACACATTAATGTATCAATAACTTCTTCATTAATCTAACAGTTTATCGTATAAAGTTTAAAATAAAAAATAGGTCATAGCTCTTTCCTATTGATACTCATGCCTAAGAGCTCACACGTGAGCTTGGGCTACACATACGAATGTCTAATCTATCTTATGTAGAATGCAAATACTTAAGTTCACTCTCTATTTTTCCAAATCTTCATAACCTTAATCACCTCTCTTGATCTTCAAATATGAGTCTTCTTTTATAGGTGATTGGGCATCTCCTACTAGGTTAGATGGGTGCATGTTAAGTGATGATTTGTCATGAGTTTGTAGGCTCCACTATGCTACCTAGGTTAGATTAGCATAATTAATATGTTGAGATATCACTGGAGGGTTATTATCTCACCTGCTTCACTCTTCCAATGTTCATGGTTCTTAAACCACCACATACAAGTCTTGGTAGGGATTCCCTTAAAATTTAGTGTCACACAACCATCTACCAGCTGGCACAAGATCCTTGGGGACTCCTTCAACTAATACCAAAATATACAAAAGTGTAACAAACACTCCAAAGGTTTCCTCATGCCAAGATAAGTCTAGTTGGCATGGTCCATGTAATTTCCACAAAAGGGGGCCCAACATTACCCCATACAAAATTGCTAGTCCACCCTAGACTAATCTTTTAGTGCCTTAAGTATGCAAAACTTGGGTGCACCCTACTCTAAGTCTACCTTAAAATTTTCAAAACCTTGGATAGCACCCTTAATTTCATCAATGCTACCATCTACTTTTGTGGATGTAACCTCAAGCATAACCATGTTCATCCTTTCTATATCTTTCCTAAAGGATTCAAGCCTTTCTTTTGCAGCTTCACCCTACCATCCAAGATCTCCCCCTGCTCACTAGCCTTTGTCTAGAAGGCACAAAAGACCACCTCCAAGTTTTACTCTTGAGTTTTTAATTAAGTACTTAAGGAGTTGACATTTGCCATTATTTGAATACACTCAGTCCTGGTTACCATGAAGGAGTGTTGGAATAAAGCATATTTTTTCTCCATTGCCTTTTTAAGGCATGCATCAATGATTGTTTCTTGGTTGGTGAAGTTGAAAAATATAGCATTTGATTCCTCTTCATCACCTTCAAATGTGGCAAAGAAGTTCCCCACCATATCTAAATTTTTATTTAGCTCTCTCCTTAAGGCCTCACAAGGGTCTTCTTTCTCCTTGAGCATTAGCCTCATCCTTGGTATCATCTGCTCTATGAGCATGCAAATGTAATCAACTTCCTTTATCTTAGAGGTATCCACACCATTCAAGAGGGATGGCTCTACCTCTTCTATACGCTCAACTAGTTGTTTGAGCTTGAGCTTTATTACCTCAAGCTCTTTCTCTATTTTTTTTGTTATCTTCCTCCAACTGTTGGCATGAACATCATTGATGATATTCTTGCATGCCACTAAGGATTCCATCTTGATTAGTGAATTTTAAAAGTGCTATGAGATTCATATCATGAGGATTAAGAATGTGGTAATCATGCCCTTCCTCAGGCTTCTTTGCATGCTGGATTACCTTTGTCAAAACCTCAAATTTGGGCTCATCCATGTAGTAGTACAATGCTTAAGAGACCTAGTGGTGCATCAAGGTCATAGTAGTCCTTCGAGGCATGAACTCCATCATGTAGAAGTCATCATCCTCCTTAAACTCCTATTATGCCCTTTCTCTATTTCTTGGTTCATATTCTTCATCTTCACCTAGCTCTTCCTCTTCTTTGGCATTAGTGCTCAAACTAGTGTCTTCATCTTTTCCCCCTTCTTTTCGTTCTCTTTCTTCTTATCTTTCTTTGATGCTAGACTTGACATCATGTTTTTATTGTATGGGTTCTTTATTATAATTTTCCCTCTCATCCATTTATTCCTACCATGCCTTTGTCTCCTCCATTTATTTCTCTAAGGCACCAGTATCACCTTCTTTTTCTTTAGGCACCCCTTCAAAATCAGGCCACACCTATTATGTAGCTTATTTTGCTATTACGATGGAGGCATTGTTGACCATTTTTTGCCCAATAGGATAAAAATCAATCCCCTTCTTCCCCTACTATTCTAGGCCAATTCATTTTTTGATTTTGCACAAGTCCAAGAATTTCTACAGACTCTGCAGGTCTATTTCTACAGACTCTACAGGTCCATTTCTATAGAATCTATAGGTTAGTCTTTTGGTGAATGAAGAATCAGTTCAGAAAGTGTTGGGTTTTACAAGGCTTCTTCGAGCTCTTGTCTGAAGAAAATCACAAGGAAGTTGGCATCTTTTGAACCATTAAACTTGTTCAAGGCCTTGGTTCAACCATTGGTTCAATGTTTAAGTTCAATCAACATATTCAATCAATCAATTCATTGGCCTTGGTTCAATGTTTAGTTCAATCACTTAGTTCATCAACAAAGTTCAAGGCCTTGGTTTAGTGGCTTCAAGTTCATCAGCAAGTTTAATCAATCAATTCATCTGACTTGGTTCAATGTTTGGTTCAACCACTTGGTTCATCCCTTGGTTCAATCAGTGGGTTCAACGTATGGTTCAATCACTCAGTTCATCAGACAATTCAAAGGGCTTGGTTCAAAGGCCCAGTGCGCAGTGTTAAACCATTGAATCGATTCAATGGATTGGTTTAATAGTTGGTTCAAGTGAATGTTTCAAAGGGCTCAACACGTAATGTTGAACCATTGAACCATTTTTGGTTCAATGGGTTGGTTCAACGGCTTGGTTCAAGGGGGTGTCCCAAATTTGAAGGGCCGGTGTCCTTGCAGAGGGTAGCTCTAAGTCTAAAAGCCCTTATGGAGGGTAGGGAGCATTTCAAATGCAGCCAAAGGATTTCCAAGGGTGAAAAAAAGACGTAAGGTTTTGAATTCCTTCAGACTTTTTATTTGAAGGAATTCCTTCAAACAATAATTTTGAAGGAATTTAGGGGAAGGTTTCCAGCACAAATAAAAGCCAAAGAGCTCAAAAAGAAAAGGATGAGGACTGAGACAATTCTCACAGACTTTTATCTGTGGGAAAATTGTCTATAGAAAAAAAGTCTACAGGGAAAAAACTTGCAGAAAAGACCCGACGAAGTTTGCCAAGGACAATGACGTCCTGAAAACCATCAATTTTAATGAGATGGACTAGCCATTGGGTATTCAATTTCAAGGTGATGGCTATGCGAACGTCAAATTTAACACAATGAACTAGTCATTTGATTTTGAATTGCCTGAGCACTAATCATAGAAAGAGCCCAAAGAATGTAGTGACTCACTAGAAGATCACCCTCGAGGGCTGAAAGAGCAAAAGGAGACAAACTAGGATGAGACAAGGTGTAGAAAGAGATAAAGCAGTTCAAGTGGCAAAGAGGAGGTGAGTTATTACCAGATGAGCAAAATGGCTTGTTTCCTCTAGTTGGCATTTATGAGGGGCCAAACCATAGTCTATTTTCAAAAAGGAGGTGTGGCCATGTTTTTACATTAATATGGAATGCTAAAGTCAAAGCAAGAGTTGACAATCAGACGGCCTCCTCTTCCCAAGGTTCAAAACGCACATAGGCCACTTGAAAAAAAGAGTAGAAAAATCTTTCCCAAGAAGTGCCAAATTCTCTTCTTCTTTCTATATATTGTAAAAAATTCTCATTTTGAAGGGGACTCTCTTAGCCTTAAGGCAAAAATCTACCCAAAAATCTCTCAGACTTGTAAGGCAGAGCTCTGTCAATTTTTACCTTCAATCAAGACTTAGCATTTTTTACCTCTATCTAGACTTGCACTTTAAAGTATATGTTTGTCTTCTTATTTTGTGTTAATTCATTGTCTTTCATGCTTTTCATAGACTGATTACAACATGTCTAGTGCATTTTGAAGTCTCCTTTCTATAGGTCTACCAGAAGTGTCTACAGGAAGAATATAGGTGCCTATGAATAGGTCGTCAAAGTGTGTCTCAGAACACCTTTACTAGTTCCTTCCTCCTTGTATCTCTACAGGCCCCTGACTCACTAAAACAAAAGAGTTTCCCATGTCAGATGAAGTGTATGGGCATTTCTTCCTAGTGAAAAGTGTATGTTCAGGCTGGGTGGGTCAACTTTTTTGGTGTATCACCTTTTCATTTTTTTTAGACTTAGGTTCTATTTTTAACATCTCTCTCTCCCTTTTCATCCCCCCCTTTTTCATTTTATTTGTTAGCAGTAGGAGAAACCAAGGCCTAAAAGATACATCATAGGGAGCTAGCCCTTATCTAGAGACTCTCCCCTCCAGCTTCATCTGTCCCACAGGTGAGAGGGGAGTTTCCATTATTGTGTGTGGAAAGGTAGGAGCTAGGCATCTTGCACCAGGTATAATCCACTACGTCAATAGTTTTTGGCATGCCCAATGGGACCAACTAGGATAGGTTTTATCCAAAGAGTTGAAGAATTTTTGGTGTGTTCTTCAACTGACCAGCTTTTGGAGGCTTTTGTATCAACACCAATGGTGACTCTGAGTTGAATCAGCTAGTTAAGTAGCCTGGTGCCATCAAAAATCATATTTTTGTATGTATAATTCCTTTGCACAAAATCATGGACCTTGTTTTATTTCATATGACTTCAATCAAACTCAAGATATTTAGAGAATCACCTCAAGTATCTCTCCTAGTTGCCCTTCAATGATAAGGGAGGTGGCGATGGAGTTTGAGAAGTAGGTAATGGAAATCAACAGACTTGATGAGCAGTATGATTATTAGTAGGAGTTGATGTACAAAGAGGTGTGTTTGTTTAGGCAAGCTCAGGCCTTACAATCCATGTAAGAGGTAGCAAAATGGAGGAATCCATTCATTCAAGGCAATCAGCCTTGCATGCCCCCTCTTATCCTAAATAAAGTAACCTCTTTTATACTAAATCCTTTCTACCAGATGGCACATGCCCATTTTGGCTCATCTGATGCATCAATCAACCCTGCTCTTGACCCCATGTGCCCAGCCTTTAAGCATCAAAGGGAACTAGAACAACCTCCCATGGAGATGAACCTTCTAAACTCCTTAGATTGTGAATCTTATTTTGGGGGAAACTTTATGAACCAACACATCTCTCTTGAAATTGCTCCTATTCAACATGATGATGTTGGTGACCTCTAAGAAAGACTCTTTCAGGATAATCTAGCCAAGCAAATTGAAGATTTAGAGGCTAAGATCAGGCTAATTCATGAAAGAGAGATATAACTTTTAGACCTTGTGGAGGAGCCCTAGGACCTTGGAGAAAACAAAGTTGATGCATGTTCATAGGAGTAAAATTTCAATTTTTAGATCCTGAACTAGAAGAAAATAGTAGAATCATTAGGCAAAGAGGAGGAGAAGAAAGGCTTTACTCAAAACTTTGAAGAAGATAAGGCTACTCCTACTCATGATAATGCTGGTGACCTCTAAGAAAGGTGCTTCCAAGAGGATATAGCTAGAATAATTACAAATTTGGAATCCAGAGAGAGATTCCTCAGCCAAGGTGTGATGGACAGTTCAGACCCAAGGACACATTCCATGTCTAAACACACCCCATCTACACATCCCCAAGAGAGCTATAAGGCTACACTTGATATTAATTAAGTGCTGACTAAGTGGAAGGAGGAGAATCATTTGATTCTAGCTTAAGGACTACCTCCCCTTCCACAGGGTTTTTTCACTTCACCCCTTCTCAAGGAGGAACCTGTTTTGTAGGAGGTAAGTGAGGAAGAAAAGAACCAATTTGCAACTTTTCAAAATTCTATCATGAGTGACAACATAAAATAAATACTCATTAATGCTCCTTGTGAATACATCATCAGTAATGGAGAAGACTCAAGTCATGCATACATGCGGATGTTCTAGTAGTATGAGGAGGAACAAAAGCATGGTGAGCTCTCTCCCCCCTTGTTCAATGAATTTCCTTATTGCTTCGATGAGGAGGATGATTACGTTGAGGAGCCTGAGTTGGAGGAGGATCAGGAGGATACCTTTAAACATCTAGAGATCTTGATCTTTGAGGAGGAAAAGGAGAGGTTGGTCTCCCTTGAGGAAAGCCTTGAAGAAGAGTTTTTTGGACAAAGAGTTGACATCCTATGGGATGAGCAATCATTTTGTGATTCCATTTCAGACATCACAACTATCACCCTTCTTCAAGAAGGCTAAGAGGGAGTAGAGGATGAGTTTGGCATGATCTCTAATGAAGTAAAAGGAAATAGGTCAAACCATGATACACTATAAAGGGACCATACACAACAAAGGGTTTACGGTGATAAGCCAACAACCACAATTTTCTTGGTGAAATACACCAGCATGAAGGATTGGCATTCAACAAGCTTCCAAGAACAAATAGAGTGTGTATATGTTGGAAGCATGCTTGAATTTGATCCACTCGAAGGTAGGCCAACCAAGGTGATAGGCAAGAGGAGCAGGTCACCAACTCTCCATTTCATTTAGCCACTTGTCTGGCACCATAAGTCTTCTTGCTAGGAAGGGGACTTAAGAATTTTTCCTTTTGATCTAGGAGGGAGGAAAATATTCTTGGTTAGATGTATATAGTAGTTTGCTTTCAATTTATTTTCCTATTTTCTCTAAGTGTAGTTTGCACAGGTTATGTTTTTAGCCTTTTGTGTGTTTTCCTTTGTGTGTGGGGTAAAAAGCTTCATGTTTGATTCTTGGATCTTTGGGGCTATTGCTAACCTTTCTTCAAAGCTGCATTCTAACTTTGTGCCTAGTGGACTACAAGGCAACTAGTCTCTAAGCATATCAGGCATGCTTCCCCTGGGAGTCACCAATTTGTTGACCATTTTTTGCCCAATAGGCCAAAAATTTGTCCCCTTCTTCCCCTGATGTTCTAGGCCAATTCATTTTTGATTTTGCACAAGACCAAAAATTTCTATGGACTTTGTATTTTTATTTCTACAAACTCTGTAGGTCCATTTATATGGACTCTATAGAGCTTGGATTTCTAAGGACTTCACAAGTTTTTCTATGGACTCTACAGGTTAGTCTTTTGGCACATGAAGAATCAGTTCAAAAAGTACTAGGTTTTACAAAGCTTCTTTGGGCTCTTGTCTGAAGAAAATCATAAGGAAAGTTGGCATCTTTTGAACCATTAAACTGGTTCAAGGCCTTGGTTCAACCATTGGTTCAATGTTTAAGTTCAATCAGTAGGTTCGATCAATCAATTCATCAGCCTTTGTTCAACATTTGGTTCAACCACTTAGTTCATCAACAAAGTTCAAGGCCTTGGTTTAGTAGCTTCAGGTTCATCAGCAAGTTCAATCAATTAGTTCATCAGCCTTGGTTCAATGTTTGGTTCAACCACTTGGTTCATCACTTGGTTCAATCGGTGGGTTCAATGTATGGTTCAAAGGGCTTGGTTCAAAGGCTCGGCATGCAGTGTTGAACCATTGAACTAGTTCAATGGATTGGTTTAACAATTGGTTCAAGTGAATGGTTCAAAGGGCTTGGCATGCAGTGTTGAACCATTGAACCATTTTTGGTTTAATGGGTTGGTTCAGTGGCTTGGTTCAAGGGGGCATCCCAAAGCTGAAGGGCAGGTGCCCTTACGGAGGGTAGCTCTAAGTCTAAAAGCCCTTATGGAGGGTAGGGAGCATTTCAAAGGTATCCAAAGGATTTCTAAGGGCACAAAAAAGACTTAAGGTTTTGAATTCCTTTAGACTTTTTATCCGAAGGAATTCCTTTAGACAAAAAGTCTGAAGGAATTTCTGGGAAGACCGCCAGCATAAAGAAAAGCCAAAGAGCCTGAAAAGAAAAGGATGAGGACTGAGACAATTCTCATGAACTTTTATCCACGGGAAAATTATCTGCACAAAAATAGTCCATGGGGAAAAAACTTTCAAAAAATACCCGACGAAGTTTGCCAAGGATGGTGACATCCTAAAAACTATCAATTTTAAGGAGATGGACTAGCTGTTGGGTATTGAATTTCAAGGTGACAGCTGTGCAATCGTCAAATTTAACATAGTGAAATAGCTATTTGCTTTTGAATTACCTAAGCACCAATCATGGAAAGAGCCCAAGGAATGTAGTGACCCACTAGAAGATCACCCCTGAGGGCTGAAAGAGTAGAAGGAGACAAACCAAAATGAGACAAGGTGTAGAAAGAGACAAAGCAGTTCAAGTGGCAAAGAGGAGGTGAGTTATTACCAAATGAGTGGCACGGCCTATTTCCTTTGATTGGAATTTATGAGGGCATAAACCACATTTTTTTGTAGAAAGGAGGCACGGCCATGTTTTTACATTAATATGGAATGCCAAAGTCAAAGCAAGAGCTGACAATCAGATGGCCTCCTCTTCCTGAGGTTCAAAATGCACATAGGCCACTTGCAAAAAAGAATGCCAAAATCTTTCCCAAGAAGTTCTAAGTTCTCTTCTTCTTTCTATATATTATAAAAAATTCTCATTTTAAAGGGGACTCTCTTAGCCTTAAGGCAAAACTCTGACCAAAAATCTCTCAAACTTATAAGGCAGAGCTCTGCCAATTTTCACCTTAAATCAGGACTTAGCATTTTTTCCCTCTATCTGGTCTTGCACTTTAAAGTATATGTTTGTTTTCTTATTTTGTGTTAAGTCATTGTCTTTCATGGTTTTTATAGACTGATTACAACATGTCCAGTGCATTGTGAAGTCTCCTTTCTGTAGGTCTGCCATAAGTGTCTATAAGAAGAATATAGATGCCTATGAATAGGCTATCAAAGTGTGTCTCAGAATGCCTTTGCTAGTTCCTTCCTCTTTGTATCTCAAAGAACCCCTGACTCACTGCAATAGAAGAGTTTCCCATGTCAAATGAAGTGTATGGGCATTTCTTCCTAGTGAAAAGTGTATGTTCAGGCTGGGTGGGTCAACTTTTGTATTACCTTTTCATTTTTTTAGACTTAAGTTATGTTTTCAACATCTCTCTCTCCCTTTTCATCCCCCCTTTTTTCATTTTATTTGTTAGCAGTAGGAGAAACTAGGGCCTAAAAGATACATCAGAGGCAACTAGCCCTTATCTAGAGACTCTCCCCTCTAGCCTCACTGGTCCCACAGGTGAGAGGGGAGTTGCCATTGTTGCATGTGGAAAGACAAGAGCTAGGCATCTTGCCCCAGGTGCAATCCACTACATCAATAGGCATTAGGTGCCATCTCAATTAATTTTTCTTCTTTTCTTGGTTTTTTCCTCATGACAACCTTTTTTTTTTCTCTCTCTTTTAACATCCTAGCCCTTTTTGCATGGGCCGCTTCTTCCTCTTTTTTCCTTTTTCTTGGACTTCTCTTCTTTAGCTTTTTTATGCCTCTTCTCTTTGAACCTTCTCTTTCTCAACCTTCCTCTATGTGATTTGCACTATGTATTTATTTTCTCTCTCTCTCTCTCTTATCTATTTGGCCTCTAGCTGATTGATCTCAGTGTGGGACATGCCTTTAGCCTTCATTTCTTTGCACTTTCGATGCAACCTTAGTGTTATAACAATATGGCTTTAGTTTAGGGCCATGTCCTTCCACTAGTACTATAATTCTTCTTCCATCAGTGTGCCTAAATGTGTTGCCTCTTGGGGCTCCTTTATGTCTCTTATTCCTTCCTTCCTTCTCCCTTCACCTATTACACCTTGTGTTCCTCATCCTTTCTCCATTCCTCAACCTCTACCATTTAAATGACCTCATTTGGCATCCCAACCTTGGTCATTTCCTCCTTCTACTTCTCCAACTCTTGCACCCTCTATAATTCAGCTTTAGAGAAGTCAAGTATCTTCCATCTCTACCTTCATTTGTCTAATTCAGTCAAGGGTGATAGGGAGGGGGTCAATTCTAGACTTGATGAGGACTCATCATCCTCAAGTACAATGTAAGTACCCCACCTAATATCTTCTTCCTCTAACTCCTCTTCTTCCTCTTCCTCATATATAATAATTTTGGATGTTGAAGAGGGAGCCTTCCCCTTTTTTCCTCCTTTGTGTTAGCGGAGTCTTTACACATGAATCTCATGCACTTCTTAGATGACTCTAAAGTAGATGCTTCCCCTTTAAAATAAATATTTAGCTTTAGTCACTCCTCAAATTCCTCCAAAGTCTCCTCTTTCTTTTTCTTTGGAGACTTCTTTTCTACATGCACTAGGGTTCCTTCATCCCTAGTCTAGATAGGGGGTATTTTCTCTGCTCGGTACTAGACTCAACATTGGAATCTTTCTTCCTTCGTTTCATCTCATAATAAAGTCTATGGATGAAGCCAAAGATGGTCACCTCTTGAATTGGATCAATGTTTGTGTGATCTAAGGCATCTTCTATAGTGATTCCATCTATGTAGGGGAATTTACACCTCATCCTTCATATTTATACATCTACTTCCTTTATTAGAATGTCCATATTCTATGCATTTGAGATCTAGTGCAGTGCATCCCTAAATTATTCTACTGAAAAGGCAAAGGGAAACTTTAGCTTTCCATCTTTTAGCACCAAGTGCATGACATAGTAGTGTTTTATTACAAAATAATTTGCCATCTTGAACATACTTTGGGGAAGCCCTTATGGAATGTACCACTCTAGTCCAAAGGCTTCAATGTACTTCTCACACCATCACACTATGTGCATCTTGTACTTGGGGATGAAGGTGGTGGGGAAAGAGTAATCCTTATACTTTTGTGTGAGGGATTCATGGTATTCATAGAACACCCATAGGTTGTCCTCACTTCCATTTGGGATCTTGATCTCCTCCATCATGATCAAGATGAGGATGGATCCCCACATAAAGGTCCCCTTAGAACTATGGAATTATAGCATGTTCTTGATCAACTTCTCTAAAATTAACTACATGATATTAAACTATATACCCTATGCCATATGATATGAAATGTAGATGTATGCCTTAGACATATCTATCCATCAACCATTAGGACACAACTTGGAGCTCATGAAATACATCATTGCCCTCGTGCTAGGATCTTCACACATGATAATTAGGAATGCAAAGCCTCCCTTGAACTAGTTGAGGAGCTTCATGATGCACTCCACTTCATGGATGTATTTACTAATATTTGGGAGCCTAGTTACCCTTTTGATTATTTACATAGAGATATTCATACACCAACCTGCAAAGTATATATGATCCTCATGCACTCATGATAGAAGGAACTGATAAGTTCCTTTAGATTTATGAAGGAAAATCATGAAGTTGAGTTACACTGATAGCCTTTAATTGGTCTTGAATTAAGACTTAAAAGAGGGTGTCACCTTCTAAGGTCTTGCACCTTGTATCCACCATCCAGTCCTATGTCAAGTCTTGGAAATGACTTAATGTCTAATAGTTGTACTCTTTTAGTTAGCAGTTATGCATGAAAGAGCACCAACTTTCCCTCACCTGAACCTTTGGGGGATATTGCATATACTGGTATGACAACTTGGTTAGTGCCTCAATATCAATATCTGTGACACTAACTACCTCAATTGGTTTTACCTTAGATTTGGTGAGCATTGTCTCTTCTATAATCTAACCCTCTTGGGTTCTAGTTGTATCAGTGTGGAGCTTGTTACCTTCCCCTTTTTCACCATTCTAAATTAGCTTGTATTGAATCTAGGTAGGTGTGGTTTTTCGAAGCCTCTAATGGTGTTGATGCTTTTGTAGTCATGGGATCTACAACTATGCTCTCAACTCTGAGTTTTTTTGTTATTAATGGTAGCCTAGGTGATAGCTTCCTAGTTCAACTTGATTCTCTCCACAATCCTCTCTCTTCAATCCTTCATACTAGTCTTCATTTTGAATGCACTCTCTCTCTTTGTACTTTCATTCACTCTAGGTACTTGGATCACTCAATTGCTCACTGTGATAGGGTTTTTTTTCTTTGGCTCTCTAGTTTATTGCTAGGTTTTCACTAAATTTTAGAGTTAGCGTAAACTTGGTAACCTAACTTAGTTTTTCATTTACCACTTTATACCCTTCACTTATCAACTACCATTATTAATATAGGTGTAGTGTTATAGGTACCTCAATCTCTTAGAAAATGTGAAAATATATGAAATCTTTGAAGATCTCCTATCTTTTATGCATTAAATACTTATCTTTATGCCACCACCACTGGATCATTGAATGTTCATAACATATTTTTTGGTAAAGTGACGTATGGTTTAAAGGGTCATTTCCTACTCAATTATAGGTGGATGTTAATTGTCTTAGATGACTTCCCTCTACACATGTATCATTGGCACGATCTTCACCTTCCTTATGGAAAACCTAGGCATAATGCCTCACATGCGTGTGATTTAGCTTCTTCAATTCCACATTTTATAGATACACTCCTATTTCAAGCACACTTCTTTACCTTGCTCAATTTCTTGTGCATCATCTTGCCTTGGCCTATCCTACCCCATAAAAATTCCTTATATTGGCCCTTTAGTGCTTTATTTCTTGTTTGATTCTCTTGTGCACTTTTTAGAGTGTGCATCTTCACTGTCTGCCTTGTAATCTACCAATTTTAGCATCTTCACTTTCTATCTTATGCTCAACTATGCTGAGCATCTTCACTTTTTGCCTTCTGAGGTCTTGGTGCTAGATCAATTGATGCAACCTCTTACAAATTTAACATAAAGATAGAACTAGAGGGGTTCATTATTGGGATTTAAAGTGTTAGGCCCTATTTCTCTTACACATATGTCACTTTTGTTACTTCTACTTGCACCTGATAAGCTTCATATGCCCACTACTTAGATGTCTAGCCTCATGCACTTATGGGCATCAGTGCTTGACTCACCTGATTTTAATTATGCATGAAGTACTTAACACATAAGTTCTTAAAGCCACTGTACATTGATCAATACCTCTATACACTATGCACAAAACAAATAAAATAAATGGATGGTTCAACTTTCACTAAACTTTATTTTGGTCAGCTTAACTTCAAACTAACTAGTGACCAAGAAGTTAGAGTTTCTATGGCATGAGTGCCATCCTACTACATATATGGATTCAATCAGTTGCCATTGAAATGCCTAGGGAGTATTTTGATAGACAACATGTGTAGTTTACATGTGCCTATCTCTAATATGTGGTAGATGGTGTAAGAACCCATCCATAAATTTACAATTTTCTTATGTGCTTAAAGTACTTAGAATCATAGAGTAGCAACAATGCTCCTTTAGTCAGCTCCTTATGCTTGATGTGCTTATCATGTTAGTGCTTCTGGCATGCCTTCTCAATATTCTAACTCCATTTGGATTGGGCATGCTTCTAATCTAAGTTCTTTAAGTCATTCAACCTTAAACTTAAATATTTTTAGTCATCTAAGTGACCAATTTGTGTAATACATAAGGAGGTCACCATGAACTCCATGGGTAGAACTGCTTTAGCACTAAACACTAGTTGAAATAGTGTGGCCTTATTTAGGAACTTATATGTCATGTGGTATGCCCAAAGTACCGTTGAAACATGATCATCCCAATCCTTGTGACTAATATCATATATATTTATTAGGCACATTCCTAGAATCTTATTGAATGCTTTAATTGTGCCATTAGCCTAAGGATGATAGGGGTGGTTTTATGGTGTGCCACCATGTGTTTATTCAATAGGATACACACCATCTCATTGATGAAATGAGTGCCTTTATCACTAGTCAAACTCAATGGATACCCCTATCAGCTTATGATGTTATCCCATATAAAACAACTATCATGGCTATATAGTCTTTGGTTGGCACAACTTCAACCCACTTGGTGAAATAATCAATGGCTACTAAAATGTACCTTACACCTGTATGCCATGTTATGAGAGTGATTGGCTCAATAAAGTTAATGGACCATTTTTCAAATGGAACCTAAGAAATAATAGGGATGAGGGGCATCTCATCATAATAGTTAGGCTTCCTAGTGCATTAACATACATCATATGCCTTAACATACTATTTTGTATTTTGGAACAGGCTTGGCCACCACAAGCCTGACTACAATACCTTACACACCATTACATCTCTAGTGTAATGGCCTCCTACAATCCCTTCATGCACTTTTTATAGGATGGAGTCTTGTTCATGTTCTAAAACACATCGACATAGGAATTCATCCCTACTTATTTTGTACAACTCCCCCTCAATGGGATGGAAGGGGAAAGCACATACTATAAGTTATTTCTTCACTTTAGTTGATAAGGTTTGGGGTACAAGCCTAGATGTTAGAAAAGTGGCAATCTCTACCAAGTCTTCAGGGACATGCTAGACTCGATATAGTTGTGCATCTAGAATGTCATCTTCAATCAGCACCACCACATTGTCAAAGTTGATGTGAGACAAATGGTTTAACCCTAATTTTTGCTTCCCAAGCTTAACTATAATGGAGAGAAAGAACTCTTGGAAGAGAATAATCAATTTGCATATACACCCATGTAAAATAGGCTTGTTCACAAGGTACTTAAGTGCCTCATGATCTATGAAAAAGATGAATGGGGTTGTCAATAGGTATTGCCTAAATTTTTATAAGGCATAGACCATTGCCAATTCCCCATGCTTGGTGGTGGTGTAATTTTACTCTTCATATGTAAATTTTCTTCTTCCAAATGAAATGGGGTGGATCATCTTGCCTTCATTTGGTTTTGATAATATGATACCAATGGAAAATATTAAAGCATCGATGTGGACATAGAAAGGAGTAGTCTAGTCTGGAAATTGTAGAATTGGCACACTAGCCAACTTTAGCTTCAATGTTTCAAAGGCCTCCTCTTGCACCTTGCCCAAGTAGAATGGGCCATCCTTGCATAAAAGCTCTTATAGAGACACTATGATCTTGGCATACCTCTAAATTAACTTCCTTTAGTAGCCAAAATAGCCTAAAAAGGTGTAAACATCCTTCTATGATGAGGAAATACAGAGTTAGATTATGATTGTTATCTTCGCTAGATCAACAAGAAAACCATCCTTGCAGATGATGTGCCCAAACAATGTCCTAAATGGAGTTAGGAAGATGCACTTTTTTAGATTCAAGAGATTTAGAGATACCTATACCTCTCAAATATGAGATGTATATTGTCATAGTGGTCTTTCATAAGACCATATATAGTCTAGTCATCAAGATACACTTGGAAGAACTTATGGATAAAGTAATTGAAAGTAGTGATCACTACCCTTGAGAATATGGTTGGTACATTCCTAAGTCCAAAGGGCATAAAATTGTAAGCAAAACAACCCCATTCAGTCTCAAAGGTTATTTTGGGATTATCCTCCTCCTCGATCTGCACTTGCTAGTAGCCTAAAAATCCATCAATGAAAGTATAGATTTTTCAACCTACAACTCCATCTAGGACCTCATCGATGAATGAGGTCAAGATTAGATCATTGACGCAAGTGGCATTGAATATCCTATAATTGATGTATATCTATATGTGCCCATCCTTCTTAATGTTGATGACCACTAAGATCACCCATTTATATTCTTGTACTAGATAAATGATGCTAGCTACCAACATTCTATCAATCTCCATTTTTACCTTAGTGCAGAGATTGGGATTCATTTGATATGGGCACTTCTTAACTGGCCTCATGCCATCCACCAATTTGATGCTAATTTTAATAAGGGATGAGTGGGTGCCCTTCATGTCCCTATAGTTACACATGAACAAGTCCTAAAATTCCTTCAAAAGGTCTATAATTCATGTTATCTTTGATTTAGACTAGTAAGTGCCTACAGTGGCAATCTTTGGTTCATCCTCTATGTTGATGTCTACTTTAGTGGTTTTGAGTAGTATTTGGTAGGATTAATTACTTTCTTGATGAGAGTCTTTGACTTGCCTTATCCCCTCATTTGTTTCAATTTTAATATGTGCCAAATCTTCATCATTTAGGGTGTTGTCATCTTCAAGGTGCACAAGTTTTTGTCTACATGTTAGAGCCTTCTAATTATGCTCTTTCCAGGGCTCATCATCTTCTTCACTGGAGTCACTCTTAAGTGTTGTCTCTTCAAAGAATGTTGGGAGTGCTAGTGCTTTTTCCTTGAACATTTCCATAAGGTACTCTTATAAGATGGTAATGTCCTCAAACACTACCCTACAGATGATTTACAGTGGCTCCAGTAACTCTAAGTTTTGTGAAGAAAAATAGTAGGTATGCATGAACCTTTCCTTCAGTATCTCCTAGTTTCCTATCACGTAGCATGTCTCATTGATAATGTACCATGATCATGCCCATGTTTTCAAGGTCTTGTAAAAGGCATTTACCCATAGGCCTTTTGGTGTATTCTTATTGTAAATAGTTTAGGTTTCTTCACATAACCACACATGTACAATTAGGTCTAAATCACCTGAGTAGGTGGGTGTGTCCTGGTCTTCATTAATTTTTCCAAACCTAGTTCATATGGCTACCTTTAAATCTTGCCAAGTTGGCAAGTTAGGTCTTTACATTACCCAAAAATCAGTATTAGTTCACTTTAAGGTATGCACTAGTGTACCCATTTAATCTACCTCCTTAGGGATGCAAGTTTTAGTATTGTGGACATAAATTTCTATGGGATGGCTCCCTTCATACTTTTGGAGTGATGTAGGCTTCCATTTACTTAGCTAGACCACCATTTTTACCACTTTTTGGGCATGAGGAACCCATTTATTTTTTATGCACTCAATCCTAACCAACCCTATCTTGGTTGGCCTTGGTTTGGCTATGTGCACTAGGTGGTACATTCAGCTAATGACCTCATAGGCCTTTTCAACCCATTTCTCATAGGCTACATCAGTTATATTAGAGGCTACTTGTCCACCCTCTCATTTGAGCATGCCTTGGTCATTAGGGTTGATATTCTTAGTGCCTTGTATTGTGATGTTATAAATTTAGTTGATCTCATCCCTAAAATTAATGCTTTCTACATATGGGGGCCCTTGATTACTTGACATAGGGATCACCACCCTTTCCTTGCCATTATCAAAAGTCATGTAACACCTCTTAAAGTGCATGTTTGAATTATTATCATAATACCATGGTCTTCCCAAAATTGTTAGATAGTTTTCCTACTCTACCAACTCAATGACCTCAAAGTCAGCTTGGAACTTGGTGCCCATGATATCTACAATTGTGTCCTTCAAGATCTCAATAGGATGCACTCAAATTTTTTTAACCATAAACAACATATAAGGTGAAGGTTTCAATGGTGGCCACCCCATCTTTTCCCATGTGGTTTGGGTTAGAATATTGACCTCTACACCCATATCAACTGATACTTCACAAACTAACCATGCATTGATGGTGGCATCGATCAATAACTCTTGGTCATACTCAAAATTATGATTATGCCTTACTTCATGCACCCACTCCATATGCAGTGTAGCAACCTCAATAATTAGAGGCATATCCTCTACTTTTGGTTTCTTCCTTTCATGTTTTAATAGCAAATCCTTCATCAAGGGTAGCATCCCTTCAATTTGTAGGAGGTGCAAGATCTCGATCAAATACTATACTTTGGCCTCTTGGTTGTCTTATCTTCTATGTGATATGGTGGTTTATGCCTCTAAATATTTGGCCACATAGAGTTCACACTGAAAATTCTATATCACACTCATGGCCTATTATAGGACATCCTTCTATCATATAGGGTCAAGATAGGGCACAAATTTTATCTTAGGCTGCATAATGTGCTTATTGTTTTTTGACTCATCATACTCCAAGTGTAGTTATTGAGTTAGCATAGTAGGTGGTTGAGTGTTAAAACTACTTTAAGTCATGGCCTACACTTTATGCAGCTCTTTATGAGTCTGTCGTGGCTTGGGAGCCCACCTTTCCTCTTTAGACTTATGCCTCACCATTATCACACCTTTATCTACACTAGGTCAACCTTGAGTCAAATTTCTATATAAGTCTGGGCATTCCTTGACTACATGTGGTCCTTGATAATACCTGTACATTGGGTACATGGGGTAATCACACTGATAATGCTTATTTGACCCACACTTATAGCATGATCATGGTGGGAGTCTTCCTTTACCACATCCTCCTCCTTGAATGCACATGCCTCATTTGTTCCCATACCCCATATTATTTTGGTCATTACCTTTATTACCTTGACTTGCCTAACCATTGCTTGATGTCATCACCTCCCTTACACCTCTCTATGTTTTGGTGCATCTCATCAATGAATTTATAGTCTATTGTTGAATATGTATAGGCATCACACCTTTTATAGTAAATGGAGGTGGTTACTTGGCTAGTGCACTAAAATAGAGGATAGTTTTGAGAGTCATGTAGCCCATGACAAACCTCATAGTTGAGAAGTAGGGCATGAACATTTCTCTATGGGTAATTATTCTTACTATGCCCCTCCATCTCATAGTCAGTGTACCATAAGCCACTATGAGTGTCATGTACTAAACCAATAGTTAGCTTTTGTAGATGGGAGGTTATTGATGTGATTTATACCTCCATGAATGGGTTGATCTTTATATTTATGCTACCTTACTAATTCAACCTAGAGAGTGATTTCAAGTGCTTCCTAGGGGTCTGTGAAGGTCTTCATGGACATTGGTTTTTTTAATGATACTAATAAGCCTCTAAAAAACCATTACACATGTTGGTAAGGGTGAATGTCATATGAAATCTTAGAGAGAAGAGTTTTAAACTATGCATCATATAGGTGCATGCTCTCAGATAACCCTTGGGTAATTTCCTTAAGTGTTGTGATGCTCTTCTTCTCAAATTTAGGGATATCAAACTCTTTCAAGAAGGCTCCCTTCAACATATTATAATCCACCATATCCTAGTTTGGATCAAATTTTAAATACCAGGTATGAGCATGATCCAATAGCGTGGTCACAAACTAGGTTACCTTGCACTCAAGTTGAGTGATGTTCCAAATGTGCCATTACAACTCACACTTCAACACATGTTCTATGGCATTCTCTACATTGTGATACTCAGGCAAGTGCATTATCATCTCATAATAGAATTGTTGAGGGGTTGGTGTCAAGTTTTGAGGCATTTATCCTCCTTGTATTTGTGTTGGAGGTGGCCCTCTAGAAATTCCAATGATAGGTTAGGGCATTGATCTTGACATTATAGACTATGATGTCAAACTTATTGATGTATTACCATTCACTTGTGGTATCATACTAGTTTTGATGGGCTATTACTCAATTGGTACATTGACATTATCTACATAGGAATACTTGTACTTACATTCACATTTCTTACATTGAAACTTGCTAGATTTGTTGTATCCTTAATCAGTTCCTTGTAGGGAATCACTTGTTCAATAACACACTCTTGATCCAAATGTTGAATCCTATAAAATTTGACATCAATAACAGGTTTAATTATCATTCTTCTATCTTCTAATGGGGAATCTAGTGCATGAGCTTAAACTTTAGATTTATAGGGGTAGGTGCTTATAGCACATTCTCAATCACCACATCTTGTAAGAACCCACTATATCCTACACCTAACTACTAAGTCTAGTCTCTTGCATCTTCCTTTCTCTCTTTACACTATTATATTTTAAATAATCCTTCCCCATGCCCTTCACACTCATTATAGGTCCTCTTGACACTTCTAGGTTCTATATCCTCCATCAACATGTGCTTTTTGTTATTATAATTCAGCCTTTGGAGCTCTCAGGTGTTAGGTTGTTATTCCTTCTCCATCACACCTCACCTATACTTCCCCTTCTCACCTTCTATGTTTACTCATATGTGCAATGACTTTAGACTTCTATCCTTATGGTTTTTATACCATAATCCACCAAAAGATTCTTCAATATAGTGTTGAGCCCTCTTATGAACATTCTTCTTAGTTCATCAAGAAACTCATACTCTGCTTCTTTTGAGCATGTGAAGGTTGACACTACGAACTCCAACACATAGTTTTTCATCACACCATTCCACCACTTATCCACAATGTGCATCCAAACTTCATCCAAGATCACCATAGTCCACTTTGAGCATCATGCACAAGATGGTGGTAATATTTTAGAGTTGATATTCTATAGATAAAATCTACATATCTATAAATGGGTTAATCCTAGTGTCTTCACTTTTGACTACCTCAACTTTGAGCATGACTTCAAGTGCTTCTCATAGGTCTATAAAAGTTTTACTAGAAATCACTCTTTAGAATACCATAAGAAACCCCCTAGTGAACCACTACACATGTTGGGAAGGGTTAATATCATATGGGATCTTTGATAAGAGATTTTTTAACCATGCATCATACAAAAGCACACTCTCTGAGAATCCTTGGGTAATTTCTTTTGGTGTAGTGATGCTCTATTGTTCAAAATATAGGATGTCAAACTCTTATAAGAATGCATCCTTCAGGGTATCATAGTCAATCATGGTTTAGTTAGGATCAAAATTCCTATACCACATGTGCACATGATTAAGTAAAGTCATTTAAAATTGAGTAGCCTTACCCTCTGATTGGGTTATGCCTCATGTGCACCACAATAGTTCACACTTCATCACATGTTTCACATCATTTTTCATGCCATGATATTCTAGGAGGTGCATAGACATTTTATATTATATTTACTATGGGGGGTAGGTGGTACTTATGTCACTTGTCCCCTTGGTGCCTATATTCCTAGTAGTAATCCTCTAATTCCTCTAGCCTTAGAGATAGGTGTTGGTCCCATCATTCTTAATGGTGTAGTTGATGCCATCAGTGCTATAATACTTGTTTGTGGTGCCAAACCACTTCTTTTGGGATGTTTCCCAACTTATATTTCTAACATTAGCTATGTTAGTACACTCACATTCAAGTTATACTATGGTGAAATAACACTCAATGGTCTAGAGGTAGTTATGCTCACCTACTTATATGGAATGGTCTATTAAATAACAAAGTTACAATATAAATGTAAAAAAAATCTAAGATATAAGGCATTAATAGGGTCAATAATCACTTTTATACTATCTTCAAATGGGTTACCTAGTGTTTGAGCATGCATTGCAGGTTCAAAGGGGGTAAGCACATTAAGCATATATACAATCACCAAATTATGTAGGATCTTAATGAATTCCACACTTATCAAGTGTTGAGCTTGATCCATCACTTCATTATACCTTTCATCTTCACTCTATTA
The DNA here is from genome assembly GCA_037957365.1 of Torreya grandis. NCBI lineage: Eukaryota > Viridiplantae > Streptophyta > Pinopsida > Cupressales > Taxaceae > Torreya > Torreya grandis. Next base: position 336,896 of record JARHVA010006759.1, on the reverse strand, counting down.
TTTTTCAATAGATCCTTCCCCATGCCTTTCTCATTCACTATGGGTCTTGTCAGCACTTCTAAGTTCTAAATCCTCCATCAATCAATGCCATCTCTTATTATAGGCTTGTCTTTTAAGCTCTCAAGTGTTAATTGGATCATCTCCTTACATCATACCTCACCTACACATCCCCCTTTTCCTTTTTGAAAATATCATATGCAAAATTATTATCATTTCATTACCAAAGTTTCAAAACTATAGTCAACCATTAGTTACTTGATCTCTATACCAAACTCTTCTATGAATGTGACTCTATGGTCAAGTAAGAACTAGTACTCTTCTTCAGAGCACAAATAAGTTGATAACATGAACTTAATTAGGTACCTATTCATATCTCCTTACCATAATTTATTCACTGCTCTAGTCTAAGTAACATTCAAGGTCCCAAGCCTCTCTAAATGCTTCTTTATCCACTCATAGTGCCATCCATAGCTTCTTCTTCAGTGGGTTGAATATGTATCCAATCACTTATACGCATGCTCAAGTAACTCATAGAAAAAGACCTCATACAAAGCATCATATATGTTATCCTAGACCCATTTCCTTTACTTTTGTTTGCTATAGGTTAAATGCTTATGCGTAAAACTATATTCCACTTGGTGTAGCTAGTGCTCAATATTTTCAAGAGATAGATAGTACATCATTCTATTTCACCATCACAACAACAAAATTCAACATGGGTCTTGATAATGAATCTAAAATGTTGTATAATTATAGGGGTGGTTTTCTTCAAACTAGTGTAAGCTTAGGATAACTCCTTTTATGCTCAATATTTAAACACTCACTATGATAGCATAAATCCACATAAGGCACTACCCTTATAAGCTCACCTAAAGTGTAGTTGAGAAGGAAATGGAGCCCACATTAGTCTAGTTATGCTATGGCATGAGGATTCACTAGAGGGACTTAATAAATGAAAATAAACTTAACTCTAAGGCAAACACATAAGTGCAAGCCTTTCTCAAGGTAAGTCATTAGTCATATAGGTGATTAATGGGTTACAAGACTAATTTGATTCAACTTATTCTCCATAATAAATGTATGCAATTTACATAAGGTTTGTGTTAATGGGTGCATTCCTATATTCATCTTACATGTAGGATGATGATGACGTCATGAAAAATATAGACTCTATTAAAATAGTAAAAACTAGTATAATACATGACTTTAGTTCACATAATTAATCAAAAATGTGACATCACACAAACACTTACATCCCATAGCAATACTACAAGACATGTGAACTAGACAAACTCAATTACAATTTAAGGTAATACAATTTGTCTTTTTTCATAGTCCATAGTAAGATTTTATATTCAAAATCATACTACTAATAACCCAAAGGCTCACATATGATATTGGGCCCATACAATTAGAGATAGAGTGGCAACTATTCTATATCTAAACCTCAATGACCACTAGTGAAAAGTTTATATAGCATATTTTTAAAGTCATTATGACAGAGCTTCATCATAGTTATATGTCTCTTTTCATTCTTTTGTTTGATCTCTTAATATAAGCCTTCAAGAGCATCTTTGTTAGGGTAGAAGCTACATGATGAGCACTAAGCTAGATTTATATCATCATAACTACCCTCTCCATAACCCAATAATTCCCACACTCCACTTTCCATGTTTCTTCAAACCTTTGTTGATGTTGTGATTATCTGGGAGATGGTTAGCCATTAGCTAGCTAGTGCATGATTTGTAGTACACCCTCCAGATGTTTACCAAAACTATTAGGCTAAAAACTTTCCAAAATATATATACATATTAAGGTGGATATAAATTTAGAAAAAAACTTTATTAAATGGGTTAGGGGCCCAACATCAACATCTACTAGATACAAACACCAGTTTAAGACACTTGTCCATGAATGAGACCAACTTGGAAGTAATCCCTTTTGTGACCATAAAATCCTTATTTTCTACTCTACCCTTCCCTTTTTGAATTTTATTTTAAATACCTACCCACTTTAGCTTATATTTTAATCCATCCAACTCAAAATAGGTTTGAATTTCTTTTAGGTTTGACTCACCCACACACACCCAGTTAATAACCTACATCCTTAGCCAACTATTCCACTACCTAGTTGTTTAATCCTTACCTATAAATTGTGCCTTGCAGTGGATTTTACCTCCATTTAGATACTAATACTTTAGAGGCCACCTCTTTTAGGGTTTTTTGTGTATGAAAACCACATCAACAAATTGCTCTACTCACCATTATTCCATGATTAGGTTGTTTATAAAATGCAATATCTTGCAACTCATGTCTTGGAGTGAATCTTTCTTCATTAGTCCTAAAACATTAGGGGATACCTTGAAAATTTATTTATTTTGCATAAATCCCACATCAATAGTCATGTTATGGAAACATGTCATCCATGCTTATGCCATGCTAAAAATATCTAGATCTTAGGCACATTATATGGTATAGATACATATTTGCGTCAAAATTTTATAATTTGGTATTCTTTTTATACACATATTACATAATAATGGTACTTATGCATAACCAAAAGGAAAAATTTACATAGACTATTATATTCACACTAGATATGATAGGAGGTGTAAATAAGGGTTAATTCCTTTTATGTACACAAATATTTATCCATCTTCTAGATTTAACATATATCATGTATTTTTATCACATTATGGACTATTAATATATCATGTAATTTATCACATCATGGACTGATAGCCATGTTGGACTATTAAGGATGGTTATTTTAGCTTTATCTATATACAATGGTTGGTTATTTGTATATTAGAGTGATTAAATCTTGCAATTTCACTAGGTTATGCACTTGAGTTGTGCTAATTAGGAGATGATATTCTTGATGGATGAAGCACCACTCTTCCTATTCTAGGTTGGAGGCATGATTACCTCCAACTCTCCCCATTCTAGATATAAACCACCAAGGTGAAACCTAGATGACCACTTGTAGGTTCACTCATCTTCTTGGGTAGAATATGGAAGAGGTTATAAGTCCCCTTCTACTTCTCCAGTCTTCAGCACTCTAGAGATATTATTATGCATTACATACATAGGTGTATTCTATCCATGCTCTTTCTTTATACTACTTTCTATTATTTATCGTATATAAATTACACAGACTGCTTACTTTTTGACATGATCTTTATTATAATTAATACTTGAGATAATGGTTCAAAGAAATATCAAGCAAAGACAAAGTGTGTTATACACACCAAGTTACACATTTTTTTTCCATTTAAAATAGTAATTTTAGTTTCATGCATTACTAGGTTAAGCGGGGGGGTAAATGTAGACACCCAAATTTTGTAAAATCACACTGTTATAGCATATTTTCATAGCCTTTTGAATGTAAATGTCTCTTGATAAAGAATTAGATATTTAGTGGCATGGTATAATATGGACTTCCTCGATTCCATCTTATTTCATTTTATTTATCTATCCCTTTGGGATTGTATGTGATAAAATTACCACATTTCTAAATGTATGATAGGGATGTAACCTATGTTTTCTATTATTTTATTTTTTTATCCTATAGACACCTAATTTTGTGTTAGAGTCCTACATCGATGAAAGTGTCCAACTACAATGTAGGTGTCTAAACTTATCTGTTAATATTTTAACGTATCTTTCACTTTGTGAAAATCTATTTAAACCCCTTTTGTTTATTATAATGTTGTCTTTTTTACACACTACTAGGTCTTAATTCAAAAACAAGAGATCCTTATATATACAAAGGTTATGGTCTAATTTCATCACCTAGAAATTTTGATCAAGATGGTTTGTAATTAGTAACTTATATTTTGAGTTATCAAAGTACATTATGGTACTAAATTGAATATTTGAAGCACTCAAAAGGTCACCATACTCTTGCATTGCTTGTATTAAGGGTTATTATAGGATAAATAAGATATAGTTTCATAGTTATAATTCCACACACATGCCTAAGAGGGAGAACTAAATGCGAGTTTGAGGCCCTCTTCAGAGTAGTGGTTATGTAGGCGATAATTAGAAATAATTAAGGTTGCTAGGGATATCTTGACTCATGTGCTAACCCCATTTTACTTAGTTATAGGAATTCAAAGGCAAGGAGAGTAGGGTTTTATCTTATTAATTAGATATCATGTAGAGGAAGACACATTCTTATGTACTAAACATTCATATAGGTAATAATGTATCTTTATTAACAATTTAAATCAAAGTTTGTACATGCCTTAGACTATGCACCTACATCAAAGTTATATGCATGCATCAAGACAGCTATATGGGATAGACACAGACATATTAAATTAAAAATAGTTAAAATATAGATCTAGAATATTTCAAGAACCGTTCACTATCATGAGGTGGTTTTGGTTCATTATCACAATATAGAACAAAACATGAACTAAGATACACTTCCTTATTCCCTTGATTGCTTAATATTTAATTCTATCTATTACACATGTATAAGTAGGTTAATTTATATATTTTGTCATATTTTAATGAATTTTGAACATCTTTATATTGTATTCAAACAATTTTATTTTCTCAAGTGTGTTTGTGTAGAAACACCATATATCATAAAACACTATTTTACTTGATATTAATGTGATCTAATAAGATAAAAATTATTAATATTTGAATTATGTAAAATAAGGTAATAATCATACAAATTTGAATATACAAGGAAAGATTCATATTTTACTTACTATATTTAGAATTGTCAAAGAAGAGAGTAGGAAAAATGCTTATCTTATTTCTAATTTTTGTTTTTCATTGTGTTCATCACTATTATTGAAATGGATTTATATATGATTTTTATCTAATTTTATCAATTAATAAGAACTAAAACCTTACATGGATATTTCCAACAAAACTTAGACCCCTCTGGTGAACAATATTATCCATGTTAATGTTTATGTTTGTGACACCTTAGACCACTATCATTGAAATTCTATATACCTCCTATGTATTTGTTTGTTTTTGATCCTATGTGCCTATCAATTTTTCCTTATCTTTTATCTAAAATGAAAATCACATTTTTGACACAATATGACCCTTAATAAAAGGGTTAGAGTTTTAGGTTGGATATTCCAAACCACCCCCCATTGAGTAAATCAACATTGCCTATGTTATAATACTCTTAAGAGGGATCAAACCACACCTATTTATCCCACATACGGGTGTGTGTGAACCATCATGATCAATTTATAATGAAATGAAATGTTTATCTTTAAACACTTGTCACCCTAAAACTTTGACCTATATTTTTATTTAGGATTGGCCATAGGGATACTATTTGTATAGATATTCATATTATATACCTTGGTGGTAATGTCTCAAGAGATTGTTAATGCATTTCTCAAACATTCAAGTGAATTTCAATGTAATGAACAAGTGAGTATAACCTTCTAATTGATTTGCATTTATAGTTGAGTCATTTATATTTCCTACTATGGACAACCCATGAAATATGTTTAGGATGAGGTAATTGAGACTTACTAGTTTTTAAAATAGTTTTTGAGCATCGTTAAACACTAAAAATAAGGACAAAGACATGAAAAAAATGCAACTATCTATTTGTTTTCAATATTGTCATGGGAGTGAAATTAATTGATCTAATATATGGATACAATTTGTTTGTAATTATAATATATATTTCACAAATTAGGGTGATATTGAATATGTGTATCTATTAAATTGGGTTGGCCAACACAACATATATGGAAAGTGTGCACAATATTAAAACATGTATGTAAAGTCCAATTATATCATAGTGTGCCAAATTTTATGTTTACAAATTATCCAAGACCAAAATAATTTGTCTACACTACCATGAAATTAAGTAATAAAATCTCATTATGATGGAATGTGTGCCTAAAGATACAAATTACTATGGTGTACATTGAAAAAAAATGGCACACCCAAAATGTTTGTACTAAAAATAAGGTAAGATAGTGATTAAGTATTTATAAGTATGTCAATATGGTCATGAGACCAAAAACTACCCATTATTAAGAAGAGATAAGAAAATAAAGGTGGCATGTTAGTGTAGAGTTTGTGATCCCAACACACATGGCACTAAAAACTATTAAGATGTTCAAGAGTGGCATGAAATAAAATCAAAAGGGTTAAGGTAAACTATAGTCCCACAATACCAAGAATATGAATTCATAATTGGTAGATCACATGGATGGAGGAGTCAAGGAATATTTCTTCCCATGTTTGGGGCATATATTTTACATGTGGTGTGCCTAACCACTGTTAGAGGCAATGTCAAAAGGTAATAACTTATGAGAAATACAAGTTGTATCATATAAGATAGGATTGAAAATAATTGTGAAAAAATATCTTGGCTATATAAGAAGTGTAAAATGGATTGAGAATGGTCACAACAAATCATGACCAATTAAGACCTCCTCACAAGGAAATAATAGGCTATGAAAATGGGGAAGGCATTGATATAACCACAAAAGGATGAGTGTGTCTAGATTAGAGTGTGATGGCATATGGGGATAAAGGAAAAGTAAAAAAAATATAACAACCTCTAAGGTTAATATAAATATAAAAAGGGAATTGAAATAAACAAGTGATATACAAAGAGCTTAGAAGCATCATGTGACCATAGGGAAACCAAAACCAACTAAGGTAAGGTATTTAATTGAGGTCCTATAATTTTTTTAAACTAAAAGGGTAGTAAATTTGTTGAATAATTAGATTCAATAAAGTATGGGGAAGCCCATGAAAATTAATAAGGAAACATTGATGGTAAATGGGACATGTACAACACACAACTTTGTATATGACAAATAATTTTTGATCAATGGGAAAATAAATGAGTTTGAGATGGAGTTTCATTTATATTAGCATAGAGATCAATTTTTTTATGAAGGATGAGTAAATCCAAATGGATGAGTAAATCCAAATGGGGAGGCCTATATTGGTCTATTCCAAGTACGTGATGTGGCTAGATAATAAAACCAAGGAATAAATAATTGACATGTTGAAAATTCACAATTGGAGATATTAGGAATCCCATTTGTAGCTTATTTTGGAGTCATAAAGATGGATGGAGTAAATTATCTATCCTTACTAAATTTTCCATGGTGTTAATCTAATGGTAGAAATATGTGGTTCAATAAAATATACATGAGTTTTTAAAATATTAACATAGGGTGGTGATTCCTTTATATGTAATTCTTAATGTCGTAAATGTGGAGAGTGTAGATGTGCAAGAAGATGATTATAGTTTTAAAAAATATACATATAAATAAATGATCTATAAAAATCTCTTGAAGAGGATAACATTGATTAGGAATTTGATAGAGTTGATTCCTAATGTTTAGCATGCATTATGTGGATACATGAGTCGTATGATATCATAGCGAGGAGTTTCACATGGGTAATGAAAGGTAGCCAACACAAAGGTATAAAAAAGACATCCATGGTAGAATATGATTCCACAAATTAAATAAAAATAGTGGGTGTTGAGTGCTAAAAAAGAAAAGATACCAAATGAGATGAATGAAATAACATGTTGAGTTAATAAATAAGTGGTAAAAACACAAAAGAAAAGTGACGTAGGTATCTAATAATGTTGTGATAGTAAACATAGTAGTATCTAAAGAAAAAATTAAATTAAATTTTGAGAAGATAATGGATTGTTCATAATGAAGGACATTGAATAGAGTGAGATCAATAGAGTAGACCATAAATATACAAAGGAAGTTAAAATACCAATGGAAATAAATGAGACATAATTATGCACATGGTGAAATAGGGATTTTTAAGATAAAGAGAATAGATTGGTGTAGATAAATCATTGGAATAAATAGTGTAGGATTATGTCACCTAATCCCTATGAAACATCATGAGAGGCATGTGCTACATGGATGACCATGAAAAACTAGGTTTTGAAGAAAAATGACCTCTATGTTATTTCCTACTTAAAAGAGTGGATGAAACTATAATATGAAAATTAGAAATTATAATAAAGGAGATATTTAATAAGGATGGAGGCCAAAAAAATTCCACCAAAAACATTTCTTTTCTTTTTAGAATAGGGTTTTTTTTCTAAATTTTATTCTATTGTAAATTTTTTCATTATGAAAAATAAGAGGGATATTTATCCAAGTTATAATCAAATTCAATAATAATAAAATAAAGTCGTGTAAATAAAAAAACACACAACTAATGAGAAATAAATGGTTGTGCATGTACAAGGCATATAAATTTCCTAAGATAGATATTCTAAATCCAATTAGGTGAGTTGAGTGGGATCCTCATAGGTTTTCACACTAGATGTCTAATTTAAGAGGTAAAACTCAATATTTTGGATAACCCTTTTAATAATTATTTACATATAGATGAGACATGGAAGTGTACATGCACATACAAATGATATCATGTCACACAAAAAACATAATATGAGTAAATAAAGAGCTTTAGAAAACCCAAATTAATGAAAATGAAATGATTGTGCATGAGGATGTAAAACAATTTATTGGTTAGAAGTAGAGATGACAATATCACATGGTTCTTGAAGAAAATGATTTTTCATTCAAGAATGAAGAAAGAGAGGAAATATTTGAATAGGAAAAAATGTGACATCATGTAAATATTAGGGAATTGATAATGGATAAACTACAAGTGGATTGAATTTAGTGGAAGCAAAATTGAAAAAGTATTAAAAGGGGAAAGTCATCTTAATAATGCATTTGAAAATGAAATTTAAAATCATTATAGGTTGTCAAAAAATTAAAAATTGATAAAAATGAGTTGAAGAGCACAATAGTAGGTCATAATAAGAATCTATTGTAAGTTGTGAGTAATGAATTAGTGTTGGATATTGTAAAATTAAATATGGAGAAAACTTATGGATAAATAACATCAATAAGGAGTCTTATTTTAGGAAGGGGATTTGTAATGGGTGATTTGTTATTTTTGGGAAATTAGATGTTTAATTCCTTAATAATAAATGGGTATGATTAAATAAAATCAATAAATAATGTACAATAATTAGGTTACTAATTTGTGAAATTTTACTGTAGTTAGGGCTTTTATAAAAATAGTATTGAGAGAGAGAAAATTAACCTTCTCTAATTTTGTGTTGTTTTGATTGAGATAGGGTCTGGAAATCTATGTGAAAGCTTGGGACACTATCATAAATAGGAACCTAGAGTTCATTTCCTAATTGGATAGGATCACTAAAAATGGGACACCCTAGGTTCTGGAACTATAGTCCTATCTTGACACTATTGTCCTAGTGATCTAAGATTTTTGGGTTTTGTGTGTTAGGTTTGTTTGACCCTACCTAAGAAATATCTAAACCTAAAAGTCCATGAAGCTTGTTATGTAACTAATTTAGTATTCAATACTCTACATCCTCTTTATGCTTGAACTTGAATATAAAATTTGGATAAAGGAGAGGAGGGGTTAGTGTGTAAAAGATACAATGGATGCAATTCACACCCCATGTGGGCACATTTCCTACATACCAATACTTCGATGAGGGATCAAGATATATTTAGTTATCCCATAAAAGTGCTTGGTGCAATAGTGTGATGAAAATTAAAGTAAATATAAACTAGATGCACTTAGAATGAATAGGGACTCATGTAAAGGTTTGAATAAGCTTGAAATTCTATTAGATGGTTGTATGTAGAGAATAGGGAAAAGTGCTTCAATAGTCTTGTATTCTTGATTCCCTCTTGAAAATGAGTGCTAACCCTTCTAAATAGACTTTGAATGTCATTTTATAAGGGATTTACTAATCATGGGTTAAATTAATTCACATTAGACCAATATGAATTAGCATAATTATTTAGAAGAATATGACCATTAGAATCCAAAATGCACTTAGAAAACAATGCTAGAAATAGGACACCCTAGGTTTCAGCATTGTAGTCCAAGTTTGGGAACTATTATCCATGGATAATGGGACCTAGGGGGATGGATTAATCATAGAAAGATTAGTTTGGGTATATAAGGGTTTAGTCTAGGAGGTTATGGATTATAGGAAATTAGTGAAAACATGCCTATGAGGGTCATGAGAGAAAGCAAGATGGACTTATGGATTGGGTGTCATTAACCACACTCAAGTTACCAAATTTCAAATTTTATATGACTACATTTATGCCCCCTATATTATATTGATGTAGTAAAGTGAAATACTAGGATAAAGGAAAAATAGAAAGCATACCTAAACTTACCTATAAAGGTGAAGCTCATGAAGTTGTGTGATGATGGATGTGCATCAAGAGAGCACAGTGTGAAGTGTGAGTCTACAATGAAAAACATAGAGTAGATTAGTCCTTACTAGATATGCTATATCTAAAATAAGAACATAAAAATTATGGGTAAGAGAGAGAGATGAAGAGAAAGGAATGAATAAACCTTATCATTTATGTAAACCAATACAAAACCTATTGTGATGCTAGATTGTGGTGGGTGTGTGCTATACCAAAAGTAATATCATGAATAAAGTTGAGTGCTCAATTCCCTAGAAGTAGCTCAAGAATGAAAAGGTAATCCATTTGGATCCATAATCACCTATTAAGTGAAGTTAATGAATCATGTGTGTGGAAATTGATATTTGGACTATGTGTCCAATCCCTTTGAATAGGTGGCTCAAGAATATAAAGGCTAGCTAGTCCTTTGGCTCCATGGTTGCCCCATGAGGTGAAGCTATGAAGTAATACCAATATGGAATAGATGTCATATGAGATGGATTTTGAAGTCTATGAATGTACTATGATCTAAAAATATTGGCATAAATAGCTAAATGTATGCTATAAACTAGGCCACTCTTGGCCATTTCAAAATATCAAGATTTGGCTTGTATGAAAACCATTTCAAAACTAGTGAAATAGGCTTATGTGGAAGCCAACTCAAGAACTCACATAATCAGGAAGTTTAAATTGTATGAAATCCAAACTTTGAAAAAATATGCCAACCACCTATAGATGGATTAAGGCACACATCTATTGGTAAATTCTTAGAAAATAAATTGAACTTGGAAAAAGGGAGGATCAATGTGTCATGCACACTACCCCCAATCACTAGTGTCTAGAACATAGATTCTGATCTAGAATTTATATCAACTACCTAATATGAAACTAGAAGTGAGAACCATCATGTTATACATGATGTCCCTATATCTAGATTATCTAAGCAAAAAATTGTATTAAAACATGTTGAATCTAAATTGTACTAAGCTGACAAACCTATGACTGAACTCACTTTTCTATCTATTTTTAGAAAATTGATTTTTATATTGTCTAGATAGGAGTGCCAAAAATAGGACACCCTACTATCTAACACTATAGTCTAATTTTGGTACTATTGTCTAGGGCTAAATATGGTAACTATTCTATATTATTTGTTATCTGCTTGGATTGTTCTACCTAGTCTAATGTCTAGATTCTATTCTAAGTGTTCTAAAAACTAATTTTTTAATTGATAAGAGATCTGATGTCTATAAAAAAACCCATATTTATTACCCCCTCTTTTTAGGGTAGTAATAGGTACCCTACAATGACTACCCTCAAAATAACAAGCCCTACAAGTGTGTTAAGTTAGAAATATACATGATATACCAATGATAATCAATAAGATATCTCAATATATAGCATGGTTTGAATTGAGAGAATGTTAGATAAATATGGGTATTCATAGATAGATATAACAATGTAATAACATGTATAATATACTAAAATTGAATTAAAACTATAAATATTAGTTGTTAGTTTACTGGTTTTTAGTTTGAGGGATGGAGCATGATGTCCACATAGCATCTAATAAAATATGAAAAATTCATGATATAGATCATGGAATTATAATCAATAGAAAGAAATCAAGAAACAAGAAAATAAATCAAGAATCAAGATGCATACAAGGGTAGCCAAGGGGCCTATTAAATAAGGGACATGGGCACATGTCACTAAAACAAGAAAACAAGCATATAAGGCATGTTCCAATGCCACATACACATACAATTGAAACAAGCAAGTTGGCATGGAAGCCACAATCATGTAGAGGAGTACAAGTAAAGGACAATGTAAAATTTTGTAAGGAACACACATGAATAGAAGAGAAGGACATTGGAAAATGTCCTAAGGCACATACAAGAGACAAGCAGGAACTAAAAAATGCAATCTAACAAGCTATGCTAAGCAAGAAGACAAAGCATGTAATAACTAGAAATATAAAATCACATATAACTAATCAAATTAAGCATGAAATTATGAAATACATGTTTAGTATAAGACTAGGTATATGCTAAGAGATACACAAGTGTTACATACTAGTGAAATGTTGATATAGTAATCTATGCAATCTAGTAAGTAATGTATATCAACATGATAACTTGGAGTGTGTAGTGTATGAATGACATAACTTGGATGGTGTAGTCATGTGGAATATGCCCTCAATGGGTATGTATATCTAAGTGTGTCTTGAATGTAGATGTAGGATGACCCCTCAATGAGTAGATTGAAGCAATCAAAGAGCTAGATATCGCTGTACACACTCAAAGAAGATCAAGTGAAGTATGGTAATTTAGATAAATCAACATACAATAGCTTGAAACAAAAAATGTAAGTCCTAGCATAGTAATAACAATTTTAAACATGGATGATGCATATAATCAAAATGTTTTTGGTGTTTTGCTATATTTAAATGTTTTTTTAGAATTTTGAAATGCTGTATTATTTTTGTATTATAAAATTTTTGAACTATGTACAATAAATAAGAAGAAATTATGTACAATCAAGCATAAGAAACTATGTATAATGTAATATAAAGAATTATGTACAAGGAAACTAAGAAGAAATAATACTAATTGATGAGTCTCAAAAGAGACTCCTTATCATGTTGTCTCGTATCAAACAAAGGAATCATGCATGATTGTGAAGCATGAGGGAATGGATATGAATATGATTCTAGATACGTGGATTCATTTTTGATATATTGGAAATCATAATAACCTGTATTGTTCCACTCATTATTATCATGTTGATTTTGAACCAATGGAATGCTAGTGTTGACTTTTATTGTATCTAGATCTTTTCCTTTGATGAACTGTGTCTATGAATTACTTTCTTTAGGATGTTCAATAAATTCCAAACCTTAGTGACAAATATTATCAACTTATAGAATAGGATAAATGATTCCTTGAGCATGTTTTCCCAACCCTTGAGCTTGATAATCCTACTATTGTAGATATTGTTGACCAAACCCATATGGCTTTTAAAGTTGAGCCTCAATTTGGAGAGGTATCTTTACATATTTTTTGTAATTTAAATATGCTTGTGGTACTATTTATTGCTCTAATTTTACTTTTTAATCCTTTTTTTGTTCTGAGTTATGCTTTGGTAACCACTTTTGTGTTATTTCTAAATTTGATCCTTTGTGAATGTGTTCTTATGCCACTATGGATTACTTGATTGATTTACCCTATATAGGGTCATTATTATAAATTATCTATTGTATATGTGTTTTAAATCCCAAACATGAATCTATGTGATGCCCATGCATTCTATGATATTCATAATAATATATGGATCTTCTCACTGGATGTAGAGGAGGTAGTTTTATCAACTTAGATTTAATCATTTCCCTTAGTACCTCATTTGAACTCTTATTTTATCTTTGATTGAAATTTGAATCAATATTTGTATAGTTACTTTGTTGTTATTTTTTGTTCTGATATGTAACATTACATGAAACTAATTTATTAGGTGAAGGTACATAGACATGATTAGCACTAGGGTACCTTTGAGGATTTTGAATTATGATATGATTTTCCAATGTTGTGATCTTTTCATGTAATAGTTGATTATCTATTTGTAAATCTGAAATTAACTTGCTTAGACTGGTGATTTAATCCCTTAGAGTCTCAAAAGTATGAACCCTAGTTAATTTTGATTAAACATGTAAGCACATATCTTGAACATGGTTTGAAGAAGCTATAGGCTGAATGTTTGTATTATGAACAATAGTGTAGGCTACCTCACCTTTGGGAGGGGTGATAACATGGACTTGGTTAGAGGGAAAGTGGCTATCACCCTCTTGAGGGAGAGGAGGAGAAGGGATTTCTTTTTGCTACATGAAATAAGACATTGAGACAAGAGTAGCCATTAAGGCATATACATCTAGGTAGAAGACATGTATATGGGCTAAAATACATGTAAGTGGAGTTATAAATTGGATAACGATATGTTTAAAAAGATCATTCCACATGACATATAGAAAGTTTGGGATAGATAACATGTATTTGTGCACAAATGTATAGAAAATTGTGACATGAATCATAACCTTTCTAACATGTTTAGCATGATAAAATTGAAAATCTTTCCATATGAGAGATATAAAGCAAGGGATAGAGAACGTGAAATTATGTATGAATGTATAGAAAATTTTGACATGAATATAACCTTTCTCACATTTTTATCATGATAAACTTGAATATTTTTCAATATGAGTGATAGAGAGTAAAGGGTAGAGATCATGAATTTTTTCATAAAGGCATATAAGCTTTTGACATGTAACTTAACATTTTGAATGAGTCTAGAAAAATGGAGTTGGTAATTATTCCCTATGAGTAAAAGAGAATATGTAAAAATAATTTTGAAATTTTGTGCATTTTTGGCAATGAATTTTGTAATATCATCCCATATAATGAAACATAAGTATGAAATGCAAAGGATAAATCTTTGCACTAACATATGATAGACTTAATCATTCATGTACATGATAGGACCCATTATGGTTTCCTTTTTATTTATAAGAAATGCAATAAAAATTTATACATAAGTGAGAATCATTTATACAATTTGATTATGTATGTAATGTGATACATCAAGAAGCAAATAGGTGTCAGTACATGCAACTAGGGATTTAACAGTGATAGTTTTGTAAAATACTATGAATTTTTGAAATTGAAATTGAATTTTTTATTTAAGTATGCAAGTAAAAATTCATAAATTGATAGGAACGTGTTTAATTTAATGGAACTTAGTAGATGCAACTAGGGGTTTGAGGAAAAAAATTTAAAATTACTATGAATTTTTGAAATTTGAAGTGATTTCTTTATTTTAATATGTAACTAAAAATTTAGAAAATGATTGGAAAAATTTTAGAAAATTACTGGGACCTAGTGTATGCAACTAGGGTTTGAGATAAATGTATTTTAAAATTTACTACAAAATTTTAAAATTTGAGAGAATTTTTTTATTTTAATATTCAATAAAAAATTCAAAAATTAATGGAAAAATGAGCTAGGAATTTACCCTAAGGTTTCTAGTGTTTTTATGCAAAATTCAAAGTAAGTCAGGTTCACGAAATGATTTGTTATTTTTTGGAAATTAGATGTTTAATTGTTAAATAATAAATGGGTCTGAGTAGATAAAATCAATAAATAATGTACAATAATTAGGCTACTATTTTGTGAAAATAGTTAGGGATTTTTTAAAAATAGTAGTGAGAGAGAAAATTGAACTTATCTAATTTTGGGTTATTCTGATTGAGATAGGGTCTAGAAATCTATGTGCAATCTTGGAGACTATCATAAAAAGGCATCTAGAGTTTTTTTTTGATTGGATAGGAGCATCAAAAGTGGTACACCCTAGTTTTTGGTGTTATAGTCCTATCTCAGTGTTGTTGTTCTAGTGATCTAAGCTTTCTATGTTTTGTGCATCAAGTCTATGTGACCCTACCTATGAAATATTGAATCCTAAAAGTCTATGGATCTCATTTTGTACCTAATTTAGTCTTCAATACTCTAGGCCATCTTTATGATTGAACTTGAATATGAAATTTGGAGAAAGGAAAGGAGGGGTTAGTGTGTCAAGGATACACTAGACACACTTCACACCCCATGTGTGGGCACACTACCTACATAAAAATACTCTAAGGAGGGATCAAGTTATATGTATTTCTCCCATTGAAGTACTTAGTATAATAGTGTGATGAAAATGTAAGTAAATGTGAAACTAGGTGTAATTAGAATGACTAGTGACTGGTGTAAAGGTTTTAATAAGATTGAAATTATATTGGATGGTTGTATGTAGAGAATAGGGAAAAGTGATTGAGTATTCTTGATTTTAATCTTGATTCTTTCTTATAAATGAGTGTCAACCCTTATAAATGGACTTTGAATGGCCTTTTAAATGGGATTTAATGATCATGGGTTAAATGAATTCACATTAGGCTAAAATGAATTATGATAAGGATTTAAAATAATATGACCATTAGAAGCCAAAATTCACTTGGACAATAGTGCTATAAATAGGACACCCTAGGTTTTAGAGTTGTGGTCCAAGTTTTGGCACTGTTGTACATGGATAATGGGACCTAGGGGGATGGATTAAGCATGGAAAGAATAGTTTAGGTCTACAAGGGTTCAATTTGGGAGGATACAGATGACTGGGAATTAGTGAAAACATGCCTATGAGGGTCATGAGAGCAAGCAATATGTACCTATGTATTGGGTGTCATTATCCACACTCAAGTTACCAAAATTTGCATTTTATATAACTATAATGGGAATAAGCATGAGGTAGAGGAAAGACAACACCAAACTAGATGTAGATCCAAAGACATATATCCTAAGAGAGGATCCTAAGGAAAGATAAAATATACTATAAGAGGAAACTCATATGGAATCCAAAATAAAGGAAAAACATCCATAATAAAGGATCAACTAAAAGAAAAAGAGAGTAAAGTGTTAGAGGAAACAAAAAAATAACATATGAAATGGAGGTCTGATGCGGGATAACACTTATACCTTATCATGAAGGTGTTAATTTAGGTGAATATTGAGATACAAGTATTTATTCATATATAAAATATGAACTAAATGATGGGTGTGGAAATTATAAATTCCTCTTTTTAGAGGAAACAAGTTTCTCTAGGAAGGATGTGAAGATGACAATAGAATGGATAACATTGATTGAATTTTTAAATGTTTATTAACTCGCATATTTTGAATAATTTAAATTTATAAGTCTATTAATATAAATATATCACAATGTAATATTGTAAATGGGCACAATATTAATTAAAATAACTCTCACATTCCTTACCAAGTCTCAAGGTTTCCATATATGAAGGGGAAGACTTGGAATTCATCATTAAGAATCAAGATGTATGGGAGGATGTGTTTAAATATTTTTTTTTAAAATTAATAATATTAAAGAGAGTATCCTAATACACTAAAGAGTAATATTCTCTAAAAGTTAGGCCAATTAATGAATTTAGATTCTATTGATATTATGGTAAGAAATAATGAATCTAAGAATATGTTGAATATAACAAGTATAAAATTTAATAATATAGTAATAAAAATAAGAAGGATAAATTATACTTAGCTCATACACTGATGTGTACAAAAATATGAGTAATGTAGGTCTAAAAATAGATTGTATGATGATTTTGATCTAGTAGTTAAGATTTTGAAATTTAGATTTCTATTGGCATGAACACATGAATCATCTTGTGGACATTTACATAAACACTACTATATTTTATTCAAGAAATATTTTCTATATTAAATATTAACTATTGAATAAACTTCCACCTAGGAATTTCTAGGTTTTTTGTCACCTTTTAGGTTATGTGTTTAGACTGTATGGATAGGAAATTGATATCAAAATATATCTCAAACCCTAGATCATAATATTAGGTCTTATTACCTTATAAAAAATGGGTTAGTTAGATCATGAAGTCAATCTAAATAAAGGATACATCTATCAATGATCATAGTCTACATATTTAATACTCTGAAGAGGGACTCAGACATAATTACTTATCCCCTATGTGTTGGCTTATGTGTGAACAATATTGTAGAAAGTTATCTTCAAGTGCATGTAGTGATCCATATTGTAAATTGACAAATAATAATCATGTGTTGTTATTTTAATGATTCAAACCTATAATATAACTACTCCTATGAATGATATATAAATAGGGAAGAAAGGGTAGTGAAACTAATTTTTTAAATTGATTGAATGATATTGAATAGGTGCTTACTTTGTATTTTCTAGATGAACAATGATTTGGATTTAACTTGTATTTATACCACCTCTTTTTAAAATTTCCTCATGGAAGGGTTAATGAAACATAATAGGTAAACTTGTACATATCAAACGATTTTTAAATTTGAGAGTTGAGAAGGCATGAATAATTGCATTTGACAATGGATAGTGTGGTGATGTTATTTTCCAAGTTTAAATGTAACTATCTAGGAACATATAAGATTGGAGATATATAATAGATAGTGAAGGATATATATCAAAGTTTAAGCATACTATGTTCTACAAGTGATTTGGATAATTAGAATAATAGGTTTAGATTAGAAGATAAGCATTTAGGCCTAGTGAAATAGTGAATGTGAGCCTAACAACTAAAAATAATCCCAAAAATTGAAGGATAGAGACTTAAGTGGTATTTTTCAAGTGTAAAAGAATATTTTAGCATATATATCTATATTTAAGCATCTACATTAACCCATAATCAAGTTATGAATAAGGATGAAATTACTAGTTTAAAGGAAATAAATGCATACCATGGTGTGTATAACACATATTTATTTGCTTGAGCCCTATTCAAGTTTGATGTATGTGTATGACATAGAACCAAAATCATGTTACATGTGTAACTACTAAATATAATATTAAAATGAATAATTGAATTTTACTTCAAATAAAAGAAGCCAATGAAGGAGTACACCTATGTCTTGATGCAACTATGTTTCTTCTTGATAGTTTTCTTTGGTAACAATGCTTTATAGTTGAAGAATTGCATAGAGGTTTACAAATTAACCTTAGATATGTGAATAGGGGAATTAGAGAGTGATAATTCTATTAATTTGGTATAAGGTTGAGTTGTGCCAAGTCCATCAAGATCATAAAATATCAATCACATAACTCTAGTGTATCATAATCTATCTAGTTTCACCTAATTCAAATAATATAACCATATCAACTCACAATAATATAAAATATGTTTGATTCCATCAAGAGTGTATAATATCAATCAAAATAATAAGGTAAGTCAATTTTTGTATTAGATAAAATCTTAAATGTTGAATCTTGGTAAATTTTATGCATGAATATTTGTATAATATGAATAATATGTTTATAATTTGGTGAATTTGCATGGAATATGCAAAATGTGTCTCAAGTTGAATTATATATCAAATTGTAACTTATAATATATAAAATATGTATAATATGTATGACAAATTTGAAATTTGTTTCTCAAAATATGTATGAAATGTATAAAATTTTGTCTCATGTGTATATCTAAATCATGTAAAATGAATCAAATTCTAACAATTTTTGTCAAATATTTGTATGTGGAATCATGTCTCTATCACATCCCCCCACAAAATATTCCCACCTTTTGGGGTGAGGGAAATGAAAATTTGAGTCACCGTATCTCAAAAGGATAAGATAACTATGTTGTATTTATGTGAACCATGTAGTAAATAAGCATATAGTAGTGTCATGTGAAATTAGATATATCAATAAAGCTGAAAATATGCATACTAACAAGACCTAATATGCATGATGTGTATCATGGAAATGTAAAAAATATAACAATCCTAATAAAAAATAAATCAAACACACAAGAGTACTTAAAGTCACACAAAGAGGGTTCTAAGAACATAACAAATAAGGGGCATGTTAAAATTTCACACACTCAATGGAAGGACATATGAAAATTTCCACACACCAAAGAAATAAGCAAGAATAAGGGCATTATTTCTAATAATAAAGGAACATGTATATATGTTACACAATCAATATAAATAATAAAACATGAAGTGTACTCATGCAATCTATATGAAGAGATGAAGTAAATGAAATACAAGAATATAGCATAAGCATGTCATACTAATACTTGCATACATATGTTAGAAAAATATCATATGGAATAGAATGTAAAGTACATTGTATAAGATATAAAAATTAGTATAATAATGTTTAATAATTTGCATATAATCTTAATATGATAGTGGAAATTATATTAGAATAATATAACCTTTGCCAATCATGATCATATACAAGCAAGATGCCCCAAATGTTGTGTCATGTAGGAAAAGGAAAGGTCCAACAACCACATGCTCATGGATCATGTATTTTATATATGCCTATATTACACTTAATTACCCATGAAACATATGTGTTCATAAATATGATATTATATATAATAACGTCAAGTAAACAACATATGCAAAATCTAGTAGACATGTGAAATGCTAAATATTTTTGTTTTATTTGAATGTTTTTGTATTTTATTAAATATTTGATTTTTTTAAATTTTTAGTAATATTTTAAAAGAGAGTGCTAATAAATTTTCCATATAAAATATGCTCATAGGGTGAACTATACTATGAATATGGTAGATTAAACTAGTCATGCTACCAAGAATCATGTGTATGTGCCAAATCTAAAGATGAAGAATCTATAATACTATATGTATGATTCATAGGACTCTATGGTAATGAGGTAGTAGTATAAGGTGTATTGTTTAAATAAGCCCATTGTCTATTTCTCTATTATTTATTTAGTGTAATATTGGGTCTTTGTACCCATTTTTAAAACATGGTTCTTTGCTATCAATAATTGGCTAGGCTATGGAGGTGTAAATTAGGATCTCAAAGAATGTATTTTAGATATATGATGAAATTGCCTCTCAAGATTAATCACATAGGAAAGGGGATTACCTATTATTTACCCTTTCACACATGATTAACCTTAGTAGGTTATACAATTAGATTTTGTGGAACAAATGTTTCCTATTGTAAAGGATATTCATATTCAATCCTTGAAACTATAATTACCCCATTGGAATGAATATATTTAAGACACCCATGAAATGTGGAAGGAACTAAATGGATATTATGATTCCAATATCATCCCAATGACTCTTTTATTTGGAATAATTGAAGATGTTGTGGTCACATGTGCTAGACCAATTTACTCAGGTACATTAATCTCACTAAAAACCTATTGTGTCTTTCCATTGAAAGATTTTACCTTTCTAATATAAGGAAATAAATAATCATGTGTGTATCAAAAATGTGAGTAATGTCATGGTACATGAATTCTCAATATAAATTATATTAACCAAAACACTATGTATAGTCTGATGATCAATATTTTCCCTCCTAAAAAAATAATAAAAATTTGAGTCATCATCCACAATAGTTTTATCATAAAATGAAATATATGGCCTTTAAACAATATGATTTATCTCATGTATAAGTGTACAAATAATCCCATATCATGGTTCCATAATGTGGTGGAAGAGGATGTACATGATATTTCATTTTCAATTTTGGTATTACCTTAGAATGATAATGTAATGGATTGTTGAATATATTTTTATTTTGATTATTATTGGCTTATGATCATGAATATATTAGAGAATACTTAAAGGTGGCTAGATCACTATCAATAAGATATTTTATATTAGTATTAAATTTAAAAAATATATTCTTAGAGTGCCATGAACATTGGTGATAGTAATAATAATCATTGATATCATATCCTTTTGGTAGAGGTTGAATTGTATCAACCACCATAAGAGGAAGGATATATATGAGATGAAACACCAAAAAATTTATAAGTAGTGAAGCTAGGGACTCAGGTAATAGTGAAAATTGTCTTTTTGGTGCATTAGATAAGATACGTTTATTAGGTTTTTTGTGAAACTACATTAACCATGGTGTTTATTTCCTTTTTAGCCTTGGTAGATTTAACCTTATAGCTTGGTTTGATATGAAAATTTGTATTTGATGTAGTCAAATTTTTTTTACATAATTAACATTTAATGAAATAAGTTTCATTTATCTATCTTGAACAATATGACATAAGTCATCAAAAGATTTAAAATTATTGAAAGAAATAGACTCATGTAAGGAAGCAATCAAAATAAAGAACCAATCAACCTATTAATGAATTTTTTATTATGATATATAGTTCATATTCAGTAACTAAACATGTGTTTCTAGGCATATTTATCATTATTGATACCTCTTTGAAAATAATTATATATATTATAGGACCTAATATATTGTTTCTAAGGTTATTAACTTTAATAATCTTAAAGCATAAGTTCTAATTTAAAACATAACCTAAGTCATGCAATATTTCATGAGATTAAAGCATTAAATGATTCATTTGGGATGTGGTAAGTTTGAGGTGGTATATATAAGGTAAGGTTGTGATTTTGATTTCAACCATGGCTATCTACATTTTGTTTGAAGCAACCCTCAAACATTTATGGATAGTCATTAGAGGATCTACCATGGTAATATGGTGTATGGGAAGTTAATGATATCAAGGCTCAATATTTTATCCTTTTATATTTATTAAAATTATTGGTCAATTAAATTTAATGCATTGGTACTCACCTTGGGTAAGTGTTATCCAATTTTTGCCTACACATAGAAATTTGCCTAGATGGATTAGCTTCTAGAGGTATCGGTATAGAGTGATCAGCTAAGTAGAGTTCTTGATTGAGTACGTGCTCAAACAGATTAGAAAGAGGTCTAACATTTCAAATTGAATAAGAGTATTATGTTTTCATGGTGTTTCAATTACTTAGGGGCATGAATTAGGTTACACAAATTCTTAGAAGTCTATTTGAGCCTTCTAAAGAGACAAAACAAAAATTACTTGCAAAAGTCAAAGAAACTAGACCATCACAAGCACATCATGCAAAAACAAATGGGTCAGATTGATTATGCATTAAATAAATGCACTTGGGAAATCACCTCAAAACAAAATTTGAATCGACATGGTGTTCTTCATGCCTAGATCAT
Source organism: Torreya grandis (assembly GCA_037957365.1). Taxonomy (NCBI): domain Eukaryota; kingdom Viridiplantae; phylum Streptophyta; class Pinopsida; order Cupressales; family Taxaceae; genus Torreya; species Torreya grandis. The sequence continues at coordinate 314,045 of JARHVA010006759.1, read as the reverse complement.
CCTTTATAAATTTCATGTCTTGATGAGTTGTCTATCTCAAGATATAAATCTTCAAAGTTGAATAAGTAGAATGAAACATGCATGGGGATGTCAAGTTTAAGCTACAAAATATAATCATTTGAATTCAAATGTTCCTAGGTTGAATGTATAATTGATTAGTTTCAAGATCATGGGAGCTTAAGTCTAAATCTAATGGTGAGTGATAACTTGACAATGTCAATAAGTCTCAAAGATCTATGGTCCATGTCTAATCGTATGATCAAAGATCAATGATGAGATTTTAATCAAAGTTTCAATAGATCTTAGGATAAATTGAGAAGTTTACAAGTGTCAAAATCATAAAAGCTCAGATTAGATCTAATGGTGAGCAATAACTTGACAGTGTCAATGGGCCCAAGCAAATCAATGGTGTGTGATCCAACATAAAAAGTAGATCTAATGGAGATTGGTGGGTCAAAAGGTCAATAAATATAAAATAAAAATATGTGGGGGACAAGTGTCTCAACCATATTAAATTTGCATAATATCTATGGCTCACATTTAATCATTCAAAAGTAGATTGACGATGCGTGAGAGGTCAAAGAGTTAATAAAATCTTGAGGAATGAAAAAGGAGCTGATAATTGGCATAGTATGAGAAGCCTAGATCAAGATCAATGGTTAAATTTAAAATTCATAAGCTAAATGACTTCAATGGAGAGCAAATGTGACCTAAAGTTGAACCAGGGTAAATACTTTGAAAGATGCTATTAAAGCTCAGTAAATACCTCTGTTGGAGGATCCAAATCATGTAGACTCAATTTTATTTTGTTTTAAATGTTGTGTACAATAAGTCCTTATATTTTATAATTTTATATTTATAATAGGTCTATTTAAACCTAATATAGTTCAAAATCAAGGTTACATAAATTACATATCTACTTTGACATATTGACTATAGGAAAACCAATAAAATGGATTGGTTTTCAATCTATAGTAAACCTTTACTCAAGTTTGGAGTAGGGTTAGATGTAAAGGAGTGTTTTATCTATCAAAATGGTCATATATTCAAAAAATAGGTACCTATAACCTCTAAAATAAGATATGGCATAGCTCTATCAAGTCCATGGATATAAGGACCTTGCCCTCATAATGAAAACAAGTGAAAGATAGGGTAAGGTCCCAAGATGGAGATATGGAAATTAAAGAGAGTAGATGGATAATTTAATATATTTTTAGGGTGCCTAAATTTTTTCCTTTATAAAAAAAAATCATGACTCACCACCTTTAGAAAACTCTTATCCTCTAGCATGTTACTTGATTGACCATTGAGAATATTTGAGGGATAAATGGATAACTAGGATTGATTTGATAAAAGGTGGTGGAAAATTAATTGAAATTTTGGAAATAATTGATTTCTCTTGGTTAACATGCTCCCTCTTATCTCTTATCCCATTTATCCTATATCACCCCATTATTTCTCATTTATAAAATACTCTCTTAATTTTGATAAGAATAGACTCCCAATTTTGACAAAAAACTCTCTCTCAATTATATAAGAGTAAATAATCTCACTTGATAAGGATAGACCCTATCAAAATTTGTATGAAAGACCTATTGAATTAGTAAAGAATTTCCTTACCTATATTTCCCCTCTAAATTGTGTGTAGCAAAGCTTGTGCATGATGGCATTGTGAAGGAAAATCTTCCATGGTCATTTCCATTCTTTCTTAATAATTTCTAGGTGTCTTTAAGTTAGTTGAAAGTTTAAGTTAGTGTTCTCTCTATTATTTATACAAGTTCTGAGTGAGTCTTATAATTCCTCTTTGCCTTCATTCATTGATTCTTGAATCTAGTTTATGAAGCACTTATACAACTAGCTAAGTTTTGTGATATTGTGTGATCTAGAATTATCTTATGCTTCCTCAATGTTTACTTCATTCATATGAAATCCTCATTTAAATTTGGTTTATCGCCTTATTATATTTATTAGGAACCCTTTTCCCCCTTTTAACCCTTTTCTTAGTGCAAAACTTAGTATAGGTGATCCATCAAGAGGAATCCATCCTTCTCTGGAGGTCCAACCCCACCATAGGTAACCCACAGCTTGGGGTTGTTCCCATAGTGTAACTCAATTGGAGAAAGCCTAAAGAACCCTCTCCAAGGGTGAAAATTGAGGATACAATAGTTTATGGAAGGCTTGGTGATACTTTATTTAAAATAAGTTTGGTCAAAATTTAATGTTGGTTTGATCAATTTGCAGTAGTTATAACGTCCAAGCAACAACATTTAGTGACTCCAAAATAAGATTCGACATTCTAGTGGAAAAAAATGACTACATCTCATACCAAAGGTGACTACAAGGTTAGCTTGTAGATTTATTCCCTTTGAATTCATTGAACTACCTTTAAATTTAGTAAAAAGATTAAGGTTTTCCAATACACACCCATATAAAGGTAACTCTATCCCTAAGTCAATTCTAAGGTTTACCCCTACAAGAAGATCTTTTTAAAACCCTTTCATTGTCATGATAGCCCCTAAAACTTAGCCCTTTATGGCTTTTAATGGCCAAAGTCCAATAAACCTTCAATATGATCCTATTCTAGTATCAGTTCTTAAAAGTCTTCCCTATTTCACAAGAGACAAAGATACAACCCCTTTAGAATACCTCATAGATATAACTAATTTTTGCAACATTCATAATGTCAATGAGGAAAATGTAGTAATTAGGTTATTAGCCATATATTTCAAAGGTAAATGCTTATATTGGTATAGAATCATTAATACTAACTATATTATATCATGGGATCAATTATGGAATGAATTTTGTAATATTTTTGAGGATCAAAGTGACCATTTCTCATTTTTAGAATAACTAACCACAATTAAAAGAGCTCCTCATGAAGTCATGCAAGAATTCAACATAAGGTTTTTAAAAACTTGGGATAGGATCTCAATCTTTGTGAGGCCTACCCCTAACTTTTCCTTTCTTTACTATTTAAATTCCCTAAATAGTGAAATTATGTTAATGATCTATTCCATGGGAGGAAACACATTTCCAAATGTATATGAGGTGGCAATCAAAGCAAAAAATTACTTCATGTAGGTTGGCAAGCTCACACTTAGACCACCTATGCCTTTATTCTCTAAGATCATACCACCTCCTATTTCTATTCATCCCCTTGATTGAATTCATGCTATGCATATAATTTCTACCATAACTTCACCTGAGCAAGAAAAGGCTTCCACTAGTCAATCTAATTAATCCCAAGAATAAAAGAACTTTCAAAAGCTTAAAAGCATGTTTTAGTCCTTGGGAAATTATCTAGTGAATTTTAAAAGGTATAAATATTTCAATAGGCCTTATCAAGCCTAATATCAACCTAAAAATCAATATTATCAAGCAAATATACCACCCTATAAAGGAAATTTCCAAGGCTAGGGATAAGGGCAGCCTAACTATTATAGACAGAGCAACTATAATCCAAATGTTGTAAACACTTTCAACATATTGGTCCATGTTCATAACAATTTTGCTCAATAATATGAAGTTAACATGCCTTGTAATTAGTATTTTAGGTAATCCATTATCCCAAACATTGATTTCACTCAAGCTTTCAATGATCAATGGCAACAGGCTGCCAATTATGGGTATAATCAAGCTCTTATGGCTCAAAACATAGAGGTGCCCATTATGAAAAAAATAGAAGAGCCTCAAAAAGGTTAAGGCCTTGATCAAGGACCAAGATATTTGGGTGATAAAATGGTGAATTATGAGCCGAAAAAGTGTTATGCACTCAATCAGGAAGCTAGTTCTAGCTAGGCATAGATTCCAGTAGCAACAAATACAAGGTTCAAAAGAAGAAACATGGATGATAACTAGGAAGTAGTCAAGGAGCCTCCTACCATTATTACTTCAATATCAAACTTAAATGTACTTGATACTATTCCAAAGGTTCTAATAACTACAAGGAATCAAAATTAGGTGAATGTTTTTTTCCTCAAAACTCACAAACTCAAGGTGAATTTTTGGCTCCCAAAGTAAAACAAAAGGTTGTTGGTTAACCCATCAACATTTTGGAATAAATGAACAATTAAAATTTGAGTGTTGCAATGTGGGATATGCTCTTTATGCCTGGTCAAGTAGATATCCTTCAAAAATGATTGTCAAATATCAAGGTTCCTAAGAGGGAACCTAGTAAAGCAAATGTGGTTCTCACCAATGCAGCCAAAAGACCTAGTGAAGAAAAACTAGGTAAGGTGGTCAAACCTCCTCCCTTATATATTTTAGTATTCATTGGTGACTCTTTAGTGTATAATTATTTGGTAGACAATGGGGCTAATACCTCATTAATTCTAAATTCCATAGCTAACCAGCTTGGTCTAAAATATGAGCCCTAGTCTAAATGAGTGCTACACCTAGATAAATCTTCCACCAAGCCATCTACTATCATCAGAGACCTCAACTTGGCCCTAAATGTTTATCCTAGTGTCTTAGTGGTTCAATATTTTTTGATCCTAGATGTACCTCCTTGTTTTACACTATGATTATCCATAGAATTCACTACAAATATTAGAGGTTATCTTTTAATATATTGGTCATACATGGCATTTAGAACAAGATATGGAACCAAGATATATATTAAGGATGAGTCCATTGCATAATTACAAATTGAACCCTATGGGATAGATAACATAAACATTAATTACACCACCATTGGTGAAGATGAATTTATAGATGGTCAAGAACTAAACACTCACCTTGAAGAGATATCAGACATGTTCTTGGATGAATTATGAAATGAAAATCATTTGGTTGATCCCTTGGAAGGAGTTGAAAAGAGGGACATGGGTGTCTACTACTTACATAAATATAACAAGTCCATGCCATCCCTCATTAGACCTTAAGAAGATCCTAGCGGCTTATGGAAATTGTTTTTTGATGGCTCAAGGAGAAAATATGGAGTGGGAGTAGGTGAAATGTTAGTATCTCCCTCTAATTAAAAGTATTTCTCTTCTTACATGTTCCAATTTAGTTTCTCTTATAATGTATTAAAATATGAGGGTCTTATCCATGGATTTCAATGGGCTAGTAAGAGAGGGATCAAGCAATTACAAGTTTATGGAGATAGTGAGTTGATAGTGCACTAGGTTAAAGGCTAGAATATCACCAATAATCCCTTGATGAAGTCCTAAAAACATAGGGTCTAGGACATAATTGAGTATTTTTAGTATTTTAACATCCAAGTAGTGCCAAGGATTCAAAATGGGCATGTTGATAGGTTGGTAGCTATGGGACCTCAGTTTGATATTCCAAAGGATTTGAAAAGGACCAAAGTGCAACCACATGTCAAAGTGGTAGTGAGACCATAAATGCTAGAAAATGAAGCTCATTTTTAGGTCTTTGAGAATGATAAGAAAATTTCTTGTTTCGTGTAGCAAGAAGCAAATTTCTCCTCCATAAACTAAGAAAAGTTTTTTCATCAGTATGAGGAGTAAATTATTGAATTGAGATATAATAATGTTCCTAAAGGGATTGTCACCCTTTAAGGTCTTTTCCATGAGGGATATCCTATGATAAAATATAAGGAAATGATGTTAGAAAGTGAAGAGAACTATGAAAGAGTCCTTATCTTCAAGGATAAATTCTTCAATATTGGGAAGGTAAGTACTAAAGTTGAAAGGCATTCTTTCATTTAAATTTATAAAAAATATGCATACATCTTTGCTTAGGAATATAGTGACCTAAGAGGCTTTGATCCCAAGTTGGCCCAACATACTATAAAACTAGAGGTTAATTCTAAACCTATTAGGCATAATAAATGGCTTATAAACCCTAAATTTGAAGAGCTTATGAGGAAAATTTTGACCAAATTAATTGAATCTAAGATCATCTTTCCCATTAACCATTCCTCATGGGTATCCAACTTGGTGCCTGGGAGGAAAAAGTGTGGGTAAACTAGGTTGTGTTTTGACTTTAAGGATCTAAATAGGGTTTCCTTGAAAGATCATTACCCCTTTCCATCCATAGAGAAACTAATTTAGATAGTTGTTGGTTTAGAATGTTTTTCCCTTTTGGATGGATATTCAAGATACAACTAGCTGCTAGTGAGAGAAGATAAATATAAGACTTCCTTCACCATAAAGTGTATCACATATTCTTACCAAAATATTACTTTTATATTGTCAAATGTTGGGTCCACTTTCCAAAGATCCATGGACATGGCTTTCCAAGGGTTTTTGAATCAAATATTGTTGGTCTACTAGGATGACATCATAGTTTTCTCCAAGAAATCTAGTGAGCACTTAGATAATATAAGGTTGATCTTTGAAAGATGTAAAAAGTATGAGATCTATTTATATCCCCAAGAATGTGTGTTTATTGTTCATGAATGAAAACTAATGGGTCACATTGTCTCAAAGGGGGGATTATCCATTGACCCTAATAGAATAAGTTCCATTCTAGCCTTAATTTTACCAAATCACAAGAAAGGAATTTAGAGCTTCCTTGGGAAGATAAACTTTTTGAGAAGGTTTATACCTAGTTTTATAAACCTAGTTAAACCCATCACTACCATGTTAAAGAAGATCCAAGTGTTTACTTGGTCAAATGAAGGTAAAGCAATATTTGAGGCCATCAAGAAAGTCATTTCCCAAGCACCCTTGAAAATGAATCCTAATTTCTCAAATGATTTCATATTATACACCTTTTCCAATATTGATAACATATCAACTATGTTGATGCAGAAGAATGGTAAAGGACTTAAGTGATTAGTTGCCTTTTCTAGTCAAGGGCTAGAGGGATATGAGGTAAGGTATAATTTCATAAAAAAGTATGTTTTTGTAGCTTTAAGGAGCCTCAAAAAATTTAGGCTAATGGTTTAAAACAAAAATATCCATATTATGTTGTCTCATCTGATATTTAGGGACTTCTTCCTTAATAAAGAATTAAATGAGAAAAGAGCAAGATGGATTACCAAGGTCATAGAGTATGATGTGGAGATCAAAGTCACCAATTTGGTGAGAGATAAAGGCTTGTGTGAGTATATGGTAAATGATATTCAATATTACAAAGAAGTTTTTTTGGTGACATATGATAACTCACAAGCAGATGCACCTCTATTTCATAAGAGCTAGCTCTAAGACATGACATATTTCTTGATGATTGGAGAATGCCCTCAAGGTTTGGACAGAGAAAAATTAAGGTATTTTAGGTTTTAATCCATACCTTATGAATTAGTTTATTTTGGTATTTTTATAATGGATCTCAATGGTGTACTTCTTAAGTGTGTAAATGATAATTAAGTGATAAAGCTCTTGGATTAATTTCATGATAGACCTATAGGAAGCCATTTTGATCTAAGAACAACAATAAAGGTAATGAGAGTTAGTTATTATTATCCCAAACTCTTTAAGAATGCATATGCATGGGTCAATAAATTTTAGAAGTGTGTTCTATTTATAAGAAAATAAATATTAGCATCTCTTTCACTCAACCCAATCTAAGTGGAACAACCCTTCATATAATGGGGTTTGGACTTCATAGGGATGATAAGTCCACCTTCAAGTGCAAGGCATAAATGGGTTCTCACTACAACTAACTACTTCACCAGGTGAGTGGAAGCAATTTCCTTAAAAGAAGCTAATGATACAATAGTATTAGACTTCTATGGAAACATAGTAACTAGGTTTGGTGTCCTAGCTACTATAATATCATATAATGCTTTAGTATTTTTTGGCTTTAAGATAAGTGAATGGGCACTTAAGCTTGGTATCTACCTCAATGCATCCTCTAATTACTACCCCCAAGGTAATGGACTGTCATAATCTACAAACAAAACTTGATAAGGATTATCAAGAGGACCATGGAATAAAATCAAAGGGTTTAGCATACAAAGATAAAGATAGACTTATGGGTAAACAGAGTGACTCCTATAGCTACCATTGGTAATTCTTCGTATATCCTTGTATATGGAAGGGAATCCAAATTTTCCATTTCTCTTGAACTACCTACCTTGAAGTTATCCATCATCTTGAGTTGATGGAGAGTCAGCCTATAAACATAAGGATGACAAATCTCATAGAGCTTGAAGAAACTAGGGACCTTGCAATGAAGACATTACAATCACATCAAGCTCAGGTCAAGAAAGCCTTTGACAAGAGAACCACAACAAGGGAATTTAAAGAAGGGGACCTAGTCCTTAAATGTGACTTAAATAAGGCAAAATAGGTAACCATGCCAACTTTGATAGCTTATGGAGTGGTCCTTATTTGATCTATGGATGCAAACAACATACTTATTTTTAGCTTTCCCAATTAGATGGAGAGGTATTATCCATCATAGTCAATGGCATTCATTTAAAGCCTTATTATTAGAAGTGTTTGTAGTTATTGTATGATATTGTAACATATTAGAATAGTTTTTCATGATTTCATCTAAGTGCTTTGATCACATTTCTTTTATTTATGTGTTTCCCTTTCAATAAATGCCTGGAGCATAGTTGTTTGTTTTGCTCTTTATGTTCCTTTTTTCTTCAATAAGAGATTTTTTAGAAAATGGGCATCCTTGTATAGATTTATATCAAACATGAGAGAAAATACTATGACTCCAAATGCCTAATGGACTAGTTTAAGTCCACTAATTTATTATATAGTAGGCATGAAATCCCAAGAAGTCACCAAAAATGTTAGCCAATTTTGGCCTACATATGGAAATTTTCCTAGATGGATAATTTTTTAGAGGTCTTGGTATAGAGTGATCAACTGAGAAAAGTTCCTAATTGAGTAAGTTATCAAATATCTTGGAAAGAGGTCTAGGAATCCAAAGTGAAGAACACTAGTATGTTTTTATGGTGTTTTAAGCATTCAGGGGCATGAATCAGGTTACAAAAAGTCTTATAATTCCATTAGAGCCTTCTAAAGAGACAAAAATTACTTGCACAAGTTTAGAGAGACTAGAGCATCATAATCACATCATGCAAAAATATATGGGTCAACTTGATTTTGAATTAAATAAATGCACTTAGGAAAGCCCCTCAAGTCAAAAGTTACATGGAAATGGTGTTCCTAATGCCTAGATCATCCTCTACAAATTTCATGTCTTGATGAGTTGTCTATCTCAAGATATAAAGCTTCGAAGTTAAGCAAAATGAAATATGCATGGGGCCATCAAGTTTAAGCTACAAAAAATATCCATTTGAATTCAAATGTTCCCAGGTTGAATGTATAATTGACAAGTGTCAAGATCATGGGAGTTTAAGTCAAGATCCAATAGTGAGTGGTGACCTGATAATCTCAGTGGGTCTTAAAGATCTATGGTACACATCCAATCATATGATTGAATATCAATAGTGAGCTCAAATTCAAATGTTCGATAGATCTTAGGAGAAAATGAGAGATTGAAAAGTGTCAAGATTGTGAAAGCTCATATCAAATCTAATGGTGAGTAAAAATTTGACAGTGTCAGTCGGCCCAAGTAGATCAATAGTGTGTGATATAGAATATAAATCAGATCTAATGATGAGTGATGAGTCAAAATATTAGCTAATATTGAAGACAAATGCATGGGTGACAAGTGTCTTAACTATGCTAAACTAGACAAAGATATATGACTCACATTTAATCATATAAAAGTAGATCAATAGTATGTAAGAGGTCAAATACTCAATAGGATCCTAAGGAATGAATAAAGAGCTTAAAATGACACAATATAAGAATCCCAGATCAATATCAACAATCAAAATTAAAATTTGAAAGCTAAGAAACTTTAATGGAGATCAAATGTAACCTAAAGTCAAACTAGGGCAAATACTTCTAAGTATGCCATTGAATCTCAATTGAGACCTTTATTGGAGGATCCAAAACATGTATACTCAATTTTATTATGTTTTAAATGTTTCATACAATAAGTCCTTAGATTTCATAGGCTCAGATATAGAATAAGTTTTTTTATACCTAATATAGTTCAAAATTAAGGCTATACAACCTATGGATCTACATTGACATATTGACTATAGGAAAACTAGTAAAATGGATTGGTTTTCAATCTATAGTAAACCTATGCTCATGTTTAGAGTAAGGGAAAATGTGGAGTTTCTTGTCTATCAACATGGTCATATCTTTGATAATCAAGTACCTATAGTCGCTAAAAGTAGACATGGCATGGCTCTATCAAATCCAATGATATAAGGACCTTTCCCTCATATTGAAAGCAAGTAGAAGATAGTGTAAGGTCCCAAGATGGAAATTTGGTGGCTAGAAAGAGTAGCTAGAGCATTTAATAGATTTTTAGGGTGCCTAAAGGTTTTCTTTCATAAATATAATCATGACTCACCACGTTCAAAAAATTATTATCCTCTATCATGTTATTTGACCAATGAGAAGATTTGGGGGCTATTAGGACAAATAAAATTTAACTTTTAAATGGAGAATTGATGATAATTTGATAAAAGGTGGTGGAGAATTCATTGAAAGGTGGAAACTCATTTATTGTTCTTGGTTAATGTTCTCCCTCTTCTCTCTTATCCCATTTCTCCTATATCAACCCATTCTTTCTCATTTTTAAAGCATGTTCTTAGTTTTTAGAAGAAAATACTCTCATTTTTTATAATAAATTCTCTCTCAAGTCTACAAGAGAAAATACTCTCATTTGATAAGGCTAGATCCTATCAAAATGTGTATGAAAGACCTCTTAAATTAATAAAGACTTTCTTTACCTATCTCTCCCTTTGAATTGTGTCTAGAAAATCTTGTTCATGATGACATTGTGAAGGAAATGTTGGGTTTATGATCCAAATAATTTTATTATTTAGTTTTATGAGTTAGTTATACCTATCAGTTGGTTGTCTTGAACCAACTCTGTGTAAGCATTTTTAAAAGCTTACATTGTACAAAAATAATATATGCATATTTATATTGAATATTTTTATGAGTCAATCATTTTTCCTCCTAATCCTAGTTGTATTAGTGGTATTTAAGCCACATTAAAGGAGGTTTTTTTTAAGTTAGAATTATTTGGAAGACACTAGGAAAGCAAGATTGTTGACTTAAGCAAGCACTTGATATTGTATGATGATGGTAAAATGGATTGCACAGTTCCACAAACTTTAGCATTAGTGCATTAGGTTTTATTGAGCATGGTAATGGTGGAATCTATAATAGCATATGGTATTAAAAAATTCATGATGATTCTTTAGGTTTGTAGATGATCAGCGTAGTTTTTTAGAGGAATAAATTGTATCCGAATTCCAATGCAATTCTATACAACATAAGAGAATATCAAAACTGATGCACTTGGAGTATGTTTTTAGAGATTTATAAGACATGAAGTAAATAAATTGAAAGAGAAACATATAAAAAGGAAAACAATAAACTAGAAATAAAGAAATCAAAGCACAGAGATGTTGTACACTGCAAAAAACAAGACAAAATCCCACTTAAAAAGTCACCCAAAAAAAAGGTTTGATTTCTCCTTTTTTGAACTTAAAAAATCCTCAAAATTTTGTTCCTCTACCAACAAAAGGTTTTCATAAAAATTGCATTTTATTTTCCATAAAAATAATAAGACTATGTAAAGTAAATTAGGTGAAACATTTTCCATGAATATTTTTTATGTTTTCTCACATTTGAAAACTCTGGATTATTTAGAATATTACTCCTTAATGTTTTAAATTTTCATATGGAGAGATTGTCAAATATAATTTTGATATTCACTTTCCTATGGAAAGGTCAAGGGTTCAAGGATATAAGGAAGAATTTTTTGGTAAAATTTAGTAATTTAATCTTTTTTGTTGTAAAATGGTATAAGAATATAATCATATTTTTCAATAAAAATGGTGATATAAGAGTGTAATTGGAGTTATAAGGATATTTTGTAAATAGGAATCTATTTGGAGGTAAAGGCCAAACCCCAATAGTATTCTTCAATTTTTTATTTTGTTACATCATGGATAAAATTATAAGTTTAATCTCAAAAAGTGTTAGATTAACTCCTAAAAACTACATAGAATGGAGTAGAAACATGGAAAATACCCTCATTTTTAATGATTTGTGGGAAATCACTAAGAAAGATACCACACCAATTCAAGATAGAAAATCAATTGAGTACCAAAAATGAGATAAGCATGCACTTGCAATGTTAAAAGCATCTTGCACTGAACATGTTATCATTCATATAGAGGTAGTTAATACCAATGCATGAAAAGTGTGGAAAACATTAAAATATCTATATGAAAAACAACCTTTCTATAAAAAGATTTATTTCTTAATGCATTTGATTAATAACAACCTTAACACTAATGAAGATGTATCTGAATATCTCTCCTACATGAAAACATTGATATAAGAATACTACATAATTGGTGGTAAAATTGATGATGAAATGTTGATTTCCATTACACTAAATGGTCTTAGTACTGCATACAATAATTTTGATGAAAATTTGTAGCTTAGTGATAAGCTTAATGATGCCACATTTGACTCTATTTATGAGTTATTAACTTAGCATGAGAGATAATTTACAAGGAATAAGAGTACACCTACTAAAGAGGATCATTTTACAAAGAATAAGTCCCATATCAAAGATCATCATCATGTACAATGATAGTTTTAGAAATAATCTTTGAAACACTCTTCATGTCATTCTCTAAGGCACTCTCCACACCATTCTAGATGGTCTTCATAGTTCACATTGACACTCTCTAGGGTCTTCCAAACATAGGCATCACCACAAACACTCTTCTCATAGTTCTTCTAGTGATTCAAGTTCTTATAGATCTCAAAGACATAAGAAAGAACCCAAATGTTTCAAATGTGGTGTTGGACATCTTGTACATTTAAGTCCCTCTCTATGACCCCATTCTCCATGTAAATAGAAAGCTAAATCAAATTATGTGAGTCATTCTAGTGGTAGATCTTTTAGTTACTCTAGTTATTTAGGATATTTTGACACTTCATCTAATTAGGAGATGTCCCTCATGGTTGATTTATGTCATCCTGAAGGACCTCATAGCATATTTTGAGTTAGTGACTGGAGGTTAGAGGATCAATTGGAGGTCATAGGACTATTCCCTTCTCTATTTATCTATTCACTTAGATTTTGGGATCATGCTTGAATATAAATTTTGGTAATAATAGTTTTCTTCTTTTAGTTTTTTTATTTTTGGTTTTTCCTCATTTTTTTCATGACATGGAGCAAGAAATTTACTTGATTTTGATTCTATTTATTCACATCTTCTCACCTAATATGGGGAGAAGATATTGCATTTGTTAGTTTTCAATCAGTCATCACTGGTAATACAAGTTGATAGGGGTTGTTATCACTTTCAATGTTGATCAAAGGTTATCAACATTTATGGGATGTCAATGACATGTACCATACATAGTATGAGTTTGTCACCTGGATGGGTTCATATGTAGGACCTTATATGGATCAATGTAGTTGGATAGGCTTTGATTAGGTTCTACTATAGTATGGTACGATGATCATAGGGGATGAGTAGGCATTGATCATGTTCATAAATATTTTATGCCACAAATTTTAGGGTGGGATTATGTGTAGAGTAGCATTGGTATTGATTAGTACTAGGAGGTAAAATAAACCACTTGAAGTTGCATTTAGGTTTCCTTTGATGACTTTAGAGTCATTACTATAGTTCTTTCATCACCCCTTTGGATCAAGGGGGAGTTTGTTGGGTTTATGATCCAACTAATTTTATTATTTAGTTTTATTGGTTATTTATACACTTCAATTAGTTATCTTGAACTAAATCTCCATAGACTTTTTTGAATCTTACATTGTACAAAAATAATATATGCAAATTTATATTGAATAGTTTTCTAAGTCGATCATTTTTCCTTCTAATCCTTGTCGTATCAATAAAATCTTCCATACCCATTATCCTTATTTATTACTCATTTATAGGTGTCTTCAAGTTATTTATAGGTCTAAGTTAGTGTTCTCTCTATCATTGATGTAAGCTCTTAGTGAGTCTTAGAACTCCTCTTTTCCTTCATTCATTGATTCCTAAACCTAGTTTATGAAACACTTATGCAACTAGCTAAGTTTTGTGAGATTATGTGAGCTAGCATTATCTTATGATTATTTAGTGTTTACTTCATGCATATTAAAGACTCATTTAAATTTGGTGCATGACCTTGTTAGTTTATTAGGAATCCTTTCCCCCTTTATAACCCTTTTATTAGTGCAAAAATTAGTATAGGTGATCCATCAAGAGGAAGCCAACCTTCTCCAGAGGTCTAACCCAACCATAGGTGACCCATAGCCTAGGGTTGTTCCTATAGTGTATCTCAATTGGAGAGATCTTGAATAACCTTAATGGTAGTTGATTTTTTTAATGGTTAAGTATGGATAGTGAGGTGGCTAATTTTGGCTGAGCCATTTGAATTATTGGTAGAGGTTTCAATACAATGACATTTATACACCTTAATCCAAAAATTAAATGTTATTTGATTGATTATAAAAGTGGTATTTTTTATGTTTATTCATTATGATTTTACAAACTTGATAAGTGGAAATGAAGCTCTATTGGAAGGATAAACTACTAAGGAGAAAATGAGAAGATAGAATATGAATGTCAAAGATTTTTTTGAGTTCTTTGGTCTATGGGGTATGCTTTAAATATTATTTATCAAAATTTGAGAATTTTTTTCATGCATAATTTTATTTTTAAAGGCTTGATAAATGAGGTCATGATTTCTAGAAGAGATATAGTGGCTTGTTGGTTTTTATGTATTTCACAAGGATGTTTATATTATTGAATAGTTTTTTCAAGGTTTTCTTTCTGATCATTATTGAATTGAATTCATGTTATGAATCAAAGATTAATATTTTGTGTAGATATTTTTAATTTAAATATTTAGTCCTTCTTGGTTGCATTTAGGTCTTATGAAGTTTCTAGGTGGTCAAATAAGTATACATGTTAATTTTTTGGGGAAGATAAAATAGTTTTAAATGGGTGCATTATGTGGATTGTAATGCCATCTACATGCAAATCAGTTTTTATTGATAAATTATTATTTTGTTTATATTTTTCATTATGTATGTGGATATATTCACATGAAATGATAAAATGGAAATGACTTAGTTATTATTTTAATATTATTGGTTATTTAGAACCACTAGCTTCTCAAAGGTTGTTTTCAATATTTAACTATGTATGTGCTTGGTTTTTTAGTAACATGCAATGCATTTTGTAATACATACCTCTATTTTAGAGCTCATGAGATTGGTGTGAAATTTATGTTTATGTGATATTTATTTCCCAATATTTTTTGAAAGCATTTGGGTATTTGAAATAGTTTTCATGACATGTTTTTCAAGAAAATGGAAAAGAGGTCTTTCAAATAAGTTTATTTATAAGTTTTGTATGCATATTTTTATTTGAGAAAGGCATTTGATGTTAATTTGAAATAAATTAGGGCATATAGTTTATACAAATTTGTGGTTTGTGTGTAATTTATGGGTCGACCATCTTTCTCATGGTTTTTCAAAGGTGATATTATAAGGTTTTTTTGTCTGTGGAAAATTGCAATGTATTTGATATTTTTGGAACTTGGTCAAGACAATATATGGGGGTTTTTGTTTATGTGAACTTGATTTTTAAATATATTTTTAATAAAATGTGTCAAGATTCATGCATTTATTTATTTTTTTAAAAAATTATAGCATTTTGTGTATCAAGAAAATAATCTGTTTTCAAAGGTTTTCAATTTTTATCTCAATGTCTTATTTAAATACACACACACATTCTTTATTTAGTTTGATGTTGTTTTATTTTTGTTTTCAAATTTGTAACTAATTTATATTATTATACAAAAAAATATACAATCATTTTGAAAGAGGAATGTATTTTTGGGTTTTTATCATTATTGAAAAATAGTGTATCAAGATTTTATGTGCAAGTTGTTGGTTGTGAAGTGATATTTTCATGAAAATTGTCAAAATCAAATGACTCAATTTTTTATGATTATTGTTGATAATTTTTTTCATATTTATCCATATTTGGTTTAGTTAAGATATTATATTTCATTTTTCTATCTTATTCAAATAGAGATGTCTGATTTTGCATACAATTGATATTATTCAAATTTTCTTATAATGAGAAATCTGATGTTCTTTATTGGCATAAAGAATTCATTAAAATATATGATTTGTGTTGTTTTAGGATTCATTTATATGTTTAACAACATATGGATATATATACATATTTTATTAAAACAAAGATGTATAATATGAGGTAGTTATTTTATTGACATACATACATATTGGAAAAAACATGAAATATTAGATTTTTTTGAATTACATATGAAATGGTTCAATCATTCATTTTGAATACATTAAAGTTTATGTTGATATAAATAACATAATGTACTTGGTATATTTCCATCATTTTCATGATTAGGGTTTTGGTTACAAAGATGTATTTTTTCATTTTTCAATAACTTTTAGAAAGTTCTTAGTTTAGTTTTTAGAATTGACATTTGGTTATTTTTGCATAATAAGATGTATTGGTGTATTCTCTATTTTGAGTGTTTATTATGGAAATGCATTTTAGTCTATTAGGGTGGACCCAAGATTCACAAAATTCAAGAAGAAATATTTAGATCTAAGGTGATGATAGACATAGTGAGGGTACTCATTTGTGGGTTGGTTCTCAATGTTGATTATTTCAAAACCATAGGGATGCTAACACATTTCTCCAACATTTTAATTGTATAACCCATGTATCCATTCACTTGGATGTTATAGACCATGTTTTATAAAATATACTTGATAATTTACTTGTTAATTAATTGAATCTATATGGTAATAGAGGTTAGAGAGGCACACATTGGATAACTCATCCTTATATATGAGGTACTCCAAGTGAATATTATCAATGTATGCATATTGATATTGATTATATCTTGAATAATACCTACTTTCATGGTCAACATGAGAATGCTACTAATTTTAACATTGAGCTTATTCAACCAAACCTAATTATGCCACTAAATGCTAGACGCCCTTCACCGAAGCTTAAGATAATTGTTTCTTCTAGTAGGAAACATGTTATCATCCCTAAAACACATCCCATAGTGACTAAAATACAAAAAAAGGTGAAGCTGGAAATTGACGATTCTAAGGGCACTCGATTGATTGAACTTCCACTACTTCCATCATGTACATAAAGTATTAGACTGATAAGGGTGCCCATTTAATTTATTTAGTTTTAGATGTTGAGTTAGATTTGAATTTAATTTTATTTTCTATTCGTGTTTGATGCTTTGATTTACTATCAATATAATATTTTTTTTAGCACATGGATATTGATTTTTGGTGGTATTTATTATAGTTGTATGGCAAAAAAATTATTTTATGTAGAATAGATAATTTTAGTATATTTATATATATATGGATAAATGCTTATTGATTTTGACATTAGGAGTATTTAAATTTATTTAATATTTAGTATTATTTAGTGTTTGTTTATGCATAGATAGATGTTTATTTAAATCATGTTTAGTGATTTAAAGGGAACCACCTATTAGAAATGTTATTGGTCTATTATTTTAATTTAATTTGATCTCTTAGAATATATTTTGAGTCTAACTTATAAATTTAAGTTATGAAGTTAGCTAATTTAATTTTAAAAAGTCAATTAATCTTAAAAACAACTAACTAAAAGTTAGTTGTAACTTGTTTCCCAATTGTCTCTAAAAGAGATTACTTTATAAAGAGATTGAAGACACATTACAAAGGGGATAAAATACAATACTCAAGAGATCTAAATTTTCAAAGTTTTCAATCCTTATTTTCTTTTCTATGTAAGCATATTTGAGATTAAATAATTATTTGTAAACAGACTAAATAATGCATTCTATAAATGTGAAGTAATCAATTTATTTAGCACATGTATACATAGGCTTCTTATTTATTTAATAAATTGATTATCTAAAGTTTATCAACTTTAAATATCTTTTGATGATTTTAGATATGTGGTCATATGTGCAAAACTCCATGTACTTGATCTTAATAATGATTACATAACATTTGATGATATTTTTTTTATATTTTAACTATAAATTATTGTATTTTCAAAGTTTGTTTGTACTCAAAACTGTTGTTTCTCAATAAAATCTCAATCCATTTTATTCAAAGATGACTTTTGTTCCAAGACTCACTATTTATCTTTTAGTTTATTCTATTTCCTATTTATTTTATTTACAAGTAGGTTAATTTAGATTTTAGATTAAGTTAGATAATTTCCATTTCTTTGATTTTCACTTTATTGGTTTTCCTCTCAGTTTTGATTCATTTATGTACTTTTATATTCACTTTCATTACTTATGCCATTATGATTTTTTATGCTCTTTACACATTTAAGTTAATCTTTATTTACTTGTACGTTATCATTTTTATTCCCACTTACCATTTTCTATTTTGTTTTATTGATTTATATTATTTATTTGACTTATATAACTTTCATTTAATCATTGTTTTTTATTATCATAGTTAGATATTACTAGTATCCTCTAAGTGGTTGGTTTTATACTATTAAATTAATCTATTTCTTAGTTATTAGTTGGTAATCAGATTAGTTTAATGTTATTATTTACAACATTAAATATATTTAAATCATCTTTAGTTGTTTTCCTATTTTCTTTCTTAGATTAATATTAGTTCATTTATATTTAGGCATGTTATTATTCATTAGTTTTAGAATAAATTTCAAGATAGATTTTTTATTAGATATGGGTAAATATCACTTTTGAAACCAAAGTTATGAACTAGACAAAGAGGTTTTTGAAGGCATGTACCACAAATTTTATAGATGAGTAAAGAGGGTTTCAAGAATAGGTCCTAAAACCTCTATAATGGATCAAAGAGAAGAATTAATAGATAAATAACACTTCCAAATGTAGATATGAAACATTAGAAAATAATCAACATTGAACAATCCAAAGAAAGCAACCCAAGAGAAACAACAAATCAAAAAATAGTTGTAGAGAAATAAAAAGATAGAAATTTTAAAGTTCTAGACTAAAATAAGATATATAAGTACATCTACGGTCATACCTAAGGATAACCCTAGTGAATTATAGGTTAATTCACAACAATCTTCTACTAACTAAATATAAGTTTAACCAGAGGTAAACCATGATGAAATAAACTTAAGATATGGCCACCCTTTTATGGAACAAAATTGTATCATTCCCAAAACTCTCAATAGGATAATTAAATTATAACAAGTATCCAAAATTGAAGATGAGTGTAACATCATAAAATACTCAACAAAACCTTGTCAATGGATTCTAACCCAATGATCTTTACCCATATTCAATCTATTAGTGGTGTGGATGATGTTTATAATATGAGCCTTATCCTTGGGGAACTTATGAGATAAACAAAAAATATTATCTAAATGTAGATTTATATTTTTGAGATATTTGTACAAGAGATAGTGGTGGAAAAGATATCCAATTTTATGGTGCTTACATGGATCTTCAACAAAAACTTCCTGAGTAAATATAGGTTTACACAACTGTAAACTACATTGGAATAAACTTGAAACAGATTTAGGGTAAACTTGAAATGAAGGGAATTTGTCCTTAAAGGACTCATATATATCCCTTAGTAGACCAAAAACAACTTGAAACATAAATTTTATTCACTCATATATCTTCCTTACATCTACACCATCACCAAGGGTCTATGAAACAACCTTAGAGAACCAAAGAAATGCAAATTTGTTGCACATAAAATGTAAATAAGTGTAAAATTATACAATAAATAAGAAAATAGTTACCTTGGGACATTAATTTATGACATGAAAGTTAAGAACATGAAAATGCACTAATAGAGTGTTTTTATCATAATATTTATATGATATGAGATTTATAAATAGGAATCAAACCTTAAAAGACTCAGATCTTTCAAAGTGGAAATTTAGATTACCAAAACCCAGAGTCTACATCACCTTTTTGATGGTCTTGTCTTTCATTCTAGGGACTATATATCCTTTGTGATGCACTCTAAGAAACCAATCCCTAGATAAGGAAGATCCAATCTACCAACTATCAAAAAATATGAGTTTATCCATTAAAATTAGGGTTGTTGGTTTAAAGGTTGATATGTAGATCTATCATGGTTCTACTTAACATGATGGATATTTCAATCCGAGGATAAAGTGTATGCTTGGGTAGAGTATCTGGTGGGATATCACTAGATAATACCTTTGTCTCATGGATATTCCTAGTATTAACTCTAAAAGTTACAAGAAAATGAAGTAGATTTTCTTTTTTTGACTCAACTCGAGTCACAAATCTAATAGGTGGGTTCCTAGGTTTAATATAAAACACCATGAGACTAATAGATGTTTCAACCTACCAATCATGGAGATGAGTAAGGATGAAGAGGATGATCTAATAGTTGATACTAGGGTAGAACTACACTTGAGATCAGAAGGTGATCTAAAATGGAGGGAGTATGAAAGGAGGAAAGAAGTAAATGGTCAAATCTCATCAAAAAATTTAGATTGCAAGATATATAATTCCTTATTTATTACTAGAATAGTTTGATTTTCATAGTTTAGAGTTATATAGTTTATTCAGTTTACTTATTTATTTATAATGTAATTATTAATGAGAAAAGTACAATAAATCAAACACATAGATCAATGAACCATTGCACTGAGATTTAACATGGAAAACCTCTTAGAGGTAAAAAGCTCACATTGATGAATTGTTGGTGTCCTAGATTGCACCTTAGCTAAGCAAGGGGATTGTTTAGGTCCTCCTACTCAAATATATTCAAACATGGTAATGACCCTAGGTTGTGGGTCACATAATCTTGGGTCAAACCTCTAGAGAAGGATAACTTCATTCTAGATCTATCACCTAAACTAGACCTAAATTAACACTTGCTTGGAAAAAGGGAGAGATATTAACAATAATTTATGAAAGCATGTAAAATGAGATGATGTACCAGTAATTTGAACACTTACACTTTGCACAAGACACACTATAAGACACATTAAATAATAAATAAGATCAATTCTCACATAAGTATTTCACAAAAAGGAATTGATTGTTATTAACTTAGCATGGGATGGCATTTATCCACTTCCAAACTAATCAACAAACTATATAAGTCACTTAGAATAACCTGTGAGAGTTACAAAGCACTTCATGAAGGTGAGGAAACTCAGACAAAGGCAATGAAAGAATATATTCAACTTGAAAAAATTAAGGAATTCAATCTTTATTACATTAAATAGGTGTTACAGTACAAATCTCGACATAGGCTAAGCAAGCCAAAGGAATAAGATTCTTTTCTCTATAAATATCAGAGATTTCTTATCTAAAAATTTATAAAGAGAGTATAATGTGGAAGAAGATGGGACATATATAGAAAAATTTGAGAAAAGAGAGTGAACTATGATGGATTAACATTAATTTGAGGATGCTGAGTCATGATCTTATTAGGAAGGAACCAACTTTTAAAAGCATTATAAAAGAATTAAATGATCTATTGTCCCTATATAACCACTAGGTCTCCTTATTGAGACTCTATGCCATTTTTTACCTAGTCTACTAATAATGACAAACTTCTCATATCTTATAACTGACAGAACTATGCCATATCTATTGTAGGTAGTTACATGTTCTTATTGAATTGTGGATTATTTGACTATCATATTTATACCTTGGTGTGATATTTACTAAAAATCCTAAACATGGATCTATTGTAGATTAATAACCAATTCATTTATTGATTTTCAAATAATCAATACATCCACCTAGACATATTTATATCATTTGAACAACTAGTAACCCACCCTAATCTATCTTTGACTTTAAAAGACCTATTTTGTCCTTGTGCATCATGAAAACCCATAACTCATTGTTTACATATATATCCTTTGAATAATGGTGAATACAGTCATGAAACGATACTACAACCTTAAAACTAGTTTTATAGGTTAAAAAAACTCAAACTAAGAGCTTGATTAAGATTTAATGGTAGCCTTAGGCTCAAAATATTCATTTGGATCCAACTAGATCATATTCAATCTTTATTCCATGTATATTTTTGCCTTGGTTAAAAAATACTTATTTGACCTCCTTTGGAAGTCACCTGGGCTCACCTTCACTCATTGGCTATTGACTATTTGACTCGGGCCCATTAACCTTTCAACTCCTCTTGCACCATTAATCTTCATTTGCATGATCAAACATGGTTTGTCAATCTACTAAACCCACTAACACCATCATTTCTCTTGTTTCATTAGATTTTGAAGTATGATGGAATGTTAACCATTGATCTTTGGATTATTTAAATCCAAATGGCTATTTATAGTGGCTTAAATGTGACATCTATGCACCAATCATTTGATGTCTATGTGATTTTCATTATTGTCCATGTGATTGTCAATATTTGAACCCCAATGAATAATTTTTGAGATTTGTTTTGACAATCATGTGGCTATCAATAATGTATACACAATTCTCAATGATGTCTACATTACCATCACACTTTGAACACCAAATAGTTAATTGTTGAGATTTATATTGACATTTACGCAACTGTCAATAATTTCCATGTGACCATCACATTGCTTATTCAAATTTAAAGGCTTACATCTTGAGATAAAAAAAGCATGAAGGCACCAAATTTTTAAGAGATGTTCATGCCATGTAGAATATTGATTCTATGTGATCCTTTGACCATGAGATGCTTTCTAGGAAAAATTATAAAATGTACAAATGAACTGACCCATTTTTACATGGCATCTTGATGATGTTCTAGTCCTTTAAAACTTTTGCTTGATCTTTTAAATTTGTAATGATTTTTTGAGGCCTATGTGAATGCATTCCATGATTTTGACTACTCACACACCATGAAGACCTGCTTTCAAACATGTGCTTCAAATATTAATAAATTGCACCTTAATCTAACTTAAAGTGTTTCAAAATCTTTGTAAATGGTAAGTGATATTTTCCTAGAGTCTATCTACTCCTTGTGACATTGGATCACTCTTTAATCAAGACCCTCAGCTTCTTATTCTGGATTAGGAAAATTTTGGTATGTAGGCCAAATTTGGCCAAAATCTTTGGTGACTTAACTGGATAGCATGACTACTATGCTTGATAACTCAAACCATTTACATGAATTTTGGACTCACCAATAATGAAAAGTTTGATTCATGGTTGTAAAGAACCTTTTGGACCAAAGGAAGACACTAATTTTCACCAAAATAGGGAAAGAAACAAACAAAATAAGGAAACTAACCTAACAAAACAAATGTACAAATAAAGCAATTATTTTGGATTAAACATAAAAAAAACTAATCTAACTAACCATGACAAAACAATATCCACCTGAATCAAAAGATAAATTCATAAACTCACTCACTCCAAGATATGGTAATGTTAGAGGTGTAATCACTTAGAGGGGGAAGTGAATCAGTGAGCCCAAATATTTCAATTTAAATTCTAGTCCTTTCAAAATATTAAATAATCAGCATTTATGAAATTTATCAAGCAAAATTAATAAGAGAGCTAATTCATTCAAAGCATACACAAGACCAAACACATAACACATAGTTACTATGGGAAACCCTCATAAGGAATAAAAACCACTCTCAAGCCTACAACACATTGACTACTTGTCCTGTAAGAGATTACAAACAAGATACTAATCAAGTCCTTTTGACCAACAGCCTTGGTCAAGACCTTTTGACCTAAGGCTTTAGTGAAACACCTATTTCACAAGGAGCAACTACCCGTAAGGAAGATCAAGTCCTTTAAACCCTCTTATGAAATGAACACCTCCACCTTAGAACTTATGTTTTCAAAACTTGATGATGGATCTCTAATTTTATAAACCCTTCATAAACTCACTCTCTATCTTATATAGGCCTCTCACATCTGCATGCCACCTCTCTCCTTATTAACTCAAATTGTCCTCATATGTACACTCATACCTCTTCGCATATCCTAAAAACTAAAAGCACACTATTTTAACATTAGAAATATGACCTATAGGTCATACACATAGTCCTCAAAATATTTTTATATATGACCTACTAGTCATACACATATTCACCAAACTATTCTTCTCATCAACTCATCTAACAAGCACACAACCTACCAACTCTTCACCAATAAGCCTTATCTAAGTCAAGAAACCATTTCATTTGGTTTCACTATTTATAGAGCCTTCATGATTATCAACATCTTGCTTATCCATTAGGCATACCTTAACCCCTAAGTAATATCTCATTAATACATGGCTCAAAACAATCTTCATAGGTCATCCATAGCATTTATGGGTCACCCTTAAACAACTATGCCTTTC
The DNA here is from genome assembly GCA_037957365.1 of Torreya grandis. NCBI lineage: Eukaryota > Viridiplantae > Streptophyta > Pinopsida > Cupressales > Taxaceae > Torreya > Torreya grandis. The sequence goes on along the minus strand of JARHVA010006759.1, from coordinate 289,706 downwards.
AATTAGGCCCTTGTAGCCCTTATAGGTCTCGTGGAGACCTATTCACCCATTTATAACTTTATCAAGTAAAAAATGAACATAAGACCTATTTCCAATGCATATTTCCACTCTACATGACCCCTTTGACATCCTAAAATGATCACAATCATCTCTACTCACCTCTGTGCAAGCTCAATCAACTCAAACAATGACCTTGTACATAAGAACACCATGAACAAAAACATAGTCATCTTCTTAATAAACTTTCATACTCAATATAGAGATATCACATGTTAAAAATCCATACAAATGATCCTAACAGAGTCTAAAACACTCTCCAATATCTAATTCATCATGAAACAACATCACCACGAGCTCAATTACCCTTCTTGGGTTACTTGTAGATCATACACAAAAACATAGTCAAACTTGAGCCTTCATAACTTAGATTTTACACACTTTCAGATCTTAAAATATATATTTACATAGGTGCCTTGGAGTCATCTACAAATTCTATTTTTACACCATGATGAAATTCATCCTAGATCAAAATTTATAGCCAAAATACAGAGTACTAATTTTTCCTTTATTAAATTCAAATATTCAAATGCAAATGGTCACAGTTAAACCTCAGTCACTTTACTCACATATCAGTCCCTCACATCTTATATTAATCATGCACCATAGATCTTATTCTAATTTTAACTCATCGTGCACCACTACCCAAACATTGAACTTTGAATAGTTGACCACATCTCGTGTAATTTTGGCAACTTTGACCTCATATAGTATATCGATCTCTTTGAGATTGTCCTCACTTTAGCCAAGTTAGACAACTATAACATTGACATCTTGAATTTAAAACACACCATTGATGTCTATCCATTTGATAACCACCTCACTGTTGATCCTTGAAATAAGATTTATCTTTATCTATGCTCAACATTAATAATTGAACACTTGTCCTTATCTCACTGCTTCCTTACACCTTAAAACAAACTTGCTCTATTGATCTTTTTTTAAGGAGATCAATATTTAACTTCATTTACCAATGAAAACTTTAACTCACTTGACTCAAAAGTCACTATATATATTCATTTTATGATCACATATGAACCATTGGATCTTCATTTGATCATGATCTTTATCTCTTGTAAAATCAACTATGGGAACCATGCAATCTACTTGGAAGGCCAACTTTGGACCTCAAAAAATTTTATTGCACTTGGACACATGATATTAAATTTATACCATATGATCTCCTCACATAGGATAATCTAACCATATATCAATATTCTCTTGAAACCTTTGTGTGTTTAATATATAATTCCATTAATCATGCTCACTTGGATTTTTCTACCATAGAGCTAGCTATGCCTAGCACTACTTGGAAGGTCAACTTTGCACATGCATATCTTTTGATGTGCTTCATCTCATGGCCTTAAACTTAGAACATATAAACTAGGCACAAAAATGAATAAAACCATATGATCAACTTGTTATTAAACTTCCACATGGGTGAAAAATGACTACATCAAAATGCCTACTCAACTTTTCTTGCCACATGTAAATTTGGCTATGGGAAAACACTATCAAACTACTAGGGAGCCAAAATTTGTAGTTGTATATATTTTATTATGCTTAGTTACATGACCTAAGATTTAGTACATAATATATTATCTCATAGGTAAAATCATACATATATCAATTTTCTCCTAAAACTTTCATATGTGTGAGATATGACATCACCAAACTGCTTACTCATCTCTTTTTAAACATAGAAAACATTATCAAAATACTTGGGACTCTAATTTTACACACACATGTCTTTGGCTTCACTTCATCGCATGACTTTAGACTTGGACCATAGTAACTTGAGACTAATTTGATCATAATCATATTACCAACTCCCCTTGACTCAACCGCATGTGGTAATTATGATGTCATCAAATTATGTACTTAGATTTTCTACCATTAGACCCCAAATGTCTAGATGAAAACAATGATCAATCAGATGAAATCCACTCATGCACATAATAAATCAATACATCCTTAACCTATGATATTGCCTCTTAAACAAGGTAAATACTTCAAACTCATCCTTAATCACATCTAAATAGACAGACTCTGAAGATCAACCAAGCCTACTTCAAGCATACTAGGATAAGCACATTGCACACTTTATCATTGTCACTTTAGACTATCAAGGAGATTTATCCACTAACTTGTAAAGTTTTATGAAATCATTAAAACATCATTGAAAACAATCCAAAAATCTCCCCTTTGTCATTTATGTCAACAACCATTATATAACATTATACATCTTGCCTTTCATCTCTCTCTTCAAGCACTCTCACACTAGGAACTTTCTCCCCCTTTGACACAATTACAAAGTGGGCACTAACTAATCATGAGTAATTTAAAATACCATCAACATGAGAAGAACATCTTATAAATATGATATAAAATCTCCCTTACCTTGATCCTACCTTTTCTTTGCCTTGACAACTTCCTCTTGTCACATGCCAACATTATTTTCAACCAAGCACTGAAACCAATGAATAAAGAATACAAAAAATTACTAAAATCTAATGAAACATATCAAGAAACATCTAAGGACTCACCCAAAATCTTTGATCCATTTCACCTTTTGGGCATCTTTAGATCTCCATACATTATGAAAAACCACCATACAAGTTTACTAGCCTTCTATCTCAAGCTACCATAAGGACCATCAAAAATAATTCATTCCACTCACCAATTAGTAAACATGATATAAACCAACTTGAAAACTCTCCTTGAAAAACTCATAACTTTCTATTTTGGAGAAACTAAACACAAAACACTCTTCTTCTCACTAGGCCTGTCTAGAATCCTTATAGCCCTCCCTAGAACTTATAGAGCCCATAACTTTTAGTAGACATACATTTAAAATTTGAAACATCATATCTAGAGAAATCTTATATTCCCCCTAAATCACACATATTTTCATCACCTAAATCAACCTATGCATCATACTTCCTTCACAAAATGACTATCCAATTAGGCCTCCATCTTGATAAAAACATGAATAATTTGAAAACCACAAATATTCAAAACTCTATGAAGATTTTTTTGACAATCCATTTGGCCCATTCAACCTATTAATAATCCTTAGACCTTAATTTATAATTCAAACCACTTTTCTAATAGAGCCTAAAATCCTAGAATCTCAAAACAAACAAGGTCAACAAACCTCCTTCTAGTCAACTTACTCCTCCAAAACTTCTTGCATACTTGGAGATAACCATCACCACTTTTGGACCAAAATTTGAGCCTCCATACCTTTGGTAACTTTGACTTCCTATAACCTATTTTAGGTATGCTTTCCATTAATCCAAAACTGAGAAAATAGAGAGTACCCAAAAATCTTCAATTGGCACAAATAGGATCATCAAGACATAAAACAAGTAGGAACACATCAAAAATAAATGCACAAACATTTTTGAGCATTAACTCTTCTTGACATTGTAGGAATCTCATTAGGCCACCTAGAAACACCCATTCTAATCCTATATTATAGTTCCTTCACAAATATTTGGAACAACCTCATGAACTTATTGATCCCCCTTAATCAATGACCTTCTCTTATTGGCATTATGATCTTGAGCAAACAAAATTGATTCTACACAAGAAATATGTCTCCTACAAAGCATAGGCATAGACATCCTATTTCACAATGTCCTATAATAATGTGAAATTAGGAGTTGCCCACAACTCCTCATATTCCTTCTCCTCCTTGGTCATTTGTTACTTATCCTTCTTCTTCTTCTTAGGCTTAATAGAAGTAACATGCTCATCCACTAAAATATTTTCCTTTTCATCTAGGATTGAATTGACAATATATGGAGACAACATAGATTCATAACATAACTTTTCATCTAAAGAATCCACCTTATAGTTATGAACCTCGTCACTAAGAACTAACAATTGATGTTCTTTTCATGATACATGCTCAACAATGGTAGGATGTTCACTTGGATCTATACTCACTTCAAAATTAGCCTCAACCAGTACTTTATTCTTATCCTTAAGCTTAGTCTCTTCACTCATAATATGAGCAGACAATGAGAGCCCTTAGTACTCTTCAACTTCTAAAGCATTCTCCACCATAATAAATATATTACTTAGATCTGTAGACTCATCATGACTCACACTTACCACCTTTGGTTTCCATGAGCTAATTTTCCTTCTTCCTTTCACTCTTGGATCTTGATTGAACTTATTTTGACTAAATGGCCTTTACTTGTAGAGCTTATTAATACAACCCCTTTTATCAAAATTGTATCAAACAATACTCCTTGATGAAAACTCAACTTGTCTTACCTTGTTTGGATAAAAACTATCAATGTGTCCAATGTAATGACAACTGAAACAAACTACTCTTCTTTTAAGAAGACTTACCTTGCCTTTCCTTATTTGAAAAATGCTTAGAAAAGTGTCCCTCATTAATATAGTTTAAACACTTAACTTTTCTCACACTTTTTGACTAATGACCCCTATCATATTTCTATGCAGGTATCTTGCATTCCTAGCCCTATGACCAAATTGATTACATGTGCAATAGTAACCATTGAATCTTATGTACCTCATGGAATTAGGTTGTCTAATCTAATTTTTATTCAATCTATTTGCACCATCATTTCTTAAGTGACTGGTGGCCTTCAATGTCTAAACCACCTTTATCTCATTGACCTTCATGTTAACTTGAGAAGCAAATTTGGACTCTTCATTAAAACATAATCCAAATCTATCACTAGTAGACATTTAAATATTTATAATATTATCTAGATCATTGGAACCCTTATCAAACTTGACAAATGATTTCACCTTGCTTGTATATTTCTCTAACTCATCTTTCAAAAAAATATTTTTATAAACATACCTTGAACATTCATCTTCTTTAACTTTCAGGCTTATAGATAGGATTTCCAATTGACAATTGATACGCTTGACTATATACTCATTATCCTTGGCATCTTCATTCATTATTGCCTCAAATACACTAAATTAATCCTCACAGTCCTTGATTTGTGACTTCATCTTCTTGTTAATATTTTTTTCAATCTTCTGTTCTTTTTAGGCCTTTATCAATTCAATCTCATAGTCCACCTCATCTTCATCATCATCATCATCATCATCTAAATCACTGCAAGTAGACTCTTTTTAATGTGAAAAACTTCCTTCTTCAACCATGAAGAGGGATTCATCTTCATTAGGACATCATCTTCATGACCATACTTTGAGTCATTATATTCACTCTCATATGATGAGCTATAATCTTCTTTGGTGTAGAGACTCTTCTTGCCCTTGAAGTACTTATTGTTATCAAACCTTCTGAGTCCCTTTTCACTTTTATTAGACCTGAGTGATTTATTTCCATCATCACAACTTTTATCATGTTCTTCATCATCATTCTTCTTATACTTATGAAGGAACTTATTATCAAAAGGTCCTACCTTTCCATAATTAAAGCATTTGAGCAGGTAGTTTACCTTTATACTTGCTTGAACCTATTTTTAATTTCCTTGAAATTAAAGAAATTAGTTCATCCTCATCTATATCATAAATTTCATCCTCCTTGGGTTTATAACCTTGGAACTTCTTTTTTGTCTTCATTTTAGTCTTGAAATTTGCTTCCTTCTTTGGTGGTATAGCATCATTTACTCTCATCTCATAGGCAGTAAGGGTATCATGCAATTGATCCATATTCAACTGAATAAGATCATGACTTTATTCTATATCAAATAATTTTATATTAAACTTAAGTCATAGAGACCTCAATAATTTTTAAACTATAGTAACCTCTTTAATGTTCTCTCCAAGACCTCTAATGATGTTCACAATCTCTTTAACTGTATATAGAAAGGATGCCATAGAATCTTCTCCCTTCATCTTGAGACTTTCAAATTGCCTTCTATGAGTCTAAAACTTAGTGATATTTACCTTTGAATATCCTTCATAAATGATCTACATTTTGTCCCATATATCTTTAGCATATTTAAATGGATTACCTTGGTGAACTTAGTTTTTGTAAGACCACAAGTGATGGAATTCATTGCCTTAGAATTATTTTTAAACAACTTTTTGTCTATAGAAATAGATGGAGTAGTAGGATTAACATAACCATGCACAATAGATTACCATACATCAAACCCTAGGGACATAATGTATGTCCTCATCCTTGCACTCCAAAAATCATAATTAGATCCATTAAACATAAATGCTTGCTTAGTAGAAAAATATCCTTCCATTTGATGACCACCCATATTGTACCTTGGATCACCTCCAAGCTATCAAGACTTTACCAAAGGACATACTCTGATACTAATTTTTAGACTTATAATCACTAAAGGAGGGTGAATTAGTGAGCATAGATATTTAAATTTAAATTGCAATCCTTTCAAATTATTAAACGATCATCATATATCAACTTAATCAAGAAACATTAACAAGAGAGCTCATTCATTAAATTCATACACAAGATCAAACACATAGTTCTTGTGGGAAACCCTCATGGGGAAAAAACCCACTCTCAAGCTTGCAGCACTTGTGCTTGAGATTTTTCTTGATCCTTGAAATCTCCAATGATTTTCTAAGGCCTATGTGAACTTGTTTAATGATTGTGAATGATCAAATACCATGAAGACTTGATTTCAAACACATTCCTCAAAGATTAATAAATTTTGCCTTAAGATAACTTAAAGTGTTCTAAAATCTTTGTAAATAGAAAGTGATATTCTCTTAGAGTCTATCTACTCCTTGTGACATTGGATCACTCTTCAATCAAGACCCTGCTCAGCTTCTTATTTTGGATTAGGAAAATTTTGGTATATAGGCCAAATTTGGCCAACATCTTTGGTGACTAAACTAGGTAGCATGCCTACTATGATTGAGAACTCAAACTATTTACATGACTCTTGGACTCACCAATAATGACAATTTTGATTCATGGTTGTAAACAACCCTTTTGACTAAAGGAAGATAACAATTTCCACCAAAATAGGGAAGGAAACAAATAAAATAGGGAAACTAACTTAACAAAACAAATGTGAAAACACAACACTTATTTGAAATAAAACATAAACAAACTAATTTAATTAACCATGATAAAACATGATCCACTTGGATCAAAAGGGAAATTCATAAACTCACTCATTCCAAGAGATGGTACTGTTAGAGGTACAATCCCTAAGAGGGGGTGAATCAATGAACCCAATTATTTTAATTTTAATTCCAATCCTTTCAAACTATTAAACAATCAACATATATCAACTTGATCATGCAACATTAATAAGAGAGATCATTCATTCAATGCATACACAAGATCAAACACACAACACATAGTTCTTATTAGAACCCTCATACGGAATAAAACTCACTCTCAAGCCTATAATACATGGACTAATTATCTTATAAGAGATTATAAACAAGAAACTGATCAAGTAATTCTAACCAACAACCTTGGTCAAGTCCTTCTAACCTAAGGCCTTTAGTGAAACATCTATTTCACAAGGAGCAACTACCCCTAAGGATGATCAATTCCTTTAGACCCTCCTATGAAATGAACACCTCCATATTAGAACTAATGTTTTCAACACATGATGATAGATCTTTGATTGTATAACCCCTACATAAACTCCTTCTCTATATTATGCAAGCCTCTCACATAGGAATGCCATAACCTCCCTCCTTCTTCACTTAAAATGCCCTCATATACACACTCAAACATCTTCACATATCCTTAAAACTATAAGATCACTATTGTAACATTAAAAATATGACCTATAGGTCATATACATAGTCAAAAAATTGTTTTTCTCATCATCTCATCCAACAGACACACAACCTACAAATCTTCATCAACAACCCTTGTCCAAGTCAAGAAACCATCTCATTTGGTTTCACTATTTATAGAGCCTTCATGATTATCAACATATTTATTATCCATTATACATGACTTAGACCTTAAGTCATCTCTCACATTAATACTTGACTCAAAATAATCTTCATATGTCAGCCATAGCATCTATGGGTCACCCTTAAGTAGCTACACCTTTAAATTGGGCCCTTGTAGCTCTTATAGGTCTCATAGAGACCTATTCACCCATTTAACACTTCATCAAGAAAAAAAAGAACAAAATACCACTTTAAAATGCATAGATCCACTCCACATTACCCCTTTGACATCCTTAAATGATCATAGTCATATCTACTCACCTCTGCATGTGCTCAATAAACTCAAATAATGACTTTGTATATAATAACACCATGAACAAACACATAGTCAACTTATTAAGCATTATTCATACTCAATATATATTTATCACACCTCTAAAATCCATATAGATGATCCTAATTAACTTTAAAACACTCTCTAATAGATAAGTCATCTTGAAACATTAAAACAACATCAACACAAGTTGAATTACCCTTCTCTAGTTACTTGCAGAGCATACACAAACACATAGTAAACTTTGAACCTTCATAATTTTGACTATAAACACTTTAAGATATTAAAATATATATTTACACATGAACCTTGGATTCCTATGTAACTTTTATTTTTAAACCTTGAGCAAATTCATCCTAAATCAAAATTTATAGCCAAAATATAGAGCATTGGGTTTTCCTTTGTTAAAATCAAATATTTAAATGCAAATAGACATAGTTAAACCTCAGTCACTTTTCTCACATATCATACCTTAATTTCATAGATTAATCACTCACCATTAGTCTTATTCAAAATTTGAATCATAGTGTGATGCTACCCAAACATTAAACTTTGAACATTTGACCTCATCTCATGCAATCTTGGTAACTTTGACCTCATATGCTCTATCGATCTATTCAATATTGTCCTCAATTTAGCCATGCTTGACAACTATCAATTTTACCTCTTGAATTTAATATGAACCATTTATATTTATCTATATGATCACCTAATAGTCACTTATCCTTAGAAGAAGCTTGATCTTTATCTTTGCTTAACATTAAACATCGAACACTTGTCCTCATCTCGTTACTTCCTGACACCTTGGAATGAACTTGCTCCATTGATCTTTTCATAATGAACTCTATCCTTAACTTCATTAAAAAATAAACACTTTCACCCATTTGACTCAACATACACCATATATATTCACTATATGATCACCTATGAACCATTAGATCTTCATTTGGTCCTGATCTTTATCTCTTGCAATTTGAAGTAAGTATGGGAACCATTGCAATCTACTTGAAAGGCCAACATTGGACCTCAAAAACTCTTGTTGTGCTTATATTCATGATTTAAAATTTGGATTATATGATCTCCTCACATAATAAAATCCAAGCATATATTAATTTGATCTTAGAACCTTTACGTGTGTGAGATATAATGCCTTTAATTTTCTCACTTAGATTTTTCTTCCACAAAACCAACTATGCCTAGAATACTTGGAAGGCCAACTTTACATATGGATATATTTTCATAGGTTTCATTGCATGACCTAAGACTTAATGCTTAGAAACTAGGCACAAAATTTAATAAACCCATATGATCAACTCATTTTGATACTACCACATGTGTGAAGTATGACTACATCAAAATGCTTACTTAGGGTTTCTTACCACATGCAAATTTGGCTATGGGAAAACACTATCAAATTGCTTGGATCCCAACTTTGCACTTGCATATTTTTTGTCACAATTAGTCACATGACCTAATATTTATAAAATAAGATCTTCTATCATAGGGTAATTCATCCATATATCAATTTTCTCCTAAAACTTTCATATGTTTGAGATATGGCATCACTAAACTACTTACTCATATTTATTTAAACATAGCAAACACTATCAAAATGCATTTTAACCCAAATTTTCACACACATATCTTTCATTTCACTTCATGTATGACTTGAGACTTAGGACATATAAACTTGGGACTAATTTAATCACAACCATATGATTAACTCCCCCTGACTCACCCACATGTGGAAATTATGATCTCATCAAATTGCCTAATTATATTTTATACCTTGGACCCAAAACGTCTAGATGAAAATAATGATAAACTAGATGAAATACACTCATGCACAAAAGCACACAATGCATCTTTGACCTCTAATAAGACCTATTTCATAAGCTCAATACTTCAAACTTATCCTTAATCATCTCTAAATGACAAACATTAAAGATCAACCAAATATACTTCAATCATACTAGGATAAGCATATTTCACACTTTATCATTGTCACTTTATATTATCAAGGTACTTCATCCACTCAATTAGACACTTCTATGACATCATTGACAACTCTCCAATAGGTACAAGTTATAAATCAAGATGTTTATTAAACATAACCTTTGATGAGGACTCTTCTTTCCTATCAACTCTCTAAGCATCTCCTTAAATGAGTCATCAATAGAAAACAAGTCACCAACAAAGACAAACTCATCTTGCACTTTTGGATCTTTTTCATACTACTTGTCAACTTCAACCTTGTCAAATGATGCCTTATCTAAAAATTTATCTAACGTGACTTTTTTTTTATTTCTATTTACTATAAGTTCATCCATCTCTTTAAGGATCTTTGAATAGTCAACCCAATACATATCATGATCTTGAATGAGTGACTCTTGATCAAATTTATCATAAACATTCTCTTCAATGGGAAACATATCCATATAAATTTCTTCAATCTCTTGCATAGATTCAAGGTATAGTTGTCAAACATCCTCTTGTTCCTCATTTTTATCAATTTGAATAGAATTAGCTTCAATTACACTTTCATCTTTCTCAAGTGGAGATATCTCAAATTCATTTTTTGACTTCAATTTGTACCGATTCCTCATGGAGTTCTTCCACATCAAGACCAACCTTCTCATTCTCAACTGTAATCTTATTTCCAACTATAACCTCAAGTGAAATATCAATGATAAAATCTTCCTCATACACACTTAAATCATTCTCTTCACACTCTCCAAGAAATTGGCTTCCATTTACAACCTCTTTCTCTATCCTTCATAGAAGTGGCTCATCCTGAAGAAGGGCAATGGTGGGAGGGTGATGAAATACATTCATTTGAGAGGGAATATGAATCATTAGAGGTTGATAATGATTATATTCTAGGATTTTTAAAGTAATGGAATCATTTAAGGATTATTAGAGGATGGAAAGAGAAACTTTTGAAAACCTCTACATTTTACTACTTCCACTTGGCCATCACTTCATCAAAGTTTTAAATCTCCTTGTTCTAATAGATAAATTGAGCTTGAGGGATGAGTGGTGAATAAGGTGAACTATAAGAAAGTTTAATATTTTTAATAGTCTTTTTAATAGGATATTGACTAAGCTTTTGACTCTAAATAGTAAGTTACCTTGGCACATGATTAACATGGTTAAGAACTTCATGAGAATAAGGAACACACGAATCCTCTTGAGACAACTAATTCAACTCAATTTTTTGCCTTTTCCAATCCTCCATCTTCTCTAGTACAAAATTACACAACTCATTCCTCTCCTCTGGATCATTGGACACATTTTAAAATAGACCATTCACTTCCTCAAATTGAGAGTTTGAGAAAACTTTTCTTGCCTATGCTAGTATTTTGAGCTCTATCTCATCTATTCTTTCTTGGAGATACAGATACTCATGTGCAACATCATGGACACATTGAAAAGGTGAAATCTAGTCTTGAGACTGATATAGTTCATAAGGAAGGTAAGAGTCATGATCTTGATAATAAGGATCATCGAAAACTTGATAAGGCTCATCATAGCTTTGATAAAACTCTTAGTAAGGTTAATTAGGCTCATAACAAGGCTCATATGGATCATGACAAGACTATTATGATCCTTCATAGGGATGGTAAGGAAGTATAGCATAGTTTTCTTCATACATAGCCATAAAAAAGCATCAATATAATGAAATGAAAATAAAATTTCTTATAAACTGTGCTTGGACTATTAGAAGCAATTTCTTGAGTTTGGAATTACCAAATACTTCATGAAGAACACTGCTACAACTACAATTTCTCTAAGACCATCTCCAATGAGTCCCACTAGGTATGTCAAAACTATTGGTGTATTAGATTGTACCCTATATGAGAAATGGAATTATTCAAGTCCTACTCAAATCTATTCCAACATGAGAATGACCCTAGGCTATGGGTCACTTAATATTGGATCAAACCTCTGAAGAAGGTTGCCTTCCTTCTGGATTTATCACCTAAACTATACCTAAATTAACACTTGCTTGGAAAAATAGAGAGAGATTAAAAATAATTTATGTAATAATGTAAAATGAGGTGATGCAATAGTAATTTGAATACATACACTTTGCACAAGACACAGTATAAGACACATGCCATACTAAATAAGATCAATATTCACATAAGTATTTCACAAAAGGTATTGATTAACTATCAAATTATCACAAGATGGTAGTTATCTACTTCTAAACTAATCAAAAAACTATATATTACACTTAGAATGACCTGTGAGAACTAAAAAACACTTCATGAAGGTGAGGAAACTCAGACAGAAGTAAGGAAAGCATACATTCACTTAACCACAACACATGGATTCATAGAACACACTTCAATTTAGCTTGTAAAAATGAAGAAATTTAGTCTTTATTGCATCAAATAGGTGATATAGTATAAATATTGACATAGCCTAAGCAAGCCAAAGGCATAAGTGTATTTTCTCTAAAAATATTAGATATTTCTTTTCTAAAAATTTATAGAGAGCACAATGTGGAAGAATATGGGACATATAGAAAAAAGAGAGGAGAGAGAGAGGGAACTCTGATGGATTAGCATTAATATGATAATGTTAAGTCATGATCTTATCAAGAAGGAACCAACTTTTAAAAACTCTGTAAAAGAAATAAATTCTCTATTGTCCTTATTTAACCACCAAGTCTCCTTCTTGGGAATATATGCCATTTTCTACTTAATCTATTGATGAGGACAAACTTCTCATATCTTATAATTGATAGAACCATACCATATCTATTATAGGTGACTACATGTTCTTGCTAAATTATGGATGATTTGACTATCATATTTATACCTTGATGTGTTCTTTACTATAAATACTGAATATTGATCTATTATAGATTAAAAACCAATCCAATTATTGGTTTAAAAATAGTCAATACATCTACCTAGACATATCTATATCATTTTAATAGCTATTACCCAACCCTAATCTATCTTAGGCTTTAAAAGACCTATTATATCCCTATGCATCATGAAAACCAAGAACTCATTATATACATGACTCTCCATTAAAGAATTGTGAAATCAATCATGAAAAGATACTACAACCTTAGAAAAATGGGTTTATAGGTTTAAAAAACCTTAAACTAGGATCTTGACTAAGATTTGATGGTGGCCTTAGACTTGAAATAATCATTTGGATCCACCTAAATTCTATTCAATCTTGATTCCATGTATCTGATTACCTCGGTTGAAAACTACTTCCTTGACCTCTATTAGGAATCACCTGGGTTTGCCTTCGCTCATTGGTTGTCAACTATCTAACTCAAGCCCATTGAACTTTTGACTCCTCTTATATTGTTGATCTTTATTTACATGATCAAATTATATTCATCAATTTACTTGGACCCAATGACACCATCCTTACTCTCACTTTGTTAGATCTTGAAGAACAATGGAATGTTAACTATTAATCTTTAGATTATTTGAATCTAAATAGATATCCATTTTAGCTTAAATTTGACATCTATGTGACTATCATTGAAATCTATGTGACCATCAAACTTTGAATACTAAAAAATTAATTGCTAAGCTTTATTTTTACATTTGCATGACCATCAATGATGTCTACATGATCGTCACACTTTGAACACCAAATGGTTAATTGTTGAGCTTTAATTTGACATTTGTGCAATCACCAATGATGTTCACATGACTATCACACTACTTGTTTAAATTTAAAGGCTTTCATCTTGAGATAGAAAAAAATGAAAAAAAATAATTTGAGGAGATGTTCATGGAATCCAAAATATTGATTCTATGTGATCCTTCAACCATGAGATGCTTTCTAGGCAAACTTATAAAATGTACAAAAAATTGACCCATTTATATATGACATCTTGATGATATTCTAGTCCTTTAAAACTTGTGCATGAGCTTTTACTTGATGTTTGAAATCTCCAATGATTTTTGAGGCCCTATGAACTTGTTCTATGATCTTAACTTCTTAGACATAATGAAGACCTACTTTCAAACATGTTCCTTAAAGATCAATCAATTGCATTTTAAGTTAACTTAAAGTTTTTCAAAATCTTTGTATATGGCAAGTGATCTTATTCTATATTCTATCTACTCCTTATGACATTGGATCACTCTTCAATCAAGACCTTGCTTGGCTTCTTATTCTAGATTAGGCAAATTTTGATATGTAGGCCAAATTTTGCCAACATGAATTATTCAATAATTGAGAAACTCCTTTGTACCCAATACAAGTTCTTCAACCTCTCACTTTTTTTTAGACAAACCTTCACAAAACTCTTTGATATTGAATATGATTAATATTTCATATTCTCTGGTTGGTTTCATAATAGGGTTAAAACCCTATTTATAATAAAAAACCAAGGGAGGTGACCATTGTAAAAGTAACAAGTCCATCCATCCTGATAAAATAATTTAATTAAAATTTGATAATAATTAAATAATTATAACTTTATTATTTATTATCATGAGGTTTTCACCTCATGGTACTCAATAATATATTATAGTTTATTTAATTAATACCAAGGCTAAGGGTTAATGAAGTCCACTTAAAATTAAATTTTATAACACTCTCCTTTAATGCTAAGTGGGGATAATATCATAATCACCTTAAAAAGAGGACTTATACTATGTACACAATTAAAGGATTTAAAAACCTTCATCATGCCAAACATCACCTTTTGAAATAATAAGAATTATAATCCATAAACTAATTGAAAGTAAGTTCAGTAGCATGATTGTGAGATTACATCTCACAGTTTCTCTTGAATAATCATATAAGAATATTTGGATACTTTTAAAATATAATAGCATCTATTATAAAGTATGTTTTATATATTGGGTACAAAATTAAAACTTCCACCTGAAGTTTACAATAGCATAACTTTCACATGAAGTTTACAATTAATAAGAAGTATAGCATAGAATAAGAAATGCATGGCCATTAGGAACTGACATTGTCATGCACACTTCCCCTCAATTTCAACTCTAAGATGCCTACCGTTGTATGAAACTAATAAAAATTAGTATCCCCAAGTGGTTTTGTGTAGATATATGCCACTTTTTCATTCGTAGGATAAAGCTATAGATCAATATCACCATTGGGAAATTTATCTTAGATAAAATGCACATGAGCTTCAATATGATTAATTTTTTGTGATATATACCTACACAAAAATTAAACACATATCCAAAAATAGATTCATGATAGCATAGTATGGTTAGCATCATAATAAAAACATAGATAAAAATATGACATGTTTTTCTATGGTAAAACATATTTTTAAAATAATCAAGTCATATTTTAGGCAAACAAGCTCACTATTTTGATTACAAAGTTGGTGAAAAACAGAAATTATTATATGAAATTCATTATTGGACATCTCCAATATTGATAAGATGAGCTTCCCAAACTTTTATGTGATGCACATGGAATAATTAATAATAATATGATACTAAGTTTAAACATTAGATATCCTTATATCAAAAAACTCATTTTATCATTTGAGTTTTAACAAAAATTTGTAAGTTTAATATGCTTCAAAAAAATTGAGTTATAACCTCACATACGTCAAATATGGATAATTTTAGCATTAAATACCATCATCCAATCAAACAAATATCATATTGAAATAAATAAGTTCAAATATGTATAAGTAAAATTCTTAGTAAAGTAAATTATGAAAATCTAATAATACAAACTCCTTTTACACATTGCATTTCATAACATATCTTATTATCAAATGAAGTGTATAAGAATGTTAGGAAAAATAATCAAATGAGACTATCTAAGCATATTAGAATGGAATTGACCAACTAATCAAATTAAAAAATTAAAGCACAAAAGATCCAAACTTATTGAGCATGATCCTTTTACCAAATGAAATAACTAGAAAGATCATTTTATCAAATTAAGCATGATGTTATGCATATAATGTATTTCCATGCTAACTCATAAGAATTGAAAATAAACATAATATCTATATATTTTATTTAATTTCTCATTTAAGACAAATATATTTATTAAAATATAATTATAATAAACATTTTCAAATAGTCAAATTAAATCATTTAACTAATAAATACAATGTAGATGAGACACTATCAATATAGTTAGTATCTCTAAAGTAACAATAAAATAGTTTTATCAAAGCAAACAAAATGATATGAGCATCCATGTATTTTTTATGTATAAAAAAATTCAAAGATTAATTAGGGATTATATTAAAAATATGCCTAGTAGTTCATGGCTTCAACACATAAGAACTAGGCAAAATATTTATAAAATATAATGTTATTCTAGCCATCTAAATAATGGTGCAATTTTTATTTTCAGAAATACTATTTTACTAAGGAAAATAGGATTTTTTTAATTCCAATTGAATACCATAATTAATTTTAAAATAATAAAACTCTTTACTAAAATATTTTCCACCATTATTAGTTTTTAATCTCTTAAAAGAAAAATCAGATGTATTTTAAACACTAGCTTTAAATTCATTAAATTTAAATAACACCACAAATTTATTTTTAATAAAAAAAGACCAAATAATTATCATAAATAAAATTAAAATTATACAAATAACTATTAATATATACAACTTTAAGAGGTCCTAAAACATCACTATGAATCAATTCTAAAGGATGTGAGGAATTCACATCATGATTCTTACTAAAGGGGTTAGTATGTTTCTTACCATGTAAGCAACTCTCACAAGATTCATGATGAGATGGGATATAATTAAGTCAGACAACAATATTATTTTTAGACATATTATGTAACCTTCTGAAATTAACATGTCCTAATATTTCATGTCATAATTGAGATTCATTCTTACTATGCAATAAAATAAATTACGCAGAAGGAGAGAAGATATATAAACCATTATTTTTAAACCCTTCAAAAATCAAATATATATATTTATTTATAATTGAAAATTTACCTTTAAGTAATTTTATAGTTAAATTTTCATGAGTAAGTTATGAACAAGATAACAAGTTCTTTTTAAGCTTAGGTTCATAGAAAATATTATTTATAGTAACATTTGAAAACATTGCTTTTCCCTATTTAGCTACTTATAAAAATGAATTATCTCATAATTAAACTCTTTTAGATATATCTCTATAATCACATATAATAATATATAATCAAGTCTTATAGTGAGATTCACTGCTATCTAAAATCCTCTCATTTTTATTTTAAGTAAATAACACTACATACAAAGTAATAACATTTGAATCTTGATTATTATTCTGATTAGGGTTTAGATTATTCTATTTGTTTTTATTATAATTCTTATATTTACTATTTTAATAATATTTATTGTTAATTATATCCTTATTTTTATAACAGGTTTACCTTTTATGACCAAATTTATCATACAGATTGTAATTTTCATTAAAATTAGGTTTATGATATTTATTACTATATTTTTTATCCTTGTTTGATCTAGAATTATAACTAGGGTTATATTTGTGTTATTTAAGGTGATAGTTACCTTATTGGCATTCTCTTTAGAATCAAAATTGGTCATAACTTTCTCTTCTTAAATTAGGAGAGTAGACAAGGTGGTAAGGTTAGGGATATCTTGCTCAATTTGATACTTAAAATAAAAAAATGAAATAAATTTTATAAAAATTTTATCAATATTTAATTTAATGATAAAATAAATTTATATTAAATCATAAATTTATATAAAGCAGTCTTTAATATGGGAAGTAGGCTATGTAGATAAGATGTAAAATATTTCAAAAAGTCAAATACTTAAGTTATATGATTCATGGTTATATTACCCATTAGAGTGAGTTACATATAAAAATGAATTATCTCATAATTAAACTCTTTTAGATATATCTCTATAATCATGTATAATAATATATAATCAAGTCTAATAGTGAGATTCACCGCTATCTAAAATCCTCTCATTTTTATTTTAAGTAAATAACACTACATATAAAGTAATAACATTTGAATCTTGATTATTATTCTGATTAGGGTTTAGATTATTCTATTTGTTTTTATTATAATACTTATATTTGTTATTTTTATAATATTTATTGTTAATTATATCCTTATTTTTCTAACAGGTTTACCTTTTATGACCAAATTTATCATACAGATTGTAATTTTCATTAAAATTAGGTTTATGATACTTATTACTATATTTTTTATCTTTGTTTGATCTAAAAGTATAAAAAATGAATTATCTCATAATTAAACTCTTTTAGATATATCTCTATAATCACATATAATAATATATAATCAAGTCTTATAGTGAGATTCACCGCTATCTAAAATCCTCTCATTTTTATTTTAAGTAAATAACACTACATACAAAGTAATAACATTTGAATCTTGATTATTATTCTGATTAGGGTTTAGATTATTCTATTTGTTTTTATTATAATTCTTATATTTTTTATTTTAATAATATTTATTGTTAATTATATCCTTATTTTCATAACAGGTTTACCTTTTATGACCAAATTTATCATACAGATTGTAATTTTCATTAAAATTAGGTTTATCATACTTATTACTATATTTTTTATCCTTGTTTGATCTAAAAGTATAATTAGGGTTATATTTGTGTTATGTAAGGTGATAGTTACCTTATTGGCATTCTCTTTAGAATCAAAATCGGTCATAACTTTCTCTTCTTAAATTAGGAGAGTAGACAAGGTGGTAAGGTTAGGGAAATCTTGCTCAATTTGATACATAAAATAAAAAAATGAAATAAATTTTACAAAATTTTCATCGATATTTAATTGAATGATAAAATAAATTTATATTAAATCATAAATTTATATAAAGCAGTCTTTAATATGGGAAGTAGGCTATGTAGATAAGATGTAAAATATTTCAAAAAGTCAAATACTTAAGTTATATGATTCATGGTTATATTACCCATTAGAGTGAGTTACATATAAAAATGAATTATCTCATAATTAAACTCTTTTAGATATATCTCTATAATCACATATAATAATATATAATCAAGTCTTATAGTGAGATTCACCGCTATCTAAAATTCTCTCATTTTTATTTTAAGTAAATAACACTACATACAAAGTAATAACATTTGAATCTTGATTATTATTCTGATTAGGGTTTAGATTATTCTATTTGTTTTTATTATAATTCTTATATTTTTTATTTTCATAATATTTATTGTTAATTATATCATTATTTTTATAACAGGTTTACCTTTTATGACCAAATTTATCATATAGATTGTAATTTTCATTAAAATTAGGTTTATGATACGTATTACTATATTTTTTATCCTTGTTTGATCTAAAAGTATAAAAAATGAATTATCTCATAATTAAAATCTTTTAGATATATCTCTATAATCACATATAATAATATATAATCAAGTCTTATAGTGAGATTCACCACTATCTAAAATCCTCTCATTTTTATTTTAAGTAAATAACACTACATACAAAGTAATAACATTTGAATCTTCATTATTATTCTTATTAGGGTTTAGATTATTCTATTGGTTTTTATTATAATTCTTATATTTGTTATTTTAATAATATTTATTGTTAATTATATCCTTATTTTTATAACAGGTTTACCTTTTATGACCAAATTTATCATACAGATTGTAATTTTCATTAAAATTAGGTTTATTATACTTATTACTATATTTTTTATCATTGTTTGATCTAAAAGTATAATTAGGGTTATATTTATGCTATTTCAGGTGATAGTTACCTTATTGGCATTCTCTTTAGAATCAATATTGGTCATAACATTCTCTTCTTAAATTAGGAGAGTAGACAAGGTGGTAAGGTTAGGGATATCTTGCTCAATTTGATACTTAAAAAAAAAATGAAATAAATTTTATAAAATTTTCATCGATATTTAATTGAATGATAAAATAAATTTATATTAAATCATAAATTTATATAAAGCAGTCTTTAATATGGGAAGTAGGCTATGTAGATAAGATGTAAAATATTTCAAAAAGTCAAATACTTAAGTTGTATGATTCATGGTTATATTACCCATTAGAGTGAGTTACATATAAAAATGAATTATCTCATAATTAAAATCTTTTAGATATATCTCTATAATCACTTGTAATAATATATAATCAAGTCTTATAGTGAGATTCACCGCTATCTAAAATCCTCTCATTTTTATTTTAAGTAAATAACACTACATACAAAGTAATAACATTTGAATCTTGATTATTATTCTGATTAGGGTTTAGATTATTATATTTGTTTTTATTATAATTCTTATATTTGTTATTTTTATAATATTTATTGTTAATTATATCCTTATTTTTATAACAGGTTTACCTTTTATGACCAAATTTATCATACAGATTGTAATTTTCATTAAAATTAGGTTTATCATACTTATTACTATATTTTTTATCCTTGTTTGATCTAAAAGTATAAAAAATGAATTATCTCATAATTAAACTCTTTTAGATATATCTCTATAATCACATATAATAATATATAATCAAGTCTTATAGTGAGATTCACTGCTATCTAAAATCCTCTCATTTTTATTTTAAGTAAATAACACTACATACAAAGTAATTAAATTTGAATCTTGATTATTATTCTGATTAGGGTTTAGATTATTCTATTTGTTTTTATTATAATTCTTATATTTTTTATTTTAATAATATTTATTGTTAATTATATCCTTATTTTTATAATATGTTTACCTTTTATGACCAAATTTATCATACAGATTGTAATTTTCATTAAAATTAGGTCTATCATACTTATTACTATATTTTTTATCCTTGTTTGATCTAAAAGTATAATTAGGGTTATATTTGTGTTATTTAAGGTGATAGTTACCTTATTGGAATTCTCTTTAAAATCAAAATTGGTCATAACTTTCTCTTCTTAAATTAGGAGAGTAGACAAGGTGGTAAGGTTAGGGAAATCTTACTCAATTTGATACATAAAATAAAAAAATGAAATAAATTTTATAAAATTTTCATCGATATTTAATTGAATGATAAAATAAATTTATCTTAAATCATAAATTTATATAAGGCAGTCTTTAATATGGGAAGTAGGCTATGTAGATAAGATGTAAAATATTTCAAAAAGTCAAATACTTAAGTTATATGATTCATGGTTATATTACCCATTAGAGTGAGTTACATATAAAAATGAATTATCTCATAATTAAACTCTTTTAGATATATCTCTATAATCACATATAATAATATATAATCAAGTCTTATACTGAGATTCACCACTATCTAAAATCCTCTCATTTTTATTTTAAGTAAATAACACTACATACAAAGTAATAACATTTGAATCTTGATTATTATTCTGATTAGGGTTTAAATTATTCTATTTGTTTTTATTATAATTCTTATATTTTTTATTTTTATAATATTTATTATTAATTATATCCTTATTTTTATAACAGGTTTACCTTTTATGACCAAATTTATCATACAGATTGTAATTTTCATTAAAATTAGGTTTATGATACTTATTACTATATTTTTTATCCTTGTTTCATCTAAAAGTATGAAAAATGAATTATCTCATAATTAAACTCTTTTAGATATATCTCTATAATCACATATAATAATATATTATCAAGTCTTATAGTTAGATTCACCGCTATCTAAAATGCTCTCATTTTTATTTTAAGTAAATAACACTACATACAAAGTAATCACATTTGAATCTTGATTATTATTCTGATTAGGGTTTAGATTATTCTATTTTTTTTTTAATTATAATTCTTATATTTGTTATTTTAATAATATTTATTGTTAATTATATCCTTATTTTTATAACAGGTTTACCATTTATGACCAAATTTATCATACAGACTGTAATTTTCATTAAAATTAGGTTTATGAAACTTATTACTATATTTTTTATCCTTGTTTGATCTAAAAGTATAATTAGGGTTATATTTCTGTTATTTGAGGTGATAGTTACCTTATTGGCATTCTCTTTAGAATTAAAATTGGTCATAACTTTCTCTTCTTAAATTAGGAGAGTAGACAAGGTGGTAAGGTTAGGGATATCTTGCTCAATTTGATACGTAAAATTAAAAAATGAAATAAATTTTATAAAATTTTCATCGATATTTAATTGAATGATAATATAAATTTATGTTAAATCATAAATTTATATAAAGCAATCTTTAATATGGGAAGTAGGCTATGTAGATAAGATGTAAAATATTTCAAAAAGTCAAATACTTAAGTTATATGATTCATGGTTATATTACCCATTAAAGTGAGTTACATATAAAAATGAATTATCTCATAATTAAACTCTTTTAGATATATCTCTATAATCACATATAATAATATATAATCAACTCTTATAGTGAGATTCACCACTATCTAAAATCCTCTCATTTTTATTTTAAGTAAATAACAGTACATACAAAGTAATAACATTTGAATCTTGATTATTATTCTGATTAGGGTTTAAATTATTCTATTTGTTTTTATTATAATTCTTATATTTGTTATTTTAATAATATTTATTGTTAATTATATCCTTATTTTTATAACAGGTTTACCTTTTATGACCAAATTTATCATACAGATTGTAATTTTCATTAAAATTAGGATTATGATACTTATTACTATATTTTTTATCCTTGTTTGATCTAAAAGTATAATTAGGGTTATATTTATGTTATTTAAGTTGATATTTACCTTATTGGCATTCTCTTTAGAATCAAAATTGGTCATAACTTTCTCTTCTTAAATTAGGAGAGTAGACGAGGTGGTAAGGTTAGGGATATCTTGCTCAATTTGATACTTAAAATAAAAAAATGAAATAAATTTTATAAAATTTTCATCGATATTTAATTGAATGATAAAATAAATTTATATTAAATCATAAATTTATATAAAGCAGTCTTTAATATGGGAAGTAGGCTATGTAGATAAGATGTAGAATATTTCGAAAAGTCAAATACTTAAGTTATATGATTCATGGTTATATTACCCATTAGAGTGAGTTACATATAAAAATGAATTATCTCATAATTAAACTCTTTTAGATATATCTCTATAATCACATATAATAATATATAATCAATTCTTATAGTGAGATTCACCGCTATATAAAATCCTCTCATTTTTATTTTAAGTAAATAACACTACATACAAAGTAATAACATTTGAATCTTGATTATTATTCTGATTAGGGTTTAGGTTATTCTATTTGTTTTTATTATAATTCTTATATTTGTTATTTTTATTATATTGATTGTTAATTATATCCTTATTTTTATAACAGGTTTACCTTTTATGACCAAATTTATCATACAGATTGTAATTTTCATTAAAATTAGGTTTATGATACTTATTACTATATTTTTTATCCTTGTTTGATCTAAAAGTATAATTAGGGTTATATTTGTGTTATTTAAGGTGATAGTTACCTTATTGGCATTCTCTTTAGAATCAAAATTTGTCATAACTTTCTCTTCTTAAATTAGGAGAGTAGACAAGGTGGTAAGGTTAGGGATATCTTGCTCAATTTGATACTTAAAATGAAATAAATTTTATAAAATTTTCATTGATATTTAATTGAATGATAAAATAAATTTATATTAAACCATGAATTTATATAAAGCAATCTTTCATATGGGAAGTAGGCTATGTAGATAAGATGTAAAATATTTCAAAAAGTCAAATACTTAAGTTATATGATTCATGGTTATATTACCCATTAGAGTGAGTTACATATAAAAATGAATTATCTCATAATTAAACTCTTTTAGATGTATCTCTAAAATCACATATAATAATATATAATCAAGTCTTATAGTGAGATTCACCGCTATCTAAAATCCTCTCATTTTTATTTTAAGTAAATAACACTACATACAAAGTAATAACATTTGAATATTGATTATTATTTTGATTAGGGTTTAGATTTTTCTATTTGTTTTTATTATAATTCTTATATTTGTTATTTTTATAATATTTATTGTTAATTATATCCTTATTTTTATAATAGGTTTACCTTTTATGACCAAATTTATCATACAGATTGTAATTTTCATTAAAATTAGGTTTATGATACTTATTACTATTTTTTTTATCCTTGTTTCATCTAAAATTATAAAAAATGAATTATCTCATAATTAAACTCTTTTAGATATATCTCTATAATCACATATAATAATATATAATCAAGTCTTATAGTGAGATTCACCGCTATCTAAAATCCTCTCATTTTTATTTTAAGTAAATAACACTACATACAAAGTAATAACATTTGAATCTTGATTATTATTCTGATTAGGGTTTAGATTATTCTATTTATTTTTATTATAATTCTTATATTTTTTATTTTAATAATATTTATTGTTAATTATATCCTTATTTTTATAACAGGTTTACCTTTTATGACCAAATTTATCATACAAATTGTAATTTTCATTAAAATTAGGTTTATGATACTTATTACTATATTTTTTATCCTTCTTTAATCTAAAAGTACAATTAGGGTTATATTTATGTTATTTAAGGTGATAGTTACATTATTGGCATTCTCTTTAGAATCAAAATTGGTCATAACTTTCTCTTCTTAAATTAGGAGAGTAGACAAGGTGGTAAGGTTAGGGATATCCTGCTCAATTTGATACTTAAAATTAAAAAACTGAATTAAATTTTATAAAATTTTCATTGATATTTAATTGAATGATAAAATAAATTTATATTAAATCATAAATTTATATAAAGCAGTCTTTAATATGGGAAGTAGGCTATGTAGATAAGATGTAAAATATTTCAAAAAGTCAAATACTTAAGTTCTATGATTCATGGTTATATTACCCATTAGAGTGAGTTACATATAAAATTGAATTATCTCATAATTAAAATCTTTTAGATATATCTCTATAATCACATATAATAATATATAATCAAGTCTTATAGTGAGATTCACCGCTATCTAAAATCCTCTCATTTTTATTTTAAGTAAATAACACTACATACAAAGTAATAACATTTGAATCTTGATTATTATTCTGATTAGGGTTTAGATTATTCTATTTGTTTTTATTATAATTCTTATATTTTTTATTTTTATAATATTTATTGTTAATTATATCCTTATTTTTATAACAGGTTTACCTTTTATGACCAAATTTATCATACAGATTGTAATTTTCATTAAAATTAGGTTTATGATACTAATTACTATATTTTTTATCCTTGTTTGATCTAAAAGTATAAAAAATGAATTATCTCATAATTAAACTCTTTTAGATATATCTCTATAATCACATATAATAATATATAATCAAGTCTTATAGTGAGATTCACCGCTATCTAAAATCCTCTCATTTTTATTT
This sequence comes from Torreya grandis, assembly GCA_037957365.1. Classification (NCBI taxonomy): domain Eukaryota; kingdom Viridiplantae; phylum Streptophyta; class Pinopsida; order Cupressales; family Taxaceae; genus Torreya; species Torreya grandis. Next base: position 264,094 of record JARHVA010006759.1, on the reverse strand, counting down.
TAAGTAAATAACACTACATACAAAGTAATAACATTTAAATCTTGATTATTATTCTGATTAGGGTTTAGATTATTCTATTTGTTTTTATTATAATTAATATATTTTGTATTTTAATAATATTTATTGTTAATTATATCCTTATTTTTATAACAGGTTTACCTTTTATGACCAAATTTATCATACAGATTGTAATTTTCATTAATATTAGGTTTATGATACTTATTACTATATTTTTTATCCTTTTTTGATCTAAAAGTATAATTAGGGTTATATTTATGTTATTTAAGGTGATAGTTACCTTATTGGCATTCTCTTTAGAATCAAAATTGGTCATAACATTCTCTTCTTAAATTAGGAGAGTAGACAAGGTGGTAAGGTTAGGGATATCTTGCTCAATTTAATACTTAAAATAAAAAAATGAAATAAATTTTATAAAATTTTCATCGATATTTAATTGAATGATAAAATAAATTTATATTAAATCATAAATTTATATAAAGCAGTCTTTAATATGGGAAGTAGGCTATGTAGATAAGATGTAAAATATTTCAAAAAGTCAAATACTTAAGTTATATGATTCATGGTTATATTACCCATTAGAGTGAGTTACATATAAAAATGAATTATCTCATAATTAAACTCTTTTACATATATCTCTATAATCACATATAATAATATATAATCAAGTCTTATAGTGAGATTCACCGCTATCTAAAATCCTCTCATTTTTATTTTAAGTAAATAACACTACATACAAAGTAATAACATTTGAATCTTTATTATTATTCTGATTAGAGTTTAGATTATTCTATTTGTTTTTATTATAATTCTTATATTTGTTATTTTTATAATATTTATTGTTAATTATATCCTTATTTTTATAACAGGTTTACCTTTTATGACCAAATTTATCATATAGATTGTAATTTTCATTAAAATTAGGTTTATGATACTTATTACTATATTTTTTATCCTTGTTTGATCTAAAAGATAAAAAATGAATTATCTCATAATTAAACTCTTTTAGATATATCTCTATAATCACATATAATAATATATAATCAAGTCTTATAGTGAGATTCACCGCTATCTAAAATCTTCTCATTTTTATTTTAAGTAAATAACATTACATACAAAGTAATAACATTTGAATCTTGATTATTATTCTGATTAGGGTTTAGATTATTCTATTTGTTTTTATTATAATTCTTATATTTATTATTTTAATAATATTTATTGTTAATTATATCCTTATTTTTATAACAGGTTTACCTTTTATAACCAAATTTGTCATACAAATTGTAATTTTCATTAAAATTAGGTTTATGATACTTATTACTATATTTTTTATCCTTGTTTGATCTAAAAGTATAATTAGGGTTATATTTATGTTATTTAAGGTGAGAGTTACCTTATTGGCATTCTCTTTAGAATCAAAACTGGTCATAACTTTCTCTTCTTAAATTAGGAGAGTAGACAAGGTGGTAAGGTTAGGGATATCTTGCTCAATTTGATACATAAAATAAAAAAATGAAATAAATTTTATAAAATTTTCATCAATATTTAATTGAATGATACAATAAATAATTTATCCTAAATCAAATTAATATTACATATATCTACTTGAGCTTTGATATTTTTAATTTTAGCAAGAAAATTCACAACTTTCTTATCACCTTTCATAGATGCAGTTAGCAATTCAATGATTAACTTACTAATATTTGAGAGAAAAGTTCATTCATGCATGGATTAAGGAGTTTCAAATAATTACTATGATACTCATAATTATCAATGTGGATAATTAATCATCATTAACACTTCATAAGATAATGGACATAGCTTTCTAAGATTTTTATTAAAATACATTGGTAAGGTCAGGGGTCACCTATCATCTAGAAGGTGATTTTTTAGTCCCAATGACAACATTCCATAACTTATGGGCCATAAATTTAGTTTTAACATGAATTTTATATATATTATAATTATTTTCATTAAGCATTTGAGATTTATCTAAGGAAAAATGAGGTGAAGCCATAACTTCCCTTTAAATAAGACAATAAATAAATGATTAAAATGAAAATTTTTAGTGTGAATTTTAACTTGATTTGATAGTATAATAAATTTAAAAGTGTAAACACATAATAATTTTTTAATTTAATGCTAGACAAAGTAAAAATTTTCAAAATATTATGATAAAATAGAGTTCACAAGTGTTGTAAAAATACACTAATGTAAGAATAATTTTTTTAAAATAACATTTTAATGAGTTTTTGTACTATTTTTATAAATTAAATTAAATTAAATTAAATGTAAAATTATACTTAATTATACAATTTAGATTCTAAATAATGCCAAAATTTTGATTTAGAATTGCATTAAACTAGGTGTCAAAAGAGTTGCACTCAAAATGACCACCTAGACACTATTATTTAAAAAGTTATTAAAAAATAATAGTAAGAGATTTAAAAACATAAAATGGACCATGCAGATGTTTCTATAAGGTGCCACAACCTAGGGATCAACTAGTTATATGACTATGTTTACAAGGTTTTGAATAGGTCAAATATCGTAAAAAGGTTGACACTAGAGAGGGGTTTACACATAAAAAATTTCACACAACCCAATAAATAAAATTAAAAATTAATTAAATTGGGAAAATAAGTTTTGAAAAAGGATTGGAGAGATTTGAACAAAAGACCTCCCCCTTTTCATATTTTTAACAAGAAGTTAACTATCAACTTGACTAGTAGTTTAATTAAATTTTAACATGCAATAATTTATTTTTTTAAAAAGCTAATTTTAAAAATAATATATAAATTTTAACATGCATGTAAAATATTTTTTAAATAAAATTTACTTTTTGGTAAAAAAAAATCTTAAAAAAATTTCAAGGTGGGACCACTTGCATGGAAAATAGATTTTAAAAAAATAAAGTAGTTTTTAAATATTTTCATAAACTGTATGAAAATATATACTTGCATGTAGCATGCAGAAGAGAAGAATGACATAGAAGTATAATTTTAGAGAGATATTGCAACCTAGATAAGCCACCTCACATTATGAAAATTTGTCAACACTCCTAGAATCTAGAGGCAAGGCAAAATTGATCTTCAATTTTTTTTTAAATGTAGAAAACAAGTTTTTCATTCACCCAAGCTATATAATGGTGTCCAAATAGGAGAGATAAAAATTATATAGGCTTGAAATGGATTTATTAGGCCTTAAAAATTTGCACAAAACATTCATTCCCCAAAACTAAGTAGATTAAATCTTCAAAATTGAATCTTCATGACAAAAAACTAATTTTTGAATTTTTCCAATGCTACAAGGCCATACAAGTAGAAGAGCAGCACTAAAAACACAATGATTAATCTTTTACATGCTATAAGAGGCCAAATAATACCATGTAAAGATGCAAACTACCTTGAAATAGTTAAACTAAGCTTTTGGTATAATCAAAACTATGTTTTTTTAGGAAAAATGATCTTTTACTGATTTCTAGTTCACACATGCAAAAAAATAGTGTTCCAGTGCCATATACCTCCTCACAGGCTTGAAATATTATAAAATTTACTTGAATAAATTACTTCCTAATCATATCCATCCGCCAATCTCTGATACCATGATAAAATTAATATACACAATAACAATGTACAATAGAATCTAGGATGAATAAATAATGAGAAAAGTATAATAAAACCTCTTTGAGATTAAAAAAACCCAAGATAATGAATTATTCAATAATTGAGAAACTCCTCTGTACCCAATACAAGTTCTTCAAGCTCTAACTTCTTCTCAGACAAACTTTCACAAAACTCTTAGAGATTAAATATGATTAATATTTCATATTCACTATTTGGTTACACAATAGGGGTAAAACCTTATTTATAATAAAAAACCAAGGGAGGTGACCGTTGTAAAAGTAACAAGTCCATCTATGCCAATAAAATAATTTAATTAAAATTTGGTAATAATCAAATAATTATAACTCTATTATTTATTATCAAAAAAAATTTGTGGTAATCAATAATATATTATTATTATTATTTAACACCAAGGCTAAGGGTCAATTAATTCCACTTAGAATTAAATGTTCTAACAATTATTTTCATGTATGCTTTAGTTAGCATGTTAGTATTTGTTTCCATTTCATTATTTAGCTTCTACTTTTGTTTTTTATTTGTCTTTTGATACATTTCATTTCGTTTTCCTTTGACCTATTTTGAGCTTAAGGATATCAAGAGATATAATCAAATTAATTAAAATAAAATTTAAAGAATTATAGATATTTCCTTAAAGAGATTTTTTTTAAAATAATTTGTTGATAAATTGAATCATATTGATATAATTTGATTCACATATAGAAAATATTGATTTTTTATTTATAATTTGTGCACTATTCATATTCAATTTTTTGATTATTTCTAAAACTATTAATAAATCCCTTTACACATGTTATAATCTTTCATGAATCCATATACCCCCCATGATTAAATTATTATCATTCCACCTTGACCTTAATGATAGGTGAAAGGGTGGATTCATCAACATGATAATTTTCACTGTTAACATGATGAAAAAACCAATTGTGTTGATATAAGAATTGAAACTAGTAATTAAATTAAAGTATTTATTATTCCCATGGAGGATGTAGAAATAGTTGTACTATTTAAGGGTTCCCTTTATTAGATGTGGATGTACTACCCTTAGCATGGTTATTTATTTTTTCTTGTGTAATGTGTAAGAATACATTAACTAATTATTGGTTTATATTTAAATGGTGAATTAAGGATGTTTTGTCTTCTATTTCAAGAGAGTATTTTTTAACATTTTAAATATTTTATAAATGCAAACAAAGATGCCATAAGTAACTATAAATTAGATCTAAAAATTATTGAAATTAGAAACCCTAAAGGAAGCTAGGAGTTGCATGATAAGATCGATAGGCTAGGTTGACCAAATGTTTAACCCTTTTTATAAATAAGGATTAATATGAAATAGAGTAACATATTAAATTAAAGAGTAATCTACACCAAAAATTAGACCAATTAAATGAATTTAAGTTCTATTGTACCCAACATACCCCCATTCATTTTTTGGAATAGGGACCCACTATGTTCTAAAAGGTCTAGGCATATCTTGAAAGTCTTTTCCCAAAAGAGATTTATTTGTTTTACCTAACTTAATTATTTGGAAAACCTATATGAATATGTTTTACTTATATAAAATAACCTATTAATACTCTTTGAAAGTTTTGCATATGCACAAGGTTTTAGAAGATGCATAATTTATGAAGTCTTAAGATTTGGAAAAAGAGGTTTCCCAAACTTTTGTTCGAAAGAATATATTCAAAAATATTCAGCCCTCATACCTATATAAAAATTTGCACAAAATATTCTTAGGAACTTTTTTTCAAAGGTTTTGCTTACAAGTTCTATTTATAATTTTTAATCAAAGATTTGATTTAGAATTTATGTTTATATTTTAGTCTTCAAAATAAATATCTTCAAAATCTATGTTCATCATAAATTTTACATATTCAAAATTTGTCCTTTAGAACTCTATATTAAGAAAAAATATTTAGAGAAGGTGTTTAGCATTTGATCTTTAGAATTTACTCTTCAACAAAAGTGTTTGGTTTGAAATTTGTCTTCAGTGAAATTATTTGGTGAAAGTGTTTGGAGAAAATTCTTGTCACTTTCTCTTCAATAAAATTGTTTGGAGGAAATTTTCGGTACTTACTCTTTGAGAAAATTTTATTCATAACTTTTGTCTTTGAAAAAAATATTTAGTAAAATTATTTAAAACATTTGTTCATAAGATTTGTTCACGTCACAAGAATTTAGGTTAATACTATTTTAATGAAACATATAACTCTTGAATACCAAGAGCCTCCATGACATAGATAAACTAAAGTGAAAAGAGTGATTGAATAACACTTGGCTAAATAAAATGATGTGCCATTCTCCTAAACATCTAAAACATCTACATGGCATACCTACCAAAATGAAGTGGAAAATTTTTTATTGAGAAAGTAAAGCAATTTTATATACATTGGAAATTAATGGTGCACAAATTATTATTTAATTCCAAATCTATATCAATGAATAGAAATTAAATATCATTTTCATTGATCATAAACAAACTCTAAGCTCACTTGTCTCCTTGATAACAAGCCTTAGCTACCTATGTTTTGATTATGAAGTACATCTAGAAGAGCTGAGCCACTAAATTAAATAACTACAGATCATTAAATTAAATATGATGTCCTCATCTAAGACATTCAAAGGATCCCTTCCACCATATATATTCTCCATTAAGGATTCAACTGAGTACATAGACACTGCCTTTGATCTAGGAGTATTCAATAATGAGTATCTTAATTATTTAATGTTATGTGAAGTAATTCATCAAGTGGATGCACACACTCACAAGGAGAATTTGATAGTGGCACAAAGATAATTGGCTAAAAACCATATCCCTTTTAAGTGGTAGGGATTATATTTTATAGTGGCCAAATATGGGGTTATGTCATGCATAGACCTCTTATGAGACCTATTATTTGTTGCCAAAGTGAATGGGGGCACATTCCCACACCACCTAAAGAACAAAATCATCATCACCTACATCTTAGGAGACACATTATAGAGGTATTTATCCCTACCTATCGTAGATGATACATGACATATATAGAGTTGTTACATGGAAAAAGGATAACTTTATTGACAAAACATTAAGCAAATTCATCATTCTTTGGGAGACCACTATCCTCAAAGAGAAGTATTTCATGCCATTAAATAAGTTATAGATGGTAATCCATATTGGGATGGCCCTCTTGAACTAGTTATATAGATACCCCAACATTGAATTACTTCACCTTAAAAGGGTTCCACTATTATATTTACTAATGAACTCAAAGTTAACATTTGATTTGGGAGAGGTAATAAGTGCTGAGCTATAAAAATAAGCAATACACAAGGACAAAAGGCCTTTAAATGGTAATTTTTACATGATGTCATACCTCCTAAATGTTATGTTGGACATAATATATATGCACAATAGGTCACTCTGGAGCCCAACTCTATATTTTGTAAATAACTGTATATATGAATCATATTATTTTATGCATATATACACCTATACCAATAACATAACCCACATTATAGAGGATGTATACATATATGTGTGGATGTATATTCATAAATCCCCACTACCATGGGTATCTAAGAGCACTATTGAAACACTGATGGATAAAAGGGATTATTGTTTATATCTTGACTACACCATGATTATGGTTATTAGCCATAAGGTTACACTCATGTGTCTTCCCAAAAGTACCTAAAAACTAGTAGAATAGGAGATCACCTACCAACTATGGTGGGGAATTCATGAATATTTTAAGAAGAATAATAATATTTCCTTTCATGAATCCCATCTCATGATTGGTATAATGTCTTACATCAATTACAAAATATGTTTCCTCAATTTCTCATAAGGTAGATGTTGTTTCATTTAAGATTAGTGTCCAACCATCCTTGATTATCCCAAAAGTATAATATGTTTCATCTACCCCTATTATCTACAATTATTCAATAGTTCTTACTATCTCAATTGTTTCCTCAACATTTTTACCCCCCACTTCTACTATGGTTACATCCACCACTACCTCAATAGATCCTAAGACTAAAACGAAATCATTTGAGAAATCCAGGGGAGCATTGGCAAGTTGGTAGCTACATCTATCATCTACTTAATTAGGTTTTTCAATACCTTCTTCTAATTATTCTCAAGCTATCACTTTGATATCACTGAATAAGGCTAGGAAGAAGAAATAAGTGTATGCAGTCCACCCATTTCCCTAATATGGTAATGTGGACTAGTTTAAGATAATTTGGCCTTCCCATCTTGACCCATTACTTAAAGAGGCCTTGAAATAGTATTTAGGGGATATATTGTTTGAGACTACAACCTATGACACTCAACCATTTAACTCAACCTAAATGGTCATCCCATAATGGGTATAACATTTAGAATCATATGATTCTAAAAGGCCAAACCTTAAAATCATAGAGCTACCCACAATAAGATCCTTTTTTGACAAATCTATAGGGAGTGTCCATAGGGTGAAGAAAATAAAAATTGAAGATGAGGATGAAAGGGGGATAATTATGAAGGAGAGATAAGTTATTTTCTCCCTATCAAAGAGGAAGGGTAAAAAATTAGGGTAGTCCCCTTATATTAAGGATTTCAAATCCTATTTTGAGACACAGAAGGATGCCCTACATGAGCTCCATGAAGGAATAGAACTAGAAAGGAAGGATATTGAATAGGAGTTAGATCAGGTTAGGAAATAATAATAAATAGTTTATGTTCTTGTACAAATTGAAACAAGTGTGCAATGTATATATTTAAGAATATAAAACATTTTGGAGGTCATTTCTATAATGAGGGGTGAATTATCTCTTCAAATTCGTGAATATATTAGATTATTTAATTCTTTAAATGAAGATGAGAATAAGTTAAAATTCTTTATCCTTTACATAACAAATAAGGCATATAGTGATCTCAATTTTATGACATAATTAGAGGCCTCAAATCTCCTCAACATAGTGGTTATTAGGACACAATAAGAAAGGTAATGGTTCAAAACAACAAAATAAATAATGCCCAAGTATGCATAACATGAGAGCCTCATTTTACAAATTCTAGAAGAGATGAAGCTCTCACAAACAAGGGACTCTATAAGAAAGCTAATAAGTAGAGCCATTTTTGACCAGCTTCTCTAATAGGCCTTAACCATATTTAAGTATAATCTACAAGATTAACATTGGAGGAGATTGAAGCTGAGTTGAATTTTGCATAGAAGAAAGTCACTGAAGTGGAGATATTCTGAATCAACTTTAGAAGCACTAAAGATGAACATGAATGCCTAATGAAATAATAAAAAGGATACACAAACCCCTAATCTTAAACATGGATATCATAATATACCAACATGATGTTGTCTTTAAGTATTTTTAGGAATTTGAGGTCAATAAGAAAGCTAACACTCTAACTACTAGTTCAGTTCTTCCCACCACTTCAGTGCCCACCTTGATGACAAGTAATTCCATGCACTCACCAAGTAAGACTTAGTTGTTAAAGGATAATTTTATATGTATTCATACATATATTATTAATCTATGTAATTATAGTTTACTTACACTTGATGTATGAATGTAAAAGTTAGCATGGGCAATTTGTAAGCATGCACATGTTGCATGGTATTATACATGTAAACTTACTTTTTGACACAGTTGTAACTAATTGTAACTATGCATGTAGTTTTGAAATTAAAATTAGAATTAAATTTATAATTACTTGATGTAAATTTGATTTTTTCATGAACTTGGAGGATGAGGAAACCCCTCCCCAAGTCTATATACACATTGCAATCCCTCATTTCAAAGGGTCAAAATTCTATCAAGATAAAAAGAGATCTTTTTAATTATCATGCAACTGTGTGGATGTATTTTCCTTCCATTTATGTGTAATTAATTTTTTTTTCCATTAATTATTTTAATTTAGTAATTTTAATTATGCAAAATCTATGGAGAATTCCCTTTGTTATCATTAATATCTATTGATTTTAGATGTACAAAAGTTATTATGTAATTAGCAAGTATTATTGATTTTAAATAATTGGTTGATTATCTTTAATTTTCTAAGTGTGTAAGAGTGTTTACCTTTGATATAATCTTCTAGGTGTGAGTCGTAGCTACCCTAGATACATTTATGGTTTGACATGTAATCTCTTGAGTAAGGGTGTGCAATAGCTAATCTAAAAGGAGTAATGTTCAACTGAGACCCTTAAGTTTCCTATACCATTTCATCCCAGACTATCTAACTATATTTTTATATGAGTGTGCAATAGCTATAAATAGAAATAATTAGTTATTAAAACAATTTTCCATAAAGAAACCAATCCACGAAGTGATCACTTGAAACCATAGAGCTTTATTTTATACTCTACCCTTCCTTCTTTTTAAAGTTTTTTTATTAAGATCTACCCACTTTAAAAAAATTCCATCCATCCATCCAACCCAACTAGGTTTTAATTTATTTAGTAGGATTCATTTCACTACAAGTACACCTAGTTAACAACCTACATGATCAACCTACTATTCCACCACTAGGTTTTTTGAGCCATACCTGTAACTTATGCCCTAAAGTAGAGTTTACCTCCACTGAGTTCCTAAAACATTATAGGATACCTCATTAAATTTGTGTATGTGTAAGACCCACATCAACATAAAAAAGCTAGCACTATAAGGAGGGCCACTTTTATGCCTTCCCTAGTGATAGGTTATTCCCTATGTTTGAGTTACACTAAAGATACCCAAGAGAGTTACTAGGCTAAGGGCCCAAGATAGTATTTTATTTTACCCTTTGTCAACACATCAAAGGCCTAGATCTATATTGGTTATTCCAAATATACCTTAGGCTAGGATAACTTTTCCAATATGAAGTATCCATCTCATTAATCATTTTATGGCCTAACTACCTTGGTTAGTTGGATTTAATATTGCTATCCTAGGGGATGTGCATAATTTCAAAAGGAATATAAATAAGTATCTACCTTATTTATCCCCCTCAACAAGAGGAAGTGTAGAGGAACATATCAAGTCTTTTAAGGCTACATTGAGGTTAATTAATGTTAATAATGAAGATCTTTCATGCAAGCATTTCTAATTTACATTATAGGATGCTACCTAAGATTGTTACCTTAGTCTTCAAAAAAATCCAATCACTTCCTAAAATACATGTCAAATCACTTTCTTTCCTAATTTGGGTAAGTTACCATCCCTAGCCTAGTGTATCAATATTTCACCATCATGAAGAGGGAACCTAATAATCCAATCCAAGATTTCAATGCAATATTTTAGAAGATGCACACCTAAATGAGTCAAGCATATAGACTAGATGAAATTATAGGACTAGATATGTACAAGAATGCCTTGTATCTAATCACTATAGTGTTCCTAAAAAGAGTTATTTTTTAAAACACTTTTACCTTAGCATGTGAAGAATATATCAATATTGATAGATAAATAAATCCTCAAGTACCAGTCACCCCAAATATAAATGTTAGTTTTCCAACCATGAATAAAGTTCCTCATGGTAATCAAAATGTTATTATATTTAACCAAAATTAGTTATATTCACTACCTACTCTAATATAGAAGATGCCAAATTAGAATTATGGTTATATGAAGAATTAGGTATAGATGAATAGTCATTAACATAACTAGAACTCAATTTCATCTAATACCATAATTGTACATAGTGTCAATTCTTCTAAAGTAGGACTGGATTCTATACAAATTATTATCCAGAAGTTGAGCAATGACTTCTTGAACATGATAAAGAAGATGGGTAATGCTACTGACCATAATAAGTTGGGTTTCAAAAATACAAAATACCTTTCAATTAGTCTGCAAATAATGTATAATAACAACATCCTAATAATTTACCAAAAATCAATATAGTAGAAACAACTCTACCAAATTGGTGTAGATTCCATAATACATCACATCATGGTGAACTTGAATATTTAGAATTATGTGTAGCATTTGAGATCTTTCAAAAGGAGATGATAAGGCAACATTTGATGAACAACCCACCAGAGTTCCATCATAAAGTTGGTTCCTCAAACACCACCATAGTATTTGAAAGACATGAGTCTTATTTCTCAAAAAAAGATAAAAATGAACTAGAGGATAACTTTGATGAAATACATGGATTCTAGTAGTATCAAAAGGATAATTAAAATCTAAATAATAAACACCAATTCACAATGTCTACTCCTCCAAACAATACCACTATTCTAACTAATGCAATTTCCAACAATAATCTACCTCCCCTAAAAGGGAATGAACAGTCCTAGGATAAGGAGAAATAGATCAAATAAGGATATAACATTGTTAAAGACATGAAGAATATTAAATACAATATCACTTGTCATGAATTGGCTCATATCATTGAATAAAAAGAGCTCATATGGAGGTTCATTATGATAAATTCAATTGTATAAAAGACCAAGACTACTCATACCAATGTTATATAGAAAAGTAGGCCAAAATTTCCTCCTTTATTATTGACTATCAAAGCATTTGGAAATAACATTCATATTTTTTTAGTTTATTCTAGAGCTTTAGCTACTATTATTTCAACCTCCATTTGCCAAAATTTTGGGTTAACTCCAAGCCCATCAAAGAGGATCATTTCATAACTAAATAAGATATTGGTGCCCATAATAGGGGAACTAAATGATGAACCAATATAATTAGCATCCAATCCATGTGTAAAAATGACTATTAAAATAATTTTAGTGGATATCCCTGAAGGATACATACTCCTCCTTAATAGATATTGGTCAAAGATATTAAATAGGTTTATAGAACATACTTCTCTCATGTTTGGTTGCCATGGAGAGGTGTTTTGAACTATATTTAAATTGATTTGGAACCAATAATGAAGCACCCCATCACTAAATACAACACTAATAATGAATAGGTAATCTACAAATCTCCTAACCTTTGGATTTATACCATTACCCTAAAGCATGAGGTGTAGGAACCAAAAGTCGAGGAACCTTCCCAATTATTGACTCTCCACTTTAATGGTGTAAGCTCCAAAAAAATATTAGGCATTAGTATTTAATTGGTGGATTCAAAAGGTAGTAAAAACCTAGAATCATATATATTATAGTCCCCTTTCACCATTAAGAATGGAAAATATGAGGCACTAATTTTGGGATTGCATTTTACTCTAATAAATAATGTCAAATAACTATTAATCTATGGAGATTTATAATTGGTAATCAATCAGGTCAAAAACAAATAATAGTGTAAGCTATCATACCTAAAGAGGTAAAAACATAGATATTGAGATTTAATTGATTACTTTGAGGCCTTAAATATATTTGATGTTCCTAGATAACATAATCAATTTGTTGACTCATTAGCTACTTCAACTACCAGCTGGGCACCACTACAATAATTCAAGGTATATAAATTCTCCATTAAACTAGTACCTTGTCCATCTATTCTTGACAACATGGAAAATTTCTAAGTCTTTTATGATGACCAATAGATCTTCTATTTATTGACTAACTCGAGATAATTTGAGTCTCAAATCATTGATTACAAGGATATTAGTTACCCATGCCAAGAAGAATTGGGAAAAGAAAGAGTCATTCAGTTGAAATATAACTTACTTCCTTTAAGAAAGGTTTCTTTAGGAAGACCATTCAATCTAGATCCTCAAGTACAATAGTAAATATATCCACAAATAAATGAATCTAAGTTTGATAAGGAGAATTTGGGAGATGAGTATGATCCAAACTATGTTAACATTGGTCTCAATTGCACTCTAGAAGAAAAACAAAAGGTGAAATAGTTACTAACCTAGTATAAAGATGTGATTTCATGGACACCCATATGGTCTCATTAAATTCAGACCATAAACCATTTAGGAAAATACAAAGGTTGTTAAATTCTATCATGGAGCCTCTTATTCAGAAAGAAGTGGAAAGCTATTGAATGCAAAAATATTTTTTCCTTTCAAACATTATACCTAGGTAGCTAACTTAGTTACAATAAAAAATAAGAATGGGGAAAATAGGCTCTATGTTGATTTCAGAAACTTGAATAACGCTTTTAAGAAATACAATTATATTTTGCCTTCCTTAGATGAGGTCATCTAGATAGTAAGTGGTTTAGGAATGATGTCATTCTTGGATGGATTTTTAGAATATGACTAGGTGTTAGTTGAATTCAAGTACAAAATGAGGAAACCATTTACCACAAAGTGGGGTACTTATGTGTACAAGAGGATTCCATTTAGCCTAATTAACACTAGATCTAGCTTTCAACGATACATGGATCATGTATTCCAAGGACTAATAGGTAAATGTTAATCATCTACATGGATGACCTCACTATTTTATCAAATACTAGAACTAATCACATAGGCCACCTACAAATAATATTTGAAAGATGTAGAAGTTTTGGAATCTCAATAAACCCTAAGAAGATCATATTTAGCATCACTAAATGCAAGATCTTGGGTCACATCATCACCAAAAAAATAATTACAATCAACCTAGATATAATTCAAGGGATATCAAATATTGCATTCTCAAATAATAAGAAGGATCTCAAATATTTCTTTGGAAAGATAAATTCCATGAGAAAGTTTATCTTAGGATTTTTAGAAACTATTAGACCTCTAAATGAAATGGTCAAGAAAGATGTTAAATGTGACTGAATAGTAGAGGCCCAAAAATCTTTCCAAGACATCAATTATGAAATATCTTAAGCCCCTATACTAATAAGCCCAGACTTCACTAAATATTTCTTCTTGTACTCAATCACTTAAAAACATACCATTTCCACCATGCTTACCTATAATAAGGATGAAATTGAACATCATATTGCATTCATGAGCATAAACATGAAGGAAGTAGAACTTAGGTATTCTATGATAGATAATTAAATATTTTCCCTTGCCAAAGTAGTACATTAATTTTGAAACTACATCTTGAGTAATAAGACCATCACCATTGTGTTGGATCTTGGTGTCAAGCTCACTTTGGGGTAAAAACAATTAGGAGAATGTAGATGAAAATGGATGGAAAAATTATAGGAGTTTGACATAAAAATCAACCCTTCCAAGATTTTTAGAGGCCATGCCATCATTTAGCTCATGACTGAATCCTAACCTATGCATCATTATTTAAGAGGTTTGTGAAACCAAAGTATCTAGAAGAGATTGGTATACTAATATTATTCAATACATACTTAGAGTTACTTGTTCCCCATAACTCAACATATAATAGAGGAGAGATTTGAGGCTCAAAGCTACCTATTATATGATTAGAAAGGGGATTCTCTATAGAATAAATTACAAAGGCATCTACCTAAGATGCATATCATGAGAAGAAGATCAATAAATTATAGAAAAATTACACCAGAATATAGGTAGTGGTCATCCTTTTAAAAACACCACAACCCATAAAATCCTTAGAATGGTTTATTACTGGTTAATAGTCTTTAATGATGCACATGTTTATGTAAGAACATGTTATGAATGCCAAGTCCTTAAAAAAATAGGTGCATGTAACAATGCTCTTGCATCTTGTTATTGAAGGAATACCTTTCTATCAATAGGGCTTAGACTTAATTAGTGTCATTAAACCTAATTATTTAATGAGCCACAAGTTTATACTTATTGACACAAATTATTGCATATGATGGATTGAAGTAGTGGCTAGAAATAATTTTAGAGGATAATATGTAATCAAATTTCTATAAAAAAAGCATCATAATTATATTTGGTGCCCCCATTTATTTAGTTTGTGATAACGGGATAACATTCCAATCAACTAAATTCATTGAATGGGACCATGATAATAAAATCACCATTAGGTCATCTTATAACCATTACCCACAAGGAAATGGATTGGTTGAATCAAAAAATAAAAACCTAATTGAGGCCATCAAAAAGTTAGTAGTAGATAAACCTAGAGATTGGCATAATATACTTAAGTATCCACTATGGGTTGACTGAACAAGATATAAGCAAGCCCTCAAGGCTTCACCTTACTTGATAGTATATGGATGATAGCCAATTTTCCCAATAATGCTTAAATTGATAACATATCAATTTATGCATGAATATATGGAACCAAGTGAAAAATTAGAGTCTTGATTAGTAGACATAATAGATACAGAAGATTCAAGTACTAAAGACTTATAAAATTTTAGTAAACATTAGGACATAGTCAAAATTTGGTTTGATAGAAGATTAAAATTCAAATCATTTAGAATATATGACTCGATGCTTATATGGGATAAGGCCGATGAAAATAAAAAACAACATGACAAGTTTACCCAATTATAGATTATAACTTATCATATTTCAGAGATCATGGGTAATAATTCTTTTTATTTGAGAGATATCCAAAGAAACAAGTTAACATATCTAGTTAATGGATAATTTTTGAAGCACTACTTCATGGTTATACCATATGGAGATGTTATTGAGTAACAACAAGTGTTTTGGTAAAGGTTGGAGTAGAATAGATTTACTAATTTCATATTTAAATTTACTATTTTTGTAGTTAGATTTACTACTTTCATAGTTGGTTCCCTACTTCCTAGGTTAATGTTTCCTATTTCCAACATTTTTTTCCCTTAGTTTAGTTCCCTGCTTTCTAGATTAGATGTTTTTTTGTTTAATGGTAATCTAATTGACTTCACCTAGTATGATTAAGCAAATTTACAATCCATTTGAATTCTTATACATGTTTAAAATATAAAATTTTAGTTTAGGGGAAAGACATCAAGAAAAGCACACAAATATGTTTACTTATAGGTTTTACACCCTTATGTTTAAGATTTTAAGAATTTAGGAATGTAATTAAAAATTAATCATGACCATGGCACCATTGAATATGTCTATTAGGCATATAATATTTCTCTCATTACTACATACAAATTTAGAAAGTTTTCTCATTATTCACTATATCAAATGCACATATCATGTTATTACTTGTTTGTGGAAATAGCCATTGATATTGATGTAACTAATAGGGATAATCTATTAAAAAATTATGCTTTCATAGATACCATCTCACTATGTTTTTTTCTTTCCCTCTTCTAACCATATTCTTAAAAAAATAGAAAAATAAGGATAAATGCATCCTAAAAAGAGTGAGTTATCAATCTTAAAGAAAATATAAAGGTGATCAAAGGCTCAAATAATGAAATAAGATCAATGTATCATGCATCATTCAAGAATATAAGAGGAGGAAATAAAAGAAACCAAAGGTATCTCTGTTAGGGATATGGATTCTTGGATGGTAGTAGAGCAATGCATGAGCTTCCCTAGTGTAAATATATTTTCTTAGAAACTAGAATGAAACCTATAGTTATCTCAAGTCTCTACCATAATACTCACAAGAAGGGTAAAAACAAATCACTTCCTCACACATAGATCCAAAGTATGAGTATGGAAATTATGTTTTATGTTATTTTTATGAGTCTCTTTTATGTCTCTATTTTAGTTATTCTCTTATGAAATGGTTCATGTTTCATTTTGAATTGCTAACCAAACATTCTAGGTTCTTGAATACTCAGGAGTATTCTTCCTATAAGTCACCATTTTTTGCACTCAATATACCCTCATTATTTTTTTTAGAATAAGGACCCACTAGTTTTTTAAATTTATAGGCCTATCTTGAAATTTTTATTCCAAGAGAGCTTTATATCTTGTACCTAACTTCACTATTTGACAAACATATGTGAACATATTTTACTAATTCAAAATAATCTATTAATACTCTTTGGAAGTTTTGCATAAGCACATGTTTTAGGAAGATTCACATTTGTGAAGTCTTAGGCTTTAAAAAAATAGTTCTTTATAGTTTTTTTGGAATACTATCTTCATAAATATTTAGTCCTTCACACCTATATAAACCTTTGCACAAAATGTTCTTCAAAACGTTTCTTCATAGGTTTTGCTCACATATTTTTTTCATAGTTTTTATTCACATATTTGATTCATAAATATTGTTCACATTTTATTATTTGACATATATATATATATATGGAATATATGTTCATCATGGGTTTTACATATTCAAAACTTGGCCTTTGGAACCTTTGTATTCAGTAAAAATATTTGGATAAAGTGTTCAGCATTTGATCTCTAGAATTTACTCTTCGACAAAAATTTATTGGTCTAAATTTGGTCTTTGGTGAATTTTTTTGGAGATAAAAATAGAAATTTATTTTTTATAAAATTGTTTGGAGGAAATGTTCATCACTTGATCTTCAATAAAATTTATTCAGAAATTATGTCTTTAATAAAAGTGTTGAAAAATATTATTCAATTTTTTTTGGAAGATTTGTTTGCTTCATAAGAACTTAGGTTAACATTTTTTTAACACAAAATCAAACTCTCAAATTCTAATAGCCTCCATTAAATAGGTAAACTAAAGTGAAAAAAGTTATAGAATGACACTTGAAAAAAGGCAATGACTTGGTATTCTCTTGAATTTATGCAATGTTTATGTGTTATACCCACCAAAATGAAGTGGAAAAGTTTACATTGAGTAAGTAAATTAGTTGTATATATGTTGGACATTAATGTCACAAAAACTATAATTTAATTCCAAATATATATATCAATCAATTGAAAAAAACATCATGCTCGTTAATCATAAATAAACTCTGAGCTCACTTGCCTCGTTGAGAACAATCCCTAACCACCTACATTTTGATTATGAAGTGCATCCAAAAGAGCTGAGCCACCAAATTAAAGAACCAAAAATTTGTTATCTCAATAAATTAACTATGGCATCCTCATCTAATACATTTATAGGATCCCTTACACTATCAATATTCTCCATTAATATTCAATTCAGTATAAATACATTATTTTTGATCTAAAAATATTCAATAATGAGTATCTCAATTACTCAACATTATGAGAAGTATTTCGTCAAGTGGATGCGCATAGTCATAAGGATAATTTGAAACCAACACAAATACAATTTATTATGTACCTTTTCCCTCTCAAGTGGTAGGTATTGCATTTTTCAACAACCAAGCCTGAGGTTATGCCATGCATATATCTCCTATGAGACATGTTATTTATTGGAAAAGTCATTAGGGGCACATTATTACACCATTAGATCATAAAACCATCATCTAATACATCTCAAGAGACACAATATATAGGTAGTTATTCCTACCTATCATGGATACTGCATATGACTTACACATAATGGTTACATGGAAAAAGGAGAATTCAATTGACAAAAATTAAGAAAATGGATCATTCATGGGGAGACTGTCATCTTAAAAGAGAAGCACCTAATGCCTATAACTAAGTTTTGGATGGGAATACATATTGGGATATCCCTCTTAAACCAATTATATGTCTACCCTAGCATTGAATTCTTTCATATTGAATGGGTTCCATTGCTAGATTTACTAATGACCTCAGAGCTAACATTTACTATATGAGAGGTAATTAGTGTTAAG